>SJYF01000519.1:2981053-3001058 GCA_006410515.1 Procapra przewalskii | reverse complement strand
TTCCTATTTGAAACCAGTCTATTGTTCCATGTCCAGTTCTAACTGTTGCTTTCTGACCTGCATATAGGTTTCTCAAGAGGCAACATCAACTGTATTCAATTTTCCAACCTTAGTACCAGGCTAGAGGATGTATGGAGGAGAGAGATGGATCAGAAAGAAGGCTGAATGCCAAAGAATTGATGCTTTTGAACTGTGGTATTGGAGAAGACTCTTGACTCCTTGGATTGCAAGGAGATCAAACCAGTCAATCCTAAATATTCATTACAAGGACTGATGCTGAAGCTCCAATACATGGCCACCTGATGTGAAGAACTAACTCATTGGAAAAGACCCTGATGCTGGGAAAGATTGAAGGCAGAAGGAGAAGGGGACGACAGAGGACGAGATGGATGGCATCACTGACTCAATGGACATGATTTTGAGCAAGCTCCAGAAGATGATGGTGGACAGGGAAGCCTGGTGTGCTGCAGTCCATGGGGTCAAAAAAGTCAGGCATGACTTAGGAAAGGAACAACAACAAGTACCTGGCTAGTTCCTCCACTCTTTCCTTTCTCAACATCACAGGCTCTCCATTTAGTGATGTTTTAACCCTCGGATTCTCCTGGGTGAGACGGTGAGGGCACGGTCTGAGAGACCATTTCCTATGAGAAGCATGAGCACCCTGAGGAGGCGGCCCCCACCACGCACACTCTCTGGAGATGCTACCTTCCTGGAGTTTTCCTGGTCCAGCTGGTCATCACCACCATGGTGGGGGGGCAACTCTTTATTTTGTTCCCCCATATAGACTGTGATAGACGGCATCTGTCAGGCTGACTACATTTAATAAGTCATCCTCGCTTCAACTTCACACTTAAGAAAATTTACCAAAGGCATTAAGCACCCTTTTATCGAGCAAGAAAGCGGGGAGAAGGGAGAAGCTGGCATTCAACAGCTGTAACATTTGAAACAGCTTAGAGAAGAGAATGGCCTGATGGTGGGGGTGCGGGGGGAGTACCAGCTACAGCCCAGTGGGTATGGTTCTAATCCTGCCGTTAGCTGATTCTAAGACCTTGGGAAGGTCTTCCCTCGCCTGTAAAAGGAAGTGATAAAATTATTTCATCTCAAAGGAGTCCTTCTAGCTCCAGAATTATAGATCTTTATAGGCCATTAAAGAGGAAAAAAAAAAAACCTAGATAGGGTACAAAAAACTGTATTAGGGTTCGATTTTACCTGGTGTCTAAAGGCTCTTCAATTTTTATTTGGGAAGAACCCAGACATATCAATCCAGAAAACGCCACTCACACAGAGATGCTGCATTTCAATTTTCAAATACAACTCCATAAGCCTGGGCTGTTATCAAAGGCTCTGAGTTACTCTCATCTGATCTTCAGCAATTTCCGACAGCTCTGTGCCTAAATTTCTCATCTATAGGGTCACTCTCACCTGCACTTGGCTCAGAGACTGAGAACAAGAGAAGCACGCAGCCAACAAGAGCCCCAACCACAGAAAGTCCACTGGAGTGAATCCAGCGGCCTCTCCGTTCAGCTCAGTCTATCACCGCCAGTCACCTACCTTCAGCTTCAAAGTTATCACTTCTTAGCTGGCGGAGAAAAAGGGGGATAAGTTCTAGTTTATCAAATATTCTCTGGGTCTAGGTTTCACCACCTGAAACTGTAGAGCTGAGACTAAACGATATTTAAATTATATAATCTAGAATGTGACATCTGATAGTACAAGTGGATGCTTCATTTCAAAAAATGAGCATATTTCTGACACTAAATACAAAGGCAGCCAGGCAGGAAGGTAGTAAGAAAAAAAAATCCTTTTAGATAAGACCAGAAATAAGTTTCTTAGAGCAACCTGACCTAAAAATGAGCTATAGAGAAGGAATGAACCACTAAAGAGAAATTTACCACTTATTTATAAAGAGAGGTTAGCTCAAGCCTGTTTTAAAGGAACTCTTCTACCCACAGGAGGCACGCATAAGCACGAAGAGCGAGCATCCGGAGAGGAAGATGACAGAATCCATTTGATGCCAGGCTGAACACAATGAAATAGTCCTCTGATGATTCAAAAGTGACCCCAAAACCTTTCATTGCTTTAGGAATCAAACCCACAAGCTTAATCACTGTAGGATTCAGTCCAAATGAGACTGAGCAAGCCAGTTTAACTATTTGGGTAAACAGACTTCGTAAATGGCAGTCAGAAATAACCATTGGCTAGGAGATCTGGATTCTAGAACTGGCTTTGCCACAGATTCATTGTGTGAACGTGGGCAAATCACTTCCTTTTACAAGAGAACTCAGCAGAAAGAAACAAAATGTAATTGCAAAAAAAAAAAATCTATTTAGAAGGTTTATGAAATAAATGCTCCTTTCTCCTTGGCTGAGAGCATATAATTCATTGAAGTTGTTTAGTGATGAGCTGGCTACCATCCACCCAGCAATTTGCTGAAAAAGTACAACGTGAGAAGAGAAAGAGGGCAAAATTGCCAACTTGAGCGTCTGGAGAAATTTTCACACTGCCATAAAACATGCTTAACTGACAAATGACTATCTATTACCTACACGCTCGATGTAACAGGAAATGCACAAAGGGAATTATGCGTTTTAAAAATATAGGAAAAAAGTTCTGAGATCTCATGTGTGGCAATGTCACTGACAGAGACCAAGATGTGGATACAGCTGAATGAAGAAACAGCCCTCTAACTAACAGCAGACCGATTACTGCTCCTTTCCTAGCGCTCTTGTCCTAAGATTTCACAACCCGAGAATTGAAGGCTGACGCTGTCAAAATGACAAAACGTTTCCCAAAGATTCAATCACGAATAGCTGTTCTGGAGAAAGAACGACACTCAGTCAAGCAAGCTTTCCCTGCCCATGGGCAGTGGAGCAGCGTCAGGGGCTACATCAGCATGAACCCCGGAAGAGCTGCAGAAGCGCCGCCACCGGGACCCCCACTGGAGGGCAAAAAGAGCTTAGACAAAGCCCATCTCCAGCCAGCCCAAAGCACATAATGCTCAGTGCCACTCAGGGAGCACTGCTAGCTTGAGGGAGATCGGCAGTGCGGGCAGGAGTCACCAGAAGCAGCGGTGCGGGAGCTGGCCCCACAGGTGGGGAGGCCACTGGGCACTGGCCCTTCCTGGCTCCGTAGCCCGTGACTCCCACACACTGGAAGCCCAAGAGTTGGGGGAGCCACAGTGGGAGAGCTGAGGCCACAGAAATAAGCAGACACCACGAAAGCACAGCATCCCCCACCCCAAGAGCCTGCCATCAGACATGAGCCAGCACACGACTGAGGATAAACCTTAACATGCCCAGCCTCTTAACCTAGTAATTCCACACCTAGAAATCCTTCCTAAGAAAACAAATAATTCAAAGTACAAAGAGGAGGGCAACAAGGGTGGGATTTCATGCATAAAGAAGCTCCTAATAGTGAAGAATTACGAGAGACCTAAATGTCTGAAACGAGAAATTCATGATGATACGTATTTATTAAAAAGGATGTTGATGCAGAGTTTAATATTATGCTAAAATAAAACAGAAGGTAGTATAATCTGAGTCATTAAAAACTGCACAGGAGATTTAAAGATTTTCAGTAAATGGAGTGCTATGAGAACCCATTGTGGGCAGAATAAACCATTTTTTGGAAGTCGGGGGTAGGGGGAATTTTCTTCAAAGAATCATAAGTTTCACTCTGAAGAAACTGGGAAGAGAGGAGGTACAGGGGTGGGGAGAGGAGAGGCAGAAGAAGAGAAAGGAGACAGGAGTTCCAGGCATGAGCCCTGCAGGGGGAGGGAAGTCAGCACCTCCGAGGGGAGCACCAAGGGAGCTGGGGCCAGATCTGCATAAGGCCTGGGCCACGTGGGGGCCTCTGCAACCCACACGGGGGTCCCGGGGACAGATCCACACAGTGCCTGGGGCATGTGCCGGCCTCTGTACACCACAAGGGGTCCGGGGACAGATCCACCCACACAGGCCAGGGCCACGTGCAGGCCTCTGTACACCACACAGGGGATCCGGGGACAGATCCACACAGGCCCGGGGCACATGGGGTCCTCTGCACGCCACATAGGGGACCCGGGGACAGATCGGCACAGGGCCTGGGGCACGTGAGGTCTGGGGACAGATCCACACAGGCCCAGGGCACACGGGGTCCTCTGCACACCACACGAGGGACCTGGGTTCTTAGAGCACAGGAGAGACAGCATTGTTCTGCCTCATCTGGAGAGTGACATGATCAGATCTGCTTTTTAGGGGACTTCCTGGAATGATACGGGGACGGACTGGAGGGAGGCCTGAGCAGGCACACAGAGCCCACTCGGAAGCTACTGCAGGAAAGCAGATGAAAGACCGTGATGCTCAGGCTGGGCAGGCGGCAAAAGAAATGCAGAGGCGGCAGACAGAGAGAAGTTTAGGAGGTGAGATCCACGGATATGGTGCTGGTAGAGGATAGAGAGGCAGCCAGCTGGCTGCCCAGATTCCCAGCTCTTGTGACCGGATGGATGACAGTGTCGCTACAAGACGGCGATGCCCAGGAGAGGACCAGACTTGGGGTGAAGACCCTGAGTTCAACTCAGACATACTGAATTCGAGGTGCTGGAGCAGGCAGGCAGGGGGTTGGCTAATGCAGGCCAGGATCCAGAGGGAAGTTCAGGCTGGAGACGGTGGTCAGTAGGGTTGTGGGCACCAGGTTTCCCAGAAGAGAAAGCAGACTCAAAGGAGAGAAACCTGAGGGGATTCCAGCGGCTCTCCAGCTTCTGTGTGAAGGCACCACGGCAGGGCTCACAGACAGGCAGGGGCTTCTCGAGGGTCAAAGGCCCTGCTAAGAGAAGGAGGCAGGAAGGAGTAAAACAGGAAGCTGGAGCACAAAGGCAGGAATTCATGTCAAAAAGAATGCCTACTTTTCGAAGAGCAGGATAGAAAGTTTCAAGGAATGTTCATGACTCAAAGAACATGAACGAGAAAGTGGAATTATGTGAAAGCAAGTGAACAGGGTTCACACCGTGAGGCAGGAACGGGCTCGAGTGCAGTGAGAGCTAGGTTTCACAGACATCACATCTCCAGAAAGAGAGTTGCTCAGTCATGTCCGACTCTTTGCAACTCCGTGGACAGTCCATGGAATTCTCCAGGCCAGAGTCCTGGAGTGGG
Source organism: Procapra przewalskii (assembly GCA_006410515.1). Lineage (NCBI taxonomy): Eukaryota > Metazoa > Chordata > Mammalia > Artiodactyla > Bovidae > Procapra > Procapra przewalskii. The sequence goes on along the minus strand of SJYF01000519.1, from coordinate 2,995,929 downwards.
TAGGCTTTCCCTCCTCCAGGGGATCTTCCCATCCCAGGGATCGAACCCGGGTCTTCCGCATTGAATTCTGTACCAGTGAGCTACCAGGGAAGACTCATGCCTTCAGGGCTCTGCTCCAGCCCCGCTTTCCTGGGACGTCTCCGTGCTCACCAGCCTCGTGCTTGTCCATGAGGATCAGCAGCTCTCTCCTCTCTAAACTCACGCACACTCCGTGTGCCCATCAAGTGTCTGGCATCACGCTACATGCAGAGCACGTGCTGTGGGGTGTAACACGGTCTCGGTGTGTCTGCTGCTCTGGGCTAATCAGGGATCCCAGTTGAGATGACCTGCGGCAAACCAGTGATGGTGTACAAGCCCGGTCAGTGCCCAGAGATGGGCCACTACCAGCACGCAGAAGAGGGGTGTCAAACAGTGCCGAGACCGCGCCAGCGTTTCCAGGGTGTGAACTGGGAAGGGAGGGGGTGAGGCACCAGCGTGACCAAGGGCGGCAAGACAGGGAGAAGACAAGGGTAGCAGGGGCGTCTGGAGGGCACAGCTTGGGGAGCTTTCGAAGGCGAGGTGGGAGGGATGGGCAGGTGCCAGGTCTGAGAAGGCCCTGAACGCTAAGCCTTTCTAACTCTGTCTTGAAGACCACAGGAACCACAGTGGGGTTTCGGGTAGCAGAGGAACACGATCCAATTGCCATGTGAGAACATGCATCTGGGCGGCGCGGCGGGGGCTGGATGGGACACCCAGGACCACAGAAGGGAGGTCGGCCGCGAGGCCACAGAGCTCCTGAGAGTCCACAGTCTGTGTGGCCTCTGGCAATCCTTCCTAGAGCAAGACTGGACACAGAGGCACAGACAAACCGCTAAGTGTTGTCCATGTCATCGCGCTGGCCCGTCTTTTCTGTGACCTGAATTTCTACCTAACTTTCCACAAGTCGATGTCTCATCACTCCTACAAGGACTTGGGTTCCACAAGAACAGGTGCAATCATATTTCATGATTTCTGGCTCACAGGAGGTGTTCATGATATGCACTGAGCCATGCCAGGCTTTCCTGAGATACAGCCTTAACCCAGTGAAGGATGCCGTGTCCGAATCAGGCAGTGGTTGGCCTCTGGGTCAGGGGCCTCGCCAACTCGCCCAAACCACTTCACAGGAGACGCCAGAGAACTGTTCAGGCTTTAAAAACTGGCTGCTGCTGAGGAGGAAAGGAAGTGGACACGCACTGCCCACCTGCTGCAAGCTGGGCACTTTATCCACATCATCGCGTTTCTTCGTCAGCAGTGTCGGGGTAGAGAGGAGCCTGGCGGACTACAGTCTATGGAGTCTCAAAGAGTGAGACACCACTGAGCAAGCATGCACACACAGGTGTTAGCGTTACCACCACGGGGCAGCGAGACCTGGGTGACGCAAGGGTGTGCACCCCCCAAGGTCACAGACCTATGAGGTGGCAACGCTGGAAGTCAGACCTACTTGACTCCAAACGGCAAGCAGGGTTCACCTCTCCCCCAGTGACACGAGAACAGACTGGAAGAAAGGGCATGGGCTTCAGAAGCAGACAATTAAGCCGTTTGAGTCTCATTTGTGTCAGAGAGAAAATGCAGGACTTCCCTGGTGATCCAGTGATTAAGAATCCACCTGCCAATGCAGAGAACATGGGTTCGATCCATGGTCTGGGAAGATTCCCCCATGCCTCGGGGCAACTAAGCCCGTGTGCCATAACTATGGAGCCCACGGGCCCTCGAGCCGGGGCTCCACAACAAAAGAAGCCAGTGCAATGAGTAGCCTGCCCACCACAACTAGAGAGCGGCCCCTGCAAGCTCAACCAGAGACAGCAGGCACACAGCAACGAAAGACCGGCACAGCCAAAAATAAATAAAAACCGGAAACGCAGGTACTGAGGATACCTATGTCACGAAGTTATTACGTGACAGAGCATGTGAAAGCCCCCTTAAACTGCCAGCTGTTGCTCTGGCAGACCTGCCTCCGGGGGAAGACCACGTCTTCACCACGCAACCTGAAGTCTAGCCGCTTTCAAAGCCAGGCCGATTTGCCCCATCTGCTGTCACCACGGGGCCTCGAAGCACCAACGACTGTTCTTGCTGCTGCTAAATGAGCTACAGGTCTGCAAACCTGACTGGGATGGGGCTGGGGGCAAGAATTATAATAAAAACCCAACCCTCAGTCATCAATCTAAAGAGGGCTCCCTCTGACAAAGAAAATGCCAGTGTAGGCGAGAAAGAAAAAAACCTCCTTTAAAAAAAAAGGCACCTGAAATTCAGGCCAAGGCGGAGCCAGGGCACCAGCGCGGGGCCTGGCGCGCCTCAGCTCTGACACACCTACACAGCGACCGAAAGTCTCCCGCTTGACTGCAAACCTGCATGATACTCGTCATCAATATTTTATTTTTAATTTTCAGTGTCTTAATATGGCTAGGACAGCTTCCTATCTATCTCATCACATCTAAAAGACACTTACAGTACCCCTTCCCTCATTCAAGAGTTCTACTGAGGGCCTGAGGCGAGGGCAGGCCACTACATCGAGGCAGATGCGTGTGGGACTTGGTCCCTGCCCTCTGGGGGCTCAGAGTCCAACCACAGGAGAGGTAGTGTGTGCAGGGAGCGAGAAGGGGAGGCCGGGGGCAAGGGCAGTGAGCTCAGAGGGGACAAGTCACACCTGAAACCCCCGGAGAAGGCCTCTCCATGGACGCAGGGCTTTGACAATGAGAGAGTCTCTTAGCATCCCCACAGGCAGGACCTACTTCAGGAAATCCAAACAACATGAAGACAAAGACAGACACTGGAACACTTCTGGGTCTGTTTGCTTAGAGGGACTGTCTGGTGAAAACCAGAGCAGCTTAGCGAGACCAATGGCTCGTGAGGAAAATAGAGGAAGATGAGGCAGGAAAGGTGGACTGGGGGCAGAAGGAAGACGTCTTGAGCTCTTGATCAGTGAACGGCACTGGGAACGGGACGGGGCTGAGGGAGGTCCTTGCGGGGTGGAGACCCTCACTGACCAGGAGTGAGAGGACCAGAGTCTGCACTGCCGCGGTAGCTCTGGCAATGAATTAAAACACAGACAGAACGTGAATCAGGAAGAAAAACTGAGGAAGTGAGGAATCCAGAATTACTCTGAGGCGCCACAGAGCTAAGAAAGCCTGGAGGAGGTCCTGATTCGGGAAGTGCAGGGGTGGGGGATGGTGGAGATGCGGCGGTGTCCTGACACCTTCTCTGGAAGGCTTAAGACACCTAAATGAGCCTGAATTTCCCAGTGGTCTATCGTAACATGAACATCAGATTTTCTTATTGGATAATAAAACGCTCCTCAAAGTTTCTGACCTTTGTCCTTTGACCCTGGAAGAAATCGCTGTAGTGTTTGAGCGTGGAAACCAGCACCCTGGTCTCATCATACTTGATTAGGAAGTAAGGCAGCGCTGGGACTCCTTCTCTCTGACAAAGGTCATCATACGCGTGCTCGAGGGCTTGAATCTGAAATCAGGAAACACTGAGTTATTGTCCAGACACCCACTTACCTAGCTCTGAACTGAGAAAAATTAACATACAATAAAAGGCACTTTCAGGCCAGAAGACTGGAAATGATTGCTCACACCCCTGTTCCTCTCTTGTAGCAACCAAACCTGAGAGTGCCCCAAATCATACCACCTCACTTTGAGATAATGCACAGCGGAGTGTCTCAGGCAGGAGCACACACAAGTATTTCACGCACCCTTAGTGTGACGGCTCCCGGTCCCTAAGATGCCACCACAGAGGTTTAGAGAGGTGTCCAGACACTAAGTCTCGCCTGTGATATCCAAGCATGAATCTACCACGGATGGATTTTGCCCTGACCCCTTGTATAATCTTCAATAGCGCCCTTGAGACACGCTTTCTCTTACTTATCATACAACTGACTCATTCACAAAGCACAATTCAAGGCTGTTTATAGCACATCCACAGGGATTTGTCACAATAGTTTGAGAACATTTTTGTTCCCATTAAGAGAAACCTCAAAGCCATCAGTACTCAATCCCCAGACCTAGTCTTTTGTTCACACTCATAGTTCTCCTTAGAAAATTCATTCCACAGAACCACAACCTTTGATTTATCTTAGCAAATGAGTTTTTAATTAACAAGGGCTCTCCCTGGCTTCGGATTCCTGGGCTTTAGTGAGTGACATGCTTCGTGAATTCAAGTCATCTTGACACTCAGCATTTGTCTCGACGACAATCAGAATTTGGGGGCTGAGGGTCTGTCTTCTACCAACTTGATGGTTTGCACTGCTGTTCTGGGAACCACCTCTAATGACTTTATTATTTTCCTTAAACTGCAAGGACTAGCTCTGTAGGGACCGTCCTTAACGCAGAAGTTCTGCAACTTGGCACAAGGAAGGAAGAAGTCTTCTCTTTGGTTGCAAAGACTCTTTCCACTGAGAGTGGAGATCACGCTTTGGCAAATTCCTGCAGTCTTTCAAAGTGTTCCTGTAATTCCTCCCTACTGGCTTAGCACCTCCACACAGGTCACGAGGACCTGGACCTACTGGCTTAGCATCTCAACACAGGTCACGAGGACCTGGACAAGTGCTGCTGACCACGCTTCAAGCCTGCTTACAAAACACTGTGCGAGTGAGTCTGCTCTTAGTGCCGCCTTTGGAGGACTCCACAGAGCCTGCCTCCTCACCCAGACAAGGGCAGGACTGTCTTTAGAATGAGCTAGATGAACCACTCATGCACATTTAAACTCAGTTTGGTCTGCATTTTGTTTTATTTATTGATACCTGTTTTGGCAGAAACCATTGATCCAAGCCCACTGGGCCCTGAATGAGGGGTACGCTCTCCGGAAGGCAGAGGGCGGGGGAGCAGAACCAGTAGTAGAAATGGTACTTCTTTAGATCCTGGAAGAGACAGGATGACACATCAGAACGGCACGGCGGCCACACGGAAACGCGCCTACTCAGCTATGAGACAGAAACACTAATGCACGCCAGGTAACACCGGCTTGTCAGGCGACACAACCCCCGCGTTTATCGGAAATGTCCCCACACATTACACACTAATGTGTCAGGAGAGACATATTTTATCAACCACTTCCTAACAGAAAGTATCCAAAAAGTAACCGATGTTTGTTGTCATCATTGCTTAACATATAAAATCACCCCAGGAGGTAACTATTATCTGCCCATTTTATAGACAGAAAACTGAAGCTTAGAGACGGGGAAAGCTTCAACACAGATACCAAGTGGCAGAGAGGAGAGTAGAATTCTTGTCCACGGTACCAGGCGTACCCAGCGTGCCATCTGTGAGGTACAACTTCCCCCCAGTTACCACTCGTCACAACTGGATGAACTGAGCATGCTACTGAAGTTATCAGAACGAGCTACGCACAACCTGAGATAATATAACAGTGTTTTCAGAAATGTCGTACTGGTGACATTCAAGTCAACAGCTAAGCACTTGCTGTGTATAAGGCAGAATGTTAGATACTCCGGCAGTAAGAAGACGAAGAAAATGCAGTCCGGCCCTCGCGGAGCTCAGTCGCTGCAGGAACAGAGAGGAAACCAGTACATGAGCAGCTGGATGACTCAAAGAAGAGGCTCTAAGAACTGGGGTGCACCGACGACAGAAGAGGCCGTGCCTTCAGGGGTGTGTGTGAGTGCTCCCCAGCCAGCGGAGGCGAGAAAGGGCCTGGGACCTGAGAGGCTGTCCCCACTTAGGGCCAGCGCTCTCGTCTCTGGGCGTCTGTAGCAGATGCGGCCCGAGTCAGTCACGGGGGAGGGTCCTGTGGCCATGTGGGTGCCTGACAGCTTCCCCACCGGCCTCTTTTCACTGACCACTTTGCAGTTTATGTCGCTGCTTGACATTTCCTCTCAGATCTTGCCAGGAATCAGGAGGGGACGGATGCTTGATGACTTCTCACTGAGGTATGATTGATGCACCATAAAGGCCACCGTGTTGGACTCAGCTGGCGGTGTAGTGGGTAAGGATCTGCCTGCCAATGCAGGGGACCCAGGTTTGATCTCTGCTCTGGGGAGATCCCAGGTGCCTCAGGGTAACTGAGCCTGAGCGCCACGACTACTGGCCAGTGCTTTAGCGCCCGAGAGCCACAGCTACTGAGACCACGTGCCTGGGAGCGTGTGCTCCGCAACAAGAGAAGCCCCTGCAGTGAGAAGCCTGGGCACCTCCACCAGAGAGCAGCCTCCATTCGCTGCAACTAGAGAGAGCCCACACAAGGCAATGAAGCCGGAAAAAAAGTCACCATGTTAAAGATGCTAAAGCAGATTAAGTGGTTTTCTAGTATACTGACAAGGCTGTACCACCACCCCCACCAATTTCAGAATGTATTCATCACCCCCAAAAGAAACCCCAATAGCAGAAACTCCTCAATGGTTTATTAGTTAGAAATACCATTCACAGAAACTGTCCATTCACCTCACTCTCATCCCCTGGAAACCCCTAGCCTACATTCAGTCTGTATAGATTTGCTTATTCTGGACTTTCCAAACAAACGGAGTCATACTTAGGTGACTTTTTAAAAACAAACTTACACAGAAACACATGTCCAGATGAAGACGACCAGTCATTATAGTTTCCACGGTCTTTATTTCTGTCACTAACTGGTCAACTAAGGACAAATTCCCTTTAACAACAGCAAAGCAAGGTGCAAAATGGAAATTAATGAAGTGTCTGTACCTTGGAGTCCTAGAAAGAACAGAAAGGAAAGAAAAACACCGCTAGAGATTTTTATCTCTTCTGCGTGCTTAAATGATTTGTCATAAGTGATCTTTAGCGAAAGGTTAAACGATTCAAGATGAAGGCCTTCGCAGTTTCTAAAAGCTCTTATCAGGTCATCTTCAAGAGTCAAACGGCTTGAATTTCTTAGGATGCTTTTCAGGATACAAGAGACCTCGATTACATCAAACATAAAGCTCTTTATGTCTGATGGGTTTCTAAAGACAGAGACTTTTAATATTTTTTTTAGTGCAGGCTAAGAATACTCACTAGAAAGGGCAACATGGCCAACTCACATAATGACTCTGAGAGATGCCTTAAAACTTTAAATGAGATCCAATGCTATTTTCTCATTAAACACAAGCTGTCCATTAGATTTTACTAGCTAGAACCCTTAATACAGAAGATGTATTGATGGTAAAGTAAAAAAAAAAAACAAAAACTTTAATCAGCATTGTTTTATTTATCCTTACAAAATTACTCAATTTACAAACTATCAACGCCAAATTGTGTCCAGTAATCCCCTGAAGTATCTGGCACTTTTCTATCTTGCCACTGACACACAGAAAGCACTTTAACTTGTTAGGAAACGCGCTCCTTGCAAGGGCCCCATGCCCACCGCCCCCCACTCTGGGCATGACCCCCAGTTTGAATCCTCTCTCGCTCTCTCCTTTGCCTCGGGTGGTGCATCAAAGAGGCAGCAGGAGGAAGAAATGGAGGACGAGATCATGGGGGAGAAAGGAAGGCAAGACCTATATCTTGGCAAGCCTAAAAAGAAAAGAAAAATATAGGGAAGACGATTAACAGCCAGAGCTGATAAAGCTGGGGTGAACAACCAGCGCACTTAACGCATGTCCACATCAGCGAGCCTGCATGCCCACTCCAGTGGGCTGTCTTCTAAAGAAATAAGCGGGAAAAGAAAATCAGTGTGGCTGACAACGTTCACTGCAACTTTTTTTAAAATAACACTGAACACTGGGGACTTGCCTTGCAGTCCAGTAGTTCAGACTGCTTCCAGTGCAGGGGTCGTGGGTTTGACCCCTGGTTGGGGAACTAAGATCCCACATGCTGCGTAGCGCGGTCAAAAGCAAAATAAAATAGTGAATACTGAAAACAACTGAGATGTAAAAAGGTCTGTAGAACACACACTTGACAGAACACTGTAACGTCAATATAATTATAAAGGGCAAACGCGCTTTCTGCGGAGATATATGGAGACACACGCACGCACGCATATGTGTGTATACACGTGCATACGCGTGTGTCTGGGCTGGCACTTCTATTAAAAGCAACCAGCCCTCACCTTCTGCCATGTTCCCCATCACCGAGGCTCCCTCCCCCTGCTTCCCTGGGCAGCAGTTGTTCCCCTAATGTGATTTCTTCTCTTCAAAGCTGCCCTTAAAGTTCATTTTAACTAGATCTCACTTACATAAAACATTTTCTTCGTTTAAATAAAAAAACAAACAAAACAGCAACACAGCTGTGTGGACAAGCTATGCAGGGTGACCCCCTCTCGCCTAGAAGTCACCCGGGGATGGCTTAGATCCTCGAGTCGTCGCTTGTTTCTTATGTCGATGGACCCAGCAACTGAGCTCTGCGGCACTGAACTTAAAGACGATGAACCCAGCTCCCGGAGCTGGACTTTGTCACGTTCTCAGATGATGAGAGCTGGGTCTCCCTGTCACATAAACCAGGCAACAGCCACCAGCGCGCTCGGGGAGAATGAATTAATCTTGCATCAGTGAGAAACGCCAGCCACTACCGGGTCACCAAGCACCCAAGGATTTGTTTAGCAGACGTGACTTGAGAGAAGACAGCAGCCTGTCCCACCAGTGCCCTGGGCTTGGCCGGGGCAGTCCACAGTCCACACCCCGCTGAGCCCGCAGACTTACCGCAAATGTCAAGAGGAGGAACTTGTTGAGGAGCACGGGGTTGTCCAGGGCGGCCCCTGATTTGATGGATTCCCAGATCTGCCAGGAGGAGGAGTAGCGTCAAGGCAGGTCCCGGGGTCTCCTCCCGCCTCCCTCCCAGGAGCACACGGAGCTGCAGGGCAGTGCGCCTTCCTGCCCACAGGCCCAGCACACTCATCCCGGGGCCCCTGCAGAGGCAGAGGAAAGACCAGAAGCATCCTCTCTCTTGGTTGGTCTCAGCATCAGGGAGGAAACCCAGCCCGTCCATGCCTTGGTTACTGCCTTCCACAGATGTTTACTTATTGTCGACTACAGAGCAAGCACATCGGGGCTACAGAAGTAAGAGCACAGTCCCCGCCCTCCAGAAGCCGAGAGCCTGGGAGAGAGCCGGGCACCCATGCCTGCATGCCGCCAGGCAGCAGGGGATCTGGGAGACAGGCGGACAGTACCTGGGAGGAGCCCTGACCTCGGCTAAGGACAGGCGAGGGGAAGGAGCCAGGGATGGGCTCCAGAGGCCGTGATCTGAACTATGTACAGGGCATTTCTTAAGAGCCTTATTTGGGATAATCTTTCCCTGAAGAGAAAAAAAAACCCAGTCTGTGGATACTCAGGAAGGACCATGACTGGAAGCAGAAGCGGGACCCAGTCACATGCTCCACATGTTTCAGGAACAAAGACCAGTGGCTAAACTTTGTGCCCCTGAGCAAAGCAGCAGCTGTGCCCCCAGAGAGCCCGGCGCACGCGCGCGGAAGAGGGAGACAGACAGAGAGAAGGCCCTGCTGGGGGACAACGCGCTGGAGAGGGTGGGGCCCAGGGGAGCGGGCCCCGCTTCTGACAGACCGATGGGCGGGCTGGGCCCCGGACACGGCACAGGGCTGGGACTCCCGTGGGGAGCAGCCTGCTGCCTGCAATGACAGCCTCAGACCCGGCCCACCCTCGAGGCGCACTCTCCTGACCCGCTCTCTCGAGGCCTCTGAAACACGCAGGAGCCCGTGAGCAGTCACGCCGCAGGCCGAGGAAGGCGACCGTCGCCCCCGTCACGAGGGGCGGGATGGACGCCTTCCTCAGGCCCGAGGCAGGGGACGCCCCTCTCTGACCACGGCCCCCACGCAACTGAGACTCACTGGGGTGAAGCTCGTCGATGGCGTGGGAGGCAGAGAGGGCGGGGATAAGCTGCCCGCCCCCCACTTATTCCTCACACTAACTGAGACGCGAGGAAGGAAAGGAAGGACACTCAAGGCAGAGAAAAACATCGAGTTCCAGGGAGGAGGAGCCGCAGAAAGCGGGGAAGGGAGGAATGCTCCCTGCTGTGCTGTGAGTGGTCAGAGACGGTGAGGGCGAGAGAGATGGGAGGGACGGCCACGGGGCCACGGAGGCCGGGCTGTCCTACGGCACCTTGCCATTCAGCCCTGAGCGAGCGGGGGAGACCTGATGGGCTCTGACAGCTGACAGCGCTCAGGACTAGGAAGCCTCTTCGGGGGGCACTAGGAACAGAGGACCCAAATCCACGAGACACAGGCACGGGGCTGGTGCGCTCAGAGAGGCTGAGCTAGCTGGGGAGAGCCGGCGAGCATGTCCCTTCTCTGCTGCGACCTTCTCCTCAGGCAAGAGCCTGGCTGTCGGGTACACGCTAGCTTCTGTGACAGAGTCAGACACTTGGTCTGCGACCGCATGCCCACGGGACCGTGGACAAGACAACGGGTACATCGCGTTTCCCAGCTAACCTCGTTTGCTGCTTCTTCCAGAAGTAGCTTCTTATCTGCAGCCTTGAAAGCCTCGAGTGTGTTGGTATTATACAGTGTGCCGACCGCCGGGCAGCAGCGGGCTGGGGTGGGCGCACTCCTGGGCATGAGAGAAACGTGGTTAATGGGCACAGCTGGGACGCGGAGAGCCAGCAAACGACAAGCAAACCAGAAGACAGTCAGAGACGAGGACCGTGCTCTACAGGGCAAAGAGAAGGCTGGTTTACGTTTCTCTGGAAAACAACGAACATCACTGCTTAAGGAGTGAAAATGTGCGCTCTAGCCCCCAAAGCCTATTACCCTTCCCCTAATGTCTCTGCATGCTGTCTTTCCGCTGCCTCCCAGATATAAGCTCTTTTCCTATTTAAAAAAATTCTTTCCCGTCTTTAAACTGAGAGAGAGATGTTATTTACTGAGCTTCTACCGAACCTGGGTATGAGGTTTTGGTTCTGAAAGGAGTTTGTTCTCCCTCTTGAAGGATTAAGGAACTTGCTTAAGGTCACATAACAGGCAGGGCAGGGGTCTCAACTCAGAACTGTTGACGCGAAGGGTCTGTGCTGCCCACTCCCCACTCAAGCCCTCCCAGGCTCCGGCACCCTGCTGCAAACCCTCCTCTTCCAGGAGGCTATCCACCCACCCCGCTTCTCTGATCATGAGCATAGTTATTTTAGAGTGTCTCCAAGGCCAGCAATCACACCCCTCGGAGGGCAGGACGCTCTCCAAAGGCAGGGTGCGCCGCCTCCTCCTGACTGCACAGCACACTGGACACCGCACGGCCATGCCGAGCCACGTGGGTGCCACATTCTACATTGTCCCCTTCCCCCCGGCCCCCGGCCTCAGAGTAACCCAGGTCAGGAGAGGAGAAAGATAAGATGATTCTGAGCACAACCCAGATATGGGAAAACCTGGTGTCACCTCCGAAATGACTGATTTGCGTTTCAGAGGTTGTGTGTGTGGGTTCAGCTGCTCAGTCCGTGCTTGACTCCTTGTGGGCTTATGGACTGTGGCCCGCCAGGCTCCTCTGTCCATGGGCTTCTCCAGGCAAGAATACTGCAGTGAGTTGCCATTCCCTTCTCCAGGGGATCTGCCCGACCCAGGGATCGCACCCGCGTCTCCTGCACTGGCAGGCGGGGTTCTTTCCCACTGAGCCCCCTGGGAAGCCCTTCAGAGGTTACAGATGCTAACTGAAAACAGCAACCATCTTCTCACAAGATGTACCCCATGGTCACAGCCACTGCAGAGAGGATGCTCACCGCTCACACCGACAGCAGCTCTTCAGACCCAGCCTTTCTCCGAGTCTGAGCAGAATGGGGTTCGGGAAGGAGGGCTTAGAGAGCTCTTAGAGAGCAGGTGTGGAGGGTGCAACCAGTGAGGAGCTTCTGCCAAACGCTGTCTCTAAGGCTCAAATGCCAAGTCCTGGGAGAAGCAACTTCCAAAGGCCAGAGCGTGCCTCTGGGAGCTGATGAGTCAGCGGCTGATAGGCTGTATCTGTCACCACTCTGCGACAATAGAAGAATATTCCTCACTTGGGTGAGATGAGGACATCAAGGACAGACTGGAGGAGAAAAAAGAAATCAGAAAAGGACAAGACTAGGCTGAGAGGGAAGAGAAAGGAAGCGCAGCAGCTGGTAAACCAGGCTTCTGCAGGCCGACGTGGTTCTACATGCAGACATGGCCTCACAAACCAGCTAGAGAAACAGGGAAGGATGCTCTGATCGACTTTGGTACCCTCCCTCATAGCATCCAGATGTCCTGGGTGTGTGAATGCCGGGCCAAAGCCTTGCTGTGAGAGCAGAGGAAACTAAAGCATGAGAACTCAAGCAGCTGCTAGGACATCGGCCCTCGTGTGAGTTCATTAGTGAGTCTCAGAGGAGAGTTTCAAAGGAGAAGCATTTTTCAAGGCTTAAAGTTCCACCCAGGGAGGTGGCCAGAGGAAAGAACTTAAAATGTGATAGTGGGAGGGTAAGCCGTTCCAGTAGTTTCTCCAGGTTCAAGTTCCACTTGTTCCAGAAAGAGGTGGCTCAGAGGAGGACTGGCAAGAGCCCTAGACTTGGAAACTAGAGAGTTTAGTCCAAATCCTGCGCTTGGACATGTATGAGTTCAGTTTGCTGTGATGCCATTGCTGTGAAATGTCCAGAGCAGCCAAATCCATAGAGACAGACAGCAGAGTCGTGGCTGCCCAGCGCGGAGGACAGGCAGAGGGAGGGATGGGGACTGACTGCGGAGGGTGCAGGGCTTCCCTCTGGGGTGGCGAAAATGTGCAGTGGAGGCAGCTGCGCCTCGTGACTATACTAAGTGCTGAACTGTGTGCTTTAAATGGGTAAATTGTATGGTACATAAAGTGAAGTGAAGTCACTCAGTCGTGTCTGACTCTTCGGGACCCCATGGACTGTATCCTACCAGGCTCCTCCGTCCATGGGATTTTCCAGGCAAGAGTACCGGAATGGGCTACCATTTCCTTCTCCAGATCTTCCTGACCCAGGGATAGAACCTGGGTCTCCTGCATTGTAGGCAGACGCTTTACGATCTGAGCCACCAGGGAAGTCCACATGGTACATAAAGTACACCTCAATAAAGCTGTTTTAGAAAACTAGAATTAGACGTCTTCCCCACGTGCTACAGCCTACAGTGAACTCTAACTAGTTAGTGAACACACTAACCCGAGTTGGGAAAAACATGGAATCCTACAAAGGCCTGAAGCCTGGCATGTTTTCTCTGGACACCAGGCCCTTAACATGGCTCAGCCTCACAGTGAGGACTCAGGAAAGTCAGGGAGCTGTTATGGAACCTCCTAGGCAAAGGCAGGCACGTGGGCAGATCCTCCAGAACAGATAGGTGGTGAGGGTGGCTGGGATGGAACGAATGTGGAGAAGCCTTCACCATGTGTGCGCAGTCTCATCTGCTCGCGGGGAGCTCTGGCATCTAAGTCACACTCAGTCTAGGGGCCTGACTGCATGATCTCCTGCTTTCTGTAACCATCTCTGAGCTTCTGTTCATCGCGTCCTCTATCGGGGCCCACGGGTGCCTTTCCAACAGCCATGCCACTTCCCATTTTGACAACCAGGCCCTCAGACTGCTTGCAATTGACGCCAACGGCTATCTGAGAGGCCAGTCCATGTCGGACCTGAGTGAGATGCTGGCAAGATGGTGGAGAGTAAGAGGGCCCGTGCCCTGCACAGATGATCTAGCAAATGAGCCGTATTTCCTCAGCTATTGTTAAAGGTCTCTGAATGCAAGGGTTATGCCTTCTATTTATCTTATTAAGCCCAACCTGAAGCTTAGAAAAGGAAAATATGTTTTATCACTAATTAGGTAAATGTTGGGATTCCTTAGTGGTCCAGTGATTAAGAATCTGCCTTGCAAGACGGGACAACCGTTCAGTCCCTGGTCCAGGAAGATCTCACACACCACGGTGCAATTAAGCCTGTGTACCACAACTACAGAGTCCACGTGGCCTGTGGACCATGCTCCGCAACAGTGATAAGCCCGCGCACCACATCCAGAGAGCAGCCCCCACGCGCCACAATCAGAGAAAGTCTGCAGCAACGGAGACTCAGCATGCCAAAAATTAATTAAAAACTACTTTGAAATGGTGCTATATATTTTAAAAATAAATAACTAGGTAAATGTTCCTCAAAGGAATTTTTTTTTTCTAACCAGCTTTAAATCCGTACAGAGCCTGCCCACCAAAGTCTATCTTTCTCTCTTTATATAGAAGTGATGCTCTGATGCTTGTGGCTTGGCACTATGTCTCAGCCTCCCCTACAAGATGGTGAGGCCTCAGCTCTGCCTGATGGAACGTTGAGTGGGGTGATACATGCCCCCCCAACCCCACACTCACCCAGGCCATTAAGGGTCTTTAAGAGAGTTGGGTGTGTCTCCTCAGATTTTCACTTTGGTTCTCTTGCGCCTCCTCTCTTTTGCCACCAGAAGGCAACAATTCTGTTCTCAGCAGCACACAAGCCCTCCAGGGTGATGGAGCCACAAGACAGAAAAAGACTGGACAGCCTCCACCTCCAACCCCCACCTGGACTAGTAAGCGGGTAAGAAACAGACTCCCTCTGCGTTAGGGCCATTACAGCTCAGGGGCTGGTTCATCAGCGTGCCAGCCTAAGACGGCTCCTTCTAGGGCAGGACAGTCGGTGCCTGATCAGTCAAGTGTGACTGATAATTCAGCCGAAACAAGGTAGATAACAGGATCCTGTGATGCCAACTGCTGGTAGAGATTCATCTGGCTTCCGGGATCTCAGAGTGAAAGGGGTTTCTCTGGTGCTGTGCAAAGCTGAAGTACACCTGGCATCTACAGATGAGGATTCGGGCTATTAGCTCTCCAAATTGCATCTTATGCTTCTCTGTATGCCCAGGGCCTGGCACATTCTATCATCAAGACACGGTGGAAGCAATCAATAAGCATTTCTGAACCAACTGTCAGCCCCCCATGTTTGCTCCAGCACTGCATACCCAGTGACGCTAATACCTGTCTTCCGCCTCCATGCAGAGCTCCCCCAGAGTCT
>SJYF01000519.1:2954726-2970733 GCA_006410515.1 Procapra przewalskii | reverse complement strand
CTATAGTTGGTCAACCTTGGACTAGATGATCTTTGAAACTTGTTGTTGTTTTGATTCTTGGAAGGTGCCGATAAGGCATTTTGTTTCTAGGGTGACTAAGATTTGGGGCAGAATCTTCTCAGAGGGCAGGAGAGATGTGCTGAGGGTGAAGCAGATGACGAGGCTGGAATCCTAGGCCCCATGAGCCGTCTATGGCGCCACTCCGTCTTGAGGGACCGGCAAATGCGGTCTCCACAGACCACTCGCGCACAGATGGGAGCATCACTAAACAAAGACGAAGTGCCTTCGGCATTCACCCAGGCCCATCACACACGGGAAAGCCTGCAGCAGCAGCAGGACTCCACGTCCTCAGCAGGCACACAGCCACACCCCTGGCGGGCTCCTCCACGCCTTCTCCTGGCCCCTTGCTACTGCCTCCCGGCTTCTCCAGTGCCACCCTGGGGGGCCTGCCCCCCTCACCTCCACTCGACGCTGCAGAAACAACCGAGCTGCTCAGTACTCAGCTAACTCGCCTGCTGACCTGCCTCGGCACCCCTGTCTGAAAGGTGCTCTGCCCATGTCCTTGCACGAGGTGGCCCAGGCCCGAAGGCCTTGCGGAGCTGCTGCTGGCACCACCCTCCCCTGCGCCTCTCCATCAGCCACTGTGAGCACCGCTACCCCGAGGCCCCCTCGACAGCGAGCACTGTGGGTCCCTCTGAATAAGCACTGAAGATGAAATATCACTCCCATAGATCTTCTGGCACTTTGTTATTCAAGATGCTCACGATGGACATATTTTGGCTTCGCTGCTTATCAAGTTAACTGGAGCAGAGGTGTTTTCCTGGAATGCGTCTGGCCAGCCCTTCTCCCTCGGTGCGTGCCGAGAGGACTAGACTCAGCAAACAGCAAGCCAGTACAGGATTTCTGGAGAAGGAAGGAGTAAAACTCGTGAAGAACAACAACAATCAGAGAGATTAAAAAAACAAGCAGACCCACCTTGAGGGACACTAGGCCCTCAGTGGGGGAGAACAGAAAAACAGACCAGCCTGACTATGTAAACATCTCTCGCTAGGAATTTTCACCTGTGTGTTCTTGGGGTTTTGTTTGCTTTGGGAAGGCAGGGTTTTGTTTTTTTTTTTTTTTTAATGGTTCAGCAAAAGAATGCTGAAAGCTAAGGTAGCTGGGAGCCGGGTCTTCAGTCAAATCAACAGATGTTGGGAGTTCTGGCCCCATCGCACACTGGCAGCCCAGCCCAGAGTGGGTAACATCACGGCCTGTGCCTCTGCTTCGTCATCTGCAGATAATCATACCCAAGCCATGAGGCTGCTGGGAGGGCTAAATGGGAAAGTGTGCGACGCACCTCTTCCGGTGTCTGGCTGAGAGCCAGCGGCCAGTCCAGGGCAGCTGCTCTTGTCTGTCTTGTCGCCTCACCCTCCCCCGCCACCAGCCAAATGAGGTTGCCTTCCCCATGCACTCACCACCAGATCTTCCCGGGCCTCAAGCAGACCTCCTTCACCAGAGCTCTGCAGACACGGCAGAGGTTTAGTTACAAGGAAACGACGATCTCCTGCTATAGGTCATCCAGGGGAAGCTCGGAGAGGCGAGTGCTGACAGGTTGGGAGCACTCTGCGTTCAGTTTCTCAGAGGCCACCTGGGGCCATTCCCTTAGCAGAAGTGCCGCCATCACCACCATTTGGCCCTGAGGTACCATCTCTGGCCAAAAAAATGGAGCGGAGAGAGCAGACTTATGTTCCCAGCTGCGGGGCTTGTGAGCTCTGGCAGTCATTAAAATAAGCACCGAGGCACATGACCAAGTCCCACTGACAAACCGAGTATGTGCTTAGCTGGGCCACCAGGAGCGGGGAGGCGGCCCCTCTGGCATATGGAGCTGATGCCCATTTTGCTGGGTAATGATGCTTCTGCAACTTCATGAGTTTTGGAAGTCATCTGCCAGGCTGTTAAAAAAGGAAGTTTTTAAACAGCTCTCCCTTCCAAAAAGGAGGCAGGTGCAAAGTTCCAAACTTAGAAGAAAGAGTAGGTTTTACCAGAAGATGAAATCTCGGGACTCCTACAGGGGAACCAGCTAGTACAGAAGCCTCAATTTCTTTTAAAAACAGCATCAGAGTCAAGATGTTCCCCGAGCCAAACTGATGATGTCTCTGCAAGACACCAAGTCACCCTAAATGGCTTTTTTGGCGACGGTACTATTAGGCGTTGATAGTTGATGTGAGCAGGCAGGATAACTGCTCATAAGGTCGGGTTGTCCCTCTCACCTCCTTGGGTCACCTCTGGCCTGGAAGGATCCACATGACTTGCTTCTTCGGGAGGTCAGCCGGGGAATCGGCAATCGCCTCCACAGGCTGCAGACTGTAACCTTTGGTCTCCACAGTTACTTCTGGGACCTGATCTTCCTGATCTTCATTTTGTTTTCCCTGCTGTAATAACCTCAAACTTCCCATGCGATCTGCTCTCTTGTTCGGCCTCAGATTTGAGAAAGGATGCCCTGGATAACAGTATTGTGGGGTATGGCAAACTTATGAGAGAGTGGAGGCTGAGAAAACACAGGCAGGGAGGAAGTCAAAGAGATCATATGAGGAACGGGGCAGACACCATGCTCACTTTCGAGGCCTCTGCGTTACATCCACCCATCAGCCGTGTCAACCTGCTCCATCCTGTACGTGAGTGACAGCCACGGGATTTACCTAAACCATGGAGGAGCCCTCAGATCAGCCAATAGCTAAAATCCGTGATGGTTTCCTAAAAGCTGGCTGAGGTATGAAGGATTGCATCTGAGTAACAGTCTTCGTTTTCATTTCTGATGACCTTTATAAAGTTCTGGGAAATGAGAGGCGCTGAAAAACTGGGCCAAGCTATCACTTGGTTTCAGGTTTTCAAAATAATTTCCGAAGATGAGAATATAGATGGATTCTGCAGCCCACTGGACAGAGCCTCTGCTCGCAGGGGAGGCGTCACACAGGCCACTCTGGTTCCCACGGCTCCTCTGCACAATAAGAAACTGCCACTTCCTCAAAACATTTTACCTCCGTTTCTGAGAAAACTACTGTAATACATTGTTAGCTCAAGACATCTCTGCCCTTCTCTGCCAGAAAACCGTCATGACAAAATACACCCATGGCGCCTATGATCTGAACAGAACCCTCTCAGATGCGGCCCCATGTGCAGTGTGCAACCTGCACAACTGCATGCAGCCGCCCTGAGTGTCCACAAAGGCCCCCTGGTTTCCCCAAGAACAAGCCAAGACAGCCCCACTGCACTACTGCCGTGGTCACGGAAGAACCACAGACAAAGGCAACAGGCTACGGGGCCTCAGCAAGGTCTCTGACGAGGCTTCTCCAGACAGCACAGGAGACAAGATGTAGATGCAAGAACTGACACAATCAGAAGGACTTAAAACTGGGAACCTAATCTTATTCAAAGGACGCTGGTTAAGGTCCGAACTGATGTCAATCACAGAGGAGCTACCAGGGCTGTCTCTGGTCCAGTCTCGGGGCCTATCACGTTTGCATTTTATTATCTCAGTGAATGAATATCCATCATATTTACAAAGCATCTCACGTGGGCTGAACCTTGTGGGCTCCACCAGGACGGCGAAGCAGGACACGGGCTCACGTTCTCCTGCGAGAACTCCAAAATTACAATTCACTGCTGGACAACCGTCGAGAGGAGAATGTTGGCTCCCACCAAAAAAAGATACCCCTTGCACAAGGGCAAAGGAGAAGCCCCAGCAAGACGGTAGGCGGGGCGAAATCACGTCTAGAATCAAGCTCCATACCCACCAGAGACACTCAGAGGGCTCAAACAAACCTTGTGTGCACCAGGACCCAGAGACCTCACAGAGACTGATCCAGAACCGTGTCTGAGTGTCTCCTGTGGAGGTACGGGTCAGCAGCAGCCTGCCGCAGGGGCAGGGAGGCTGGGTGCAGCAGACCTGGGTATGGCACAAGCCCTCTTGAAGGGGGCTGCCATTAACCCCACCATCGAGCTGACAGAACTCACAGGACTGGGGAAACAGACTCTTGGAGGGCACAAACAGAACCTTGTGTGCGCCAGGACCCAGGAGAAAGCAGCAGTGACCCCACAAGAGACTGACCCAGACTTGCTGTGAGTGTCCAGGGGTCTCTGGTGGAGCTGCAGGTTGGTGGGGCCCAGGGGCACTGAGTAGAGCAGTGCATCATGGGACCTTTTGAAGGAGGTCCCCATTATCTTCATTGCCTTCACCATAGTTTGGCCTCAGGTCAAACAACAGGGAGTGAACGCAGCTCCACCCATCAACAGAAAATAGGATTAAAGATTTACTGAGCATGGCCCTGCCCATCAGAACAAGACCCAGTTTCCCCGTCAGTCTCTCCCATTAGGAAGCTTCTGTATACCTTATCCTTCTCCATCAGAGGACAGACAGAGTGGAAACCACAATCACAGAAAACTAACCAAACTGATCACACGGACCACAGTCTTGTCCAACTCAATGAAACTATGAGTCATCCCTTGTAGGGCCACCCAAGATGGGCGGGTTATGGTGGAGAGTTCCGACAAAATGTGGTCCACTGGAAAAGGGAATGGCAAACCATTTCAATATTCTTGCCTTGAGAACCCCATGAACAGTATGAAGAGGCAAAAAGATAGGACACTGAAAGATGAGCTCCCCAGGTCCGGTAGGTGTCCAATATGCTACTGGAGATCGGTGGAGAAGTAACTCCAGAAAGAATGAACAGACTGAGCCAAAGCAAAAGCAACACCCATTGTGGATGTGACTGGGGGTGGAAGTCAAGTCCAAAGCTGTAAAGAGCAAGATTGCATAGGAACCTGGAATGTTAGGTTCATGAATCAAGGGTAAATTGGAAGTGATCAAATAGGGGACTGCAAGAGTGAACATGGACATTTTAGGAATTAGTGAACTAAAATGGATCGGAATGGGTGAATTTGACTCAGATGACTACTGTATCTACTACTGTGGGCAAGAATCCCTTACAAGAAATGGAGTAGCTCTCATAATCAACAAAAGAGTCTGAAATGGAGTACTTGGGTGCAATCTCAAAAATGACACCGTGCTCTCTGTTCATTTCCAAGGCAAACCATTCAATATCACAGTAATCAAGTCTATACCCCTACCAGTAATGCTGAAGGAGCTGAAGTTGAACAGTTCTATAAAGACCTACAAGACCTTCTAGAACTGACACCAAAAAAAGATGTCCTTTTCATTATAGGGGACTATAATGAAAGAGTGGGAAGTCAAGAAACAGCTGTAGAAGCAGGCAAATCTGGCCCTGAAGTACAAAATGAAGCAGGGCAAAGGCTAACAGTGTTTTGCCAAGAGAACGCACTGGTCAGAGCAAACACCCTCTTCCAACAACACAAGAGAAGAGTCTACACGTGGACATCACCAGATGGTCAATACTGAAATCAGACTGATAATATTCTTTGCAGCTGAAGATGAAGAAGCTCTATAGTCAGCAAAAATAAGATCAGGAGCTGACTGTGGCTCAGATCATGAACTCCTTATTGCCAAATTCAGACTTACATTGAAGAAAGTAGGGAAAACCACTAGACCATTCAGGTAGGACCTAAATCAAATCCCTTATGATTATACAGTGGAAGTGACAAGCAGATTCAAGGGATTAGATCTGATAGAGTGCCTGAAGAATGATGGATGGAGGTTCCTGACATTGTACAGGAGGCAGTGATTAAGACCATAATCAAGAAAGAGAAATGCAAAATTGTTCCCTGAAGAGGCCTTACAAATAGCTGAGAAAAGAAGAGAAGTGAAAGGCAAAGGAGAAAAGGAAAGATACATCCATCTGAATGTAGAGTTCCAAAGAAGAGCAAGGAGAGATAAGAAAGCCTTCCTCGGCAATCAATGCAAAGAAATAGAAGAAAACAACAGAATGGGAAAGACTAGAGATCTCTTCAAGAAAATTAGAGATACCAAGGGAACATTTCTGGCAAAGATGGGCATAATAAAGGAAAGAAATGGTATGGACCTAACAGAAGCAGAAGATATTAAGACATGGCAAGAACACACAGAACTGTGCAAAAAAGAACTTCATGACCCAGATAATCACGATGGTGTGCTCACTCATTGAGAGTCAGATATCCTGGAATGTGAAGTCAAGTGGGCCTTAGGAAACATCACTACAGAAAAAGCTAGTGGAGGGGACGGAATTCCAGTTGGGCTATCTCAAATCCTACAAGGTGATGCTGTGAAAGTGCTGCACCCAATATGCCAGCAAATTTGGAAAACTCAGTAGTGGCCACAGGACTGGAAAAGGTCAGTATTCATTCCAATCCCAAAGAAAGGTAATGCCAAAGAATGTTCAAACTACCACACAACTGCACTCATCTCATAAATTTTGAGCAAATTTAGAGCAAAGTGATGCTCAAAATTCTCCAAGCTAGGCTTCAACAGTACATGAACCGTGAACTTCCAGGTGTTCAACCTGGATTTAGAAAAGGCAGAGGAATCAGAGATCAAATTGCCAACATCTGTTGGATTATAGAAAAAGCAAGAGTTCCAGAAAAACATCTACTTCTGCTTTATTGACTATGCCAAGGCCTGTGACTCTAGATCACCATGAAGTGAAGTCAAGTCACTCAGTCATGTCTGACTCTTTGCGACCCCATGGACTGTAGCCTACCAGGCTCCTCCCTCCGTGGGAGTCTCCAGGCAATAGTACTGGAGTGGGTTACCATTTCCTTCTCCAGGGGATCTTCCCGACCCAGGGATCAAACCCAGGTCTCCCGCATTCCAGGCAGACACTTAACCCTCTGGGCCACCAGGGAAGCCATAAACTGTGGAAAATTCTTAAAGAGACAGGACCACCAGACCACCTGAACTGCCTCCTGAGAAATCTACATGCAGGTCAGGAAGCAACAGGTAGAACTGGACATGGAACAACAGGCTGGCTCCAAATCAGAAAGGGAGTATGTCAAGGCTGTACATTATCACTCTGCCTATTTAACTTATATGCAGAGTATATCATGTGAAACACCAGGCTGGATGAAACACAAGCTGGAATCAAGATTGCCAGGAGAAATATCAATAATCTCAGATATTCAGATGACACCACCTTACGGTAGAAAGTGAAGAACTAAAGAGCCTCTTGATGAAAGTAAAAGGAGAGTGAAAAAGTTGGCTTAAAGCTCAACATTCAGAAAAATAGATCATGGCATCCGGTTCCATCACTTCATGGCAAATAGATGGGGGGGCGGGGGATGGAAACAGTGAGAGACTTTATTTTGCAGGGCTCCAAAATCACTGCAGATGGTAACTTCAGCCATGAAATTAAAAGACACTTGCTCTTTGGAAGAAAAGTTATGACCAACCTAGACAGCATATTAAAAGCAGAGACATTACTTTGCCAATGAAGGTCCATCTGATCAAAGCTATGGCATTTCCAGCAGTCATGTATGGATGTGAGATTTGGACCATAAAGAAAGCTGAACACCAAAGAATTGATGCTTTTGAAGTGTGGTGTTGGAGAAGACTCTTGAGAGTCCCGGCGACTGCAAGGAGATCCAACCAGTCTATACCCTAAAGGAAATCAGTCCTGAATATTCATTGGAAGGACTGATGGTGAAGCTGAAAGTCCAAGACTTTGGCCACCTGATGAGAAGAACTGACTTGCTGGAAAAGATCCTGATGTGGGGAAAGATTGAAGGCAGGAGGAGAAGGGGACGATAGAGGGTGAGATGGCTGGATGGCATCATTGACTCGATGGACATGATTGTGAGTAAGCTCCAAGAGCTGGTGATGGACAGGGAAGCCTGGTGTGCTGCAGTCCATGGGGTCGCAAACAGCAGAACATGACTGAGCGACTGGACTGAACTGAACCTTGCTACAGCAAAGAAACTCCTTGGTGGCCCAGATGGTAAAGAATCTGCCTGCAATGCACAAGACCCACTTTTGATTCTTATAACCACATCTTACCAGTGACTTAGATAACAACACAGGTTTGCTTAAGTCCACACTTGGGGCTTCCCTGGTGGGCCAGAGGTTAAGAATCTGCCTGCCAGTCCTGGGGACATGGGTTTGATCCCTGGTCTGAGAAGATTCCACATGCCACAGAACAACCAAGTCTAGGTTACCACGCTACTGAGCTGACATGCTCTAGAGCCTGTGCTCTGCAGCAAGAGAAGCACAATAAGAAGCCGAAGCACCGCAGCTAGAGTGGCACCCATTCGCGGCAACTAGAAAGATCTTGTGAACAGCAAACAAGACCCACCTCAACCAAAAAAACAAACATCTGCACATGACAGGAATAGGAAGAGGCTATGATCCATAACAGAAACTTAGAATAAAAGATTCTGACCACCTGGAATGACAGGCCTATTTATAAAGATTACAATTTTCAAGTTGTTAAATGGCAAAAAGTGAAGAGGAATTAAAGAGCGTCTTGATGAGGGTGAAGGAGGAGAGTCAAAGGGTGGCTTAAGACTAAATATTTTAAAAACTAAGATAATGACATCCGCCCCCATTACTGCACGGTAAATAGGAGGGGAAAAGGTGGAAATAGTGACAGATTTGCTCCTGGGCTCCAAAATCACCTCGGATGTGACTGTGGCCATGAAATCAGAATATGACTGTTTCTTGGCAGGAAAGCAATGACAAACCTGGACAGTGTGGTGGAAAGCAGAGACATTCCTCTGCCAGCAAGGGTCCCTACAGTCAAGGCTACGGTCTGCCCAGTGGTCACCTACGGTCGTGAAAGCTGGACCACAGAGAAGGCAGAACGCCAAAGAATTGATGCCTTCGAACTGCAGTGCTGGAGAAGACTCCTGAAAGTCCCCCAGACAGCAAGGACATCAATTCAGTCCATCTTAAGGGAGAACAACCCTGAATACTCACTGGAAGGGCTGATGCTGAAGCTGAGGCTGAAGCTCCAGTAGTTTGGTCATCTGATGCGGACAGACAACTCATTGGCAAAGTCCTTGAAGCTGGGAAAGACCGAGGGCAGAGGGAGAAGAGGGCGCCAGAGGATGCGACGGCTGGACGGCGTCACTGATGCGATGAACATGGACTTGGGCAAACTCCGGGAGATGGTGAGGGACAAGGAGGCCTGGCGTGCTGCAGTCCACGGGGTCGCAAAGAGTCAGACATGACTGGGCGACTGAACAACAATAAAATTTTCATAGAGGTAAATCTAGGGCCTTAAGTCTCAGTTCATAAAAACACCTGGACAACCATGCAATCTGAAACACTGGAGACAGAAGGGTGTAGCTTCATGAGCCAGAGAGACCCAAGTTCAAATCCCACCTTTGAAACTTCCAGCCACACAGCCTTGGGCAAGTCATTGATCTTCTCTGAGCCTACTTCCTCATCTGTAAGATGGGAAACCATCTGTGGGGCAGAATTATTGAGAGGATTCAACTAGAAAATGCATGAATCTGGCACACAGGAGGCACTCAGAAAGGACATACCATCAATAAAACACACACCCAAAACATGGGGTTTCCATTTCATCATTCTTCCAACAGACACTGGTTTGATGTACCAGCTGCTGCTGCATAGTCACTTCAGTCGTATCCGACTCTTTGCAACCCCATGGACTGCACCCCGCCAGGCTCCTCTGTCCATGGGATTCTCCAGGCAAGAATGCTGGAGTAGGTTGCCATTTCCTTTTCCAGGGTATCTTCCCGATCCAGGAATAGAACCCAGGTCTCCCATGTTGAGGGCAGACTTCACCATCTGAGCCACCAGGAAAGTCCTGATGTACCAGACCCTGTGCTGAATTTCAGGACTCAATGGCAAAAAGCCACGGTTCCTCGGTTTAAGAAGCTAATAGTCTCAAGGGTAAGACAGACCAGGAATGACAATACCGCAGGTTACAGGTAAAATGAGCACAACTGTTTGGTGTAAGAATTTGCACCAGATGTAATGAGGAGGAGGAGGGAGGGACAGCCAAATTAGCCTGAAGAGGCAGGGGTGTTTCCCACAAAAACCCTCGAGCCCAGGCTTTTAAGAGAACCAGCAGTGGATTCTCAACAAGGGCACCACTTGACATGCTGGGAAGGACAATTCTTCATTTGGTGCTGGCCCCACACACTGTCTTTTCCTACTGTTTGGGGTTCTAGAAGCAAGAATACCAGAGCAGGTTGCCATGAGGGCAGCATGAAATTAAAAGACACTTGCTCCTTGGAGGAAAGCTACAACAAATCTAGACAGCATATTAAAAGACAGAGACATCACTTTGCTGACAAAGGTCCATACAGCCAGAGCTATGGTTTTCCAGCAGTCATGTACAGATGTGAGAGTTGGACCATAAAGAAGGCTGAGTGCCAAAGAACTGATGCTTCTGAACTGTGGTTTTGGAGAAGACTCTTGAGAGTCCCCTGGATAGCAAGGAAATCAAACCAGTCAGTCCTAAATACGCACTGGAAAGACCAAAGCTGAAGCTCTAATACTTTGGCCACCTGATGCGAAGAGCTAACTCATAAGAAAAGACCCTGATGCTGGGAAACACTGAAGGCAGGAGAAGGGGGTGACAGAGGATGAGATGGCGGAATGGCATTACCGACTCAGTGGACATCGGCGTGAGTAAATTCCGGGAGACGGTGAAGGACAAGGAAAGCTGGTGTGCTGCAGCCCATGGGGTCATGGGATCAGACGCGACCGAGCGAATGAACAACCACCGCCATCACACACTGCAGAGTGCCTATCATCCCTGGCCCCCTATTAAATGCAGCTGTGCCCTGTGGTTATATCACAAAGTAAAACAGCTGCCCCCTCTCCCAAATGTCCTCTGGACGGCTGAGAGAGGGGAGTCGGCGGTGGCCGCAGCCCAAGCCAGTCCCGCTGGATGAGGAAGGTTATGCTGGGGAGCGGGAACAGTCCGGACAAAAGGAGCAAGCTTGTCTCAGTTCCACATCTGCAATTCTGGAAACACCCAATAGTCTTTGCAGAAGCTGAGAACGTTCTTATCCATCCACGTGCCCACTGTCTGCTTAATCTCTCTTCTCCCTTCAGATCTCAGCTCAACCACCATGAGAGGGGAGCCTTCCCTGACTCCCTCAACTCCCACTCAGGTCAATTTTCCTATATCCGACCCACGAAGGGCATCACCGCCTCCCCTCCAGAGCACACGTGCAGCGTGAACGTCAATCCTCCCTGCTAGAAGAAAAGCTCTTTGAGAAAGGCACTGTGTCAGCTTCTCATTTTCAACTCCAACTGTCACTGTTTTCCCAGGGCCTGCCTCAGTCCTAGCCCCCGACAGGTGCCCAATAAATACTTCCTGATGACCGAATCTATGAACCAAGGAAACAGCACGATCCGTTTCAGAACACACCCAGAGTTCTGTGTGGTGAGAAGGCAAGGTTCGTGCACCACAGGAGCTGGAAACCACGCCTGTGAAGAAGGCAAACGCCAAATCACGAAAGGACTTCCATGAGAAGCTACTGATTTGTATTTTAGCAAATACTGGGGGTTTCTGCTTGCTTTTTACATTCTGGGAGCACACAGCATATGGGATCTTAGTTCCCCAGCCAGGGACTGAACCTGCCCCCACTGTGGCGGGAGTATGGAGTCTTAAGCGCTGCACTGCCAGGGAAGAGCTGCAAAGGCTGTATTTCCAGAAAGGGCACTCCAGCAACAGCTAGGGCCAGATTGCTGAGGCTGGGCACCCAGCTCGGAGGCCGGGCAGGAGCAGAGGCAGGAAGTGAGAAGGGGCCTGATTGGAGGCAGGGGAGGAGGAAACGCAGACGATGAACACATGTCCAGTCAGCAGCAAGGGACGAGAAGCTGTGGAACTCTGACGAGTGCCAGGCCAGGAGGAGGACGGGAGGCATGGTGTGAGCGGGAAAAGTCCAAGAGGACTCGCAGGGCTCTGCCTGGAATCAGTAAATGCAGAAGGGGAATGCGAGAGAGGACAGACAGGAAGAAGAGTCGCAGGTTTGGAGAGAAGATGATGCCCTTAGCTTGGGACTCACTGAGACAGAGGCCTAGTGCTTAGGAGAGATCTGGACTCAAGAGTCAGAGGAGAGGTCAGTGGCCAGGGATGAGAGTTTATGCTGTGCGTGAGATGAGCATGCGTATGAGACCGGGCCTTGGAGAAAACCAGCATTTAAGGGACAAAAGGAAGAAAAGAGCCTGCAATGAAAACTGAGGGGAAACAGCCAGAGACAGAGTTCGACCAGGAGTGCTTTTTCACAAGTGAAGGGACAGCATCAATGTCAGACACACTGAGAACGCAAAAAAGAGAAGGAAGGCAAAGAGTTCAGGGGTCCTGGTCACTCTGAGGAGAGTGGTTTGGGGGTACGGCTGCTGCGGAAGCAGAATTTCAGGGAAAGCAGACTTCAAGCAGCAGAGGTGGTGACTTGTCCGAGCAATGTGGCTGCGCCAGGGCAGCACAGAGGTTAACGGGAGGGTGTTGTGTTTTTGCAAAAATGAAAGTAAAAACGGGGGCGAGGGGATGGATAGTAAACGGAGGGGTTAGTTAAACAGGAAAGAAATGGGAACAATGATGGGAACCAGGTCCTGAGGAAAAGGAAGTGATAAAGGGATCTCAGCACAAGTAAAGGAATTAATCTTAGACAAACACCATTTTTCTCCCCACGGAATTAGAATAAAAGGCAAAGTCCTAGGGTTGGCTGGATTTAAGCTTGTAATGATACAAGCTGAGAAGCCTTGACTGATGGCGGCAATGCAGCAAAGCCAAAAGCAACAAAGGCGCCTGGGACAGGGATGAACAGGTGAGAGAGAAGGACGGATGCGCAGAAGCATCACACTGACTCTCAGCATAACGGAGTCGACA
Organism: Procapra przewalskii; assembly: GCA_006410515.1. Taxonomy (NCBI): domain Eukaryota; kingdom Metazoa; phylum Chordata; class Mammalia; order Artiodactyla; family Bovidae; genus Procapra; species Procapra przewalskii. Next base: position 2,957,990 of record SJYF01000519.1, on the reverse strand, counting down.
GCATCAAGTGTCCATGACGAAGCCTAGCAGAGTCACGGGGGGTCTTGGGTTATGGCAAGGAGAGCAAGTACAGTGCTGCTCTGCATGGCCAGACTCCACAGGAAAAGGACTTGCTTTCTATGCCACACACTCACAGAGAGACTGACACACAGGAACAAGTTCAAGGGAAGGTAAGTAGAAGGAAGGCGTGAAAACCCCAGAGGTGATCATTCCGAGACCAGGTGGGACCAGCTGACACCCAGCCCGCCAAGACCACGCAGATGCATGTTGCCAGCCTGGTGACAGAGCAGCACCTATCGGCTCACCCTGAACACCCTGTGGCCACAAGACTGGAAAAGGTCAGTGTCCATTTCAATCCCAAAGAAAGGAAAAGCCAAAGAATGCTCAAACTACCGCACAACTGCACTCATCTCACATGCTAGCAAAGCAATGCTCAAAATTCTCCAAGTGAGGCTTCAACAGGATGTGAACCAAGAACTTCCAGATGTTCAAGCTGGATTTAGAAAAGGCAGAGGAACTAGAGATCAAACTGCCAACATCTGTTGGGTTATAGAAAAAGCAAGAGAGTTTCAGGAAAACATCTACTTCTGCTTTATTGACTATGCCAAAGCCTTTGACTGTGTGGATCACAACAAATTGCAGAAAATTCTTAAAGAGATGGGATTACCAGACCACCTGACCTGCCTCCTGAGAAATCTGTATACAGATCAAGAAGCAACAGTTAAAACTGGACATGGAACAATGGACTGATTGCAAATTGAGAAAGGAGTACATCAAGGCTGTATACTGTCACCCTGCTTATTTAACTTAAATGCAGAGTACATCATGAGAAACACTGGGCTGGATGAAGCACAAGCGGGAATCAAGATTGCCGGGAGAAACAGCAATAACCTCACATATGCAGATGACACCACCCTTTTGGCAGAAAGTGAAGAGGAGCTAAAGAGCCTCTTTTTTTTTTTTTTTTTTTTAAATTTTGGGAACTGGAAAATTCCTTTAATTCGGTCTATGCTTGTATAACACAAGGATGGCCAAGTATCCACCAGCCAACCCCCCCTCCCCCAATCTGACACTCAGGCCTGTTTGTAAGTGGCCGGCCACACACGTGTGCACATGGCTATTAGGTAGCTTCTCCAAACAACTCAATGAAAAAAGATCGTATTTATATGTATAGAGATTATATATATATATATATATATATATGTATGTATGTATGTAGATAAAACCATGGCAATCTTCATTCTGGCCCAACATAAGAAATCACACACCCAGTGCCACTCACCAAATACCCAGCAAATGCAGGACATGCCATTCGAGGGTCTTGTCTGCTCATCGTGGTAAAGAGCCTCTTGATGAAAGTGAAACAGGAGAGTGAAAATGCTGGTTTAAATCTCAACATTCAAAAAATGAAGATCATGGCATCCGGTCCCATCACTTCATGGGAAATAGATGGGCAAACAATAGAAACAGTGAGACTTTACATTTTTGGGCTCCAAAATCACTGCAGATGGTGACTGCAGCCATGAAATTAGAAGACGCTTACTCCTTGGAAGAAAAGTTATGACCAACCTAAATAGTATATTCAAAAGCAGAGACATTACTTTGCCGACTAAGGTCCGTCTAGTCAAGGCTATGGTTTCTCCAGTGGTCATGTATGGATGTGAGAGTTGGACTGTGAAGAAGGCTGAGTGTCGAAGGCTCTTGACAGTCCCTTGGACTGCAAGGCGATCTAACCAGTCCATTCTGAAGGAGATCAGCCCTGGGATTTCTTTGGAAGGAATGATGCTAAAGCTGAAATTCCAGTACTCTGGCCACCTCATACGAAGAGTTGACTCACTGGAAAAGACACTGATGCAGGAAGGATTGGGGGCAGGAGGAGAAGGGGATGACAGAGGATGAGATGGCTGGATGGCATCACGGACTCAATGAACGTTGAGTCTGAGTGAACTCCGGGAGATGATGATGGACAGGGAGGCCTGGCGTGCTGCGATTCATGGGGTCGCAGAGTAGGATAAGACTGAGCGACTGAACTGAACTGAACTGAATCTAGACAGCACATTAAGAAGCAGAGACATTACTTTGCCAACATAGGTCTGCCTAGTCAAAGCTATGGTTTTTCCAGGAGTATGTGTGAATGTGAGAGTTGAGCCATAAAGAAGGCTGAATGGTGAAGAACTGATGCTTTTGAACTGAGGTGTTGGAGAAGACTCTTGGGAGTCCCTTGGACTACAAGGAGATCCAACCAGTCAATCCTAAAGGAAATCAGTCCTGAATATTCATTGGAAGGACTGATGCTGAAGCTGAAACGGCAATACTTTGGCCACCTGATGCAAAGAACTGACTCACTGGAAAAGACACTAATGTCGGGAAAGACTGAAGGCAGAAGGGGATAACAGAGGATGAGATGGCTGGATGGCATCATCGACTCAGTGGTCTTGAGTTTGAGCAAGCTCCGGGAGTTGATGATGGACAGGAGCAGTCCTGGCATGCTACAGTCCGTGGGGTCACAAAGAGGCGGACACAACTGAGCAACTGAACTGAACACACTGTGGGGTGCCACTAGAAAAAGCAGAGAGGGTCGAGAGAAAGAGAGGAGGAAGGCATCAGAGAATCTTTTTTCCATAAGCAAAAGTGGAAGACAGAGGTCATTCTGACTTCCAGACAAAATCTTTGAGATCAAGGGTACTGATCAAACAACTTATCATTTTTATTTCCACGTAGAGGGTTCATTCTCCATCCTCGACCCCTAAAATCCTGACTCCCCCAGCATCATCCAACCAGTTACCAGTCCAGCGAATCTCACTTCCTTGTCTCTTGAATCCACCCACCCCTCTCCATCCCCACAGGTGCTGCCTTGGTTCAGACCCCCCTCCTCCGCCACCTGGACGACAGCAACAGTGCCCTGACCCTGACCGGTCTGCCTGCAGGTCCTTTCTGCCCACTCTAATCAGCTCATCACTGCCTGGCTAATTTAAGAGATAAATCCACGGCACAACCCTGCTTAAAATTCCTCAGGGCTCTACTCTTCACACCCACATTTCCAAATAATGCTTCTTAACATGTCTTAACTTGGCAATAGTAACTGCAACAGTTTATTGTTTACTATCTACTAGTGCCAAGTGGTGGAGAAGGCAATGGCGCCCCACTCCACGACTCTTGCCTGGAAAATCCCACGGATGGAGGAGCCTGATAGGCTGCAGTCCATGGGGTTGCAAAGAGTCAGAGATGACTGAGCGACTTCACTTTCACTCTTCACTTCATGCA
>SJYF01000519.1:2922993-2954205 GCA_006410515.1 Procapra przewalskii | reverse complement strand
GGAACTCCCTATTTGCTCCTTTTACAGATGAGGAAACTGAAGCTAAGAAAGAGAGTGACCAGCCCAAGCTCACAAACTAGCTCAGTGGCAAACCCAGACATGGCACACAAGTACCTCAGCTTCCAAAATCTGTGTTCCTCACGCTGTCGCCCACACGATCCTTCATGATCTGGCTTTCCAGAGCTGCCTCTCCCACAACTAGGCATTCCAGCTTGAGTGAACTCCTTGCAGGTCACTCACTGGATAGCCTTCTGTTCACGCCACTCCCAATGTCTGGGATATCGTCCCACCTCACTGCCCTCTTCACCTGACTAGTCCTGCTCATCCTTTAGGATCGAACCCTACTGATGCCTCAGCCTGACCTGTGAGCACCCTAAGTCCGCCAGCACACCCCTACAACAGTTTCATACTGTAGTGCCATCTCCTTGACTTAAAAGAAAAAAAATTAACTCGAGGACAGGACTGTGTGCCTTACTCACTTTGGCATCCCCAGCTTGCACAGCAGTGCTAGGATCAGTATTTACACTTATTCTCTACCATGAGAAACCGGCTGGAACAGAAAAAGGCCCTTGCGGTTGCATGTGAGGCCTGTACTCAGCTCCTGAAAAGCGTTTCAACATCATGTCACATGAAGGGAGGAGAGGACGCGCCAGAAAAGACGCGCCAATCACAGCAAGACCGGGCAAAGCCAGGAGAGAGAGCCCAGGCGTCCTTGTCCCCCGTGTGCCCACACAGGATGTTCAGAGCACTCGCTGCCAGGGGACAGGCGGGAATTACTTTGTTAATTAGCAAGAGCTTCCTAGTCGGAAGACCCCGGGCTGAATCAGCCTGAGCGGAACGTGACCGCAGACAGAAGACGAGAGCCAGAATCGGTGTGTCTCCCTAGAGGAGGGAGGCCCGCCTCTTGAAGGAGGCTCCTCAGACCCGCCGTGACCCTCGACCTCACCGCCGAGCTCACCCCTCAGGCCCAGGGCTACAGAAACCGACCTCGCAGGACCCCTGTCCTCCTCAACGGCGCGGCTCACTTACCGCCGCCCAACTTCCGGCAACCGCGGCGCTGTCCGCGACGCGCGTCCCGATGACGCAAGTGGCCCCGCCCCCGCAGGCGTGGGGGGGGTGCGCATGCGCACAAGGACGCGCTGGTCGGCCCAGTGAAGGAGCCCCTAGCACCGGGCGGAGTGGGAGGGACCTGGGCCCTGGGGAAGGCGGGTCATCAGGAGGCTGGTCACGCCCCCTGGGAGAGCCGGGGGGACAGCCTCTCTCTCTCAGAGGTGGCGATGTGTATATATGGCCCTCAGGCTGTTAAAAGTGTCCTTCCTCCCCTCTAGTGATTTGAGGATGACAGGAATTATCACTTCCATTTTCCAGGCAGCATTAAATTTTGTATCACAGGGACCCTTAGGGAGGCACGTGTGGAGAGACAGGCCCTTTTTAATGCATTAAGTGAAGTGAAACTCGCTTAGTTGGTGTCCGACTCTTTGCGACCCCATGGACTATATACAGTCCATGAAATTCTCCAGGCCAGAATACTGGAGTGGGTAGCCTTTCACTTCAGAGGATCTTCTCAGCCCAGGGATTGAACCCAGGTCTCTCACGTTGCAGGCAGATTCTCTACCAGCTGAGCAACCAGGGAACCCCAAGAAGACTGGAGTGGTTAGCCTGTGCCTTCTCCAGCGGATCTTCCCGACCCAGGAATCAGATCGGGGTCTCCTGCATTGCAGGTGGATTCTTTACCAACTGAGATATCAGGGGAGCCATTTAGGGCCGGATGAAAGTCAACAGTGACCAACCTCCTCTTTCTAAACCAGGTATTTTTCTCACAGCTTCGTGGCATCAAGGGATAAACTGGTTCATTCCAAATTGTTTATTGAGATACTCTGTTGCAAGCATTGGACAGTGTTAAAGACACAACAGTGAGTGTAAACTTAATCTGACATATAAGGCCAGGACTCTAACCTAACTCTATAGAATACTATTATTGATTATCTATCATAGTTCCATGGTTTCCCATCTCTAATCATCACAAAGGTACTACGAGGTAAAAATTATATCATCCCCATTTTACACATGAAAGAAGAGAAGATATGAAAAGTTTTGACTTTTTGAAGGTTAAAGATCTTTGGGGCTATGATTCTAATAGAAACATATTTGACTGCAAAATAAGAAAACAAATTCAGACTTATTAATGTGCTTAGTCAGTCATGTCTGACTCTTTGCCACCCTATGGACTGCAGCCTGCCAGGCTCCTCTGTCCATGGGATTCTCCAGGCGAAAACACTCGAGTGGGTTGTATTTCCTTCTCCAAGACTTGTTAAGGAGATGCTCTATTCAGAACATTTATTGCAGAGGGTGGGGTGGGGGAGGGGAGGACTAGAGCAGTGGGGACACCACGCCAACCACAGCTCTGCAGGCGTCTCATTCGGTCCAGTCCCTCAGTCATGTCTGACTCTTGGCGACCCCATGGACCGCAGTATGCCAGGCTGCCCTGTCCATTACCAACTCCCAGAGCTTGCGCAGACTCCTGTCCATTGAGTCAGTGATGCCATCCAATCATCTCATTCTCTGTTGTCCCCATCTCCTGCCTTCAACCATTCCAGCATCAGGGTCTTTTCCAATGAGTCAGTTCTTTGCATCAGATGACAAAGTATTGGAGCTTCAGCTTTAGCATCAGTCCTTCCAATGAATATTTCAGACTAATTTCTTGAGGATTGACTGGTTGATCTCCTTGTAGTACAAGGGATGCTCACGTCTTCTCCAACACCACAGTTCAAAAGCATCAATTCTTCAGTACTTGGCTTTCTGTATAGTCCAACTCTCATATCCATATATGACTACTGGAAAAACCATAATTTTGACTATATGAACCATTGTCAGTAAGTAATGTCTCTGCTTTTTAATATGCTATCTAAGTTAGTCATAGTTTTCCTTCCAAGGAGCAAGCATCTTTTAATTTCATGGCTGCAATCACCATCAGGTGATTATCATTATCATCTGCAGATGATTATCATTTTGGAGCCCAAGAAAATAAAGTCTCTCACTGTTTCTGTTGTTTCCCCATCTATTCGCCATGAAGTGATGGGACTGGATGCCATGATCTTCATTTTTTGAATGTTGAGTTTTAAACCAGCATTTTCACTCTCCTCTTTCACTTTCATCAAGAGGCTCTTTAGCTCCTCTTCACTTTCTGCCAAAAGGGTGGTGTCATCTGCATATGTGAGGTTATTGCTGTTTCTCCCAGCAATCTTGATTCCAGCTTGTGCTTCATCCAGCCCAGCGTTTCTCATGATGTGCTCTGCATTCAAGTTAAATAAGCAGGGTGACAATATACAGCCTTGATGTATTCCTTTCTCAATTTGCAATCAGTCCATTGTTCCATGTCCAGTTCTAACTATTGCTTCTTGATCTGTATACAGATTTCTCAGGAGGCAGGTCAGGTGGTCTAGTATTCCCAACTCTTTAAGAATTTTCCAGTTTGTTGTGATCCACACAAAGGCTTTAGCATAGTCAATGAACCAGAAGTAGATATTTTTCTGGAATTCTCTTGCTTTTTCTGTAACCCAACAGATGTTGGCAATTTGATCTCTGGTTCCTCTGCCTTTTCTAAATCCAGCTTGAACATATGGAAGTTCTTGGTTCATGTACTGTTGAAGCCTCACTCGGAGAATTTTGAACATTACTTTGCTAGCGTGTGAGATGGATGCAGTTGTGCAGTAGTTTGAGCATTCTTTGGCATTGCTTTTCTTTGGGATTGGAATGAAAACTGACCTTTTCCAATCCTGTGACCACTGCTGAGTTCCCCAAATTTGCTGGCATATTGAGTGTAGCACTTTCACAGCATCATCTTTTAGGATTTGAAATAGCTCAACTGAAATTCCATCACCTCTACTAGCTTTTTTTGTAGTGATGTTTCCTAAGGCCCACTTGACTTCACATTCCAAGATGTCTGACTCTAGATGAGTGATCATACCATAATGCTTATCTGGGTCATGAAGATCTTTTTTGTACAGTTCTTCTGTGTATTCTTGCCATTCTTCTTAATATCTTCTGCTTCTGTTAGGTCCATACCACTTCTGTCCTTTATTGAGCCCATCTTTGCATGAAATTTTCCTTTGGTATCTCTAATTTTCTTGAAGAGATCTCTAATCTTTCCCATTTTATTGTTTTCCTCTATTTCTTTGCACTGATCACTTAGGAAGGGTTTCTTATCTCTCCTTGCTATTCTGCATTCAGATGGATATAGCTTTCCTTTTCTCCTTTGCTTTTCATTTCTCTTCTTTTCTTAAGCTATTTGTAAGGCCTCTTCAGACAACCATTTTGCCTTTCTGCATTTCTTTTTCTTGGGTGTGGTTTTGATCATCACCTCCTGTACAATGTTACAAATCTCTGTCCATAGTTCTTCAGCACTCTATCACATCTAACCGCTTGAATCTGTTTCTCACTTCCACTGTATAATCGTAATGGATTTGATTTAGGTCATACCGGTATGCTCTAGTGGTTTGCCCTACTTTCTTCCATTTAAGTCTGAGTTTGGCAATAAGGAGTTCATGATCTGAGCCATAGTCAGCTCCTAGTCTTGTTCTTGCTGACTGTATAGAGCTTCTTCATCTTCAGCTGCAAAGAGTATTATCAATCTGATTTCGGTATTGACCATCTGGTTGATGTCCCTGTGTAGAGCTGTCTCTTGTGTTGTGGGAAGAGGGTGTTTGGTATGACCAGTGCGTTGACTTGACTAAACTTGTTAGCCTTTGTTCTCCTTTGCTTTGTACTCCAAGGCTGAACTTACCTGTTACTCCAGGTAGCTCTTGACTTCCTACTTTTTCATTCCGGTCCCTTACAATGAAAAGGACATCTTTTTTTTTTTTTTTTTGGTGTTAGTTCTAGAAGGTCTTGTAGGTCCTCATAGAACCATTCAACTTTAGCTTCTTCAGCATTAGTGGTTGGAGCACAGACTTGGATTACTGTGATATTGAATAGTTTGCTTTGAAAACAAACAGAGATCATTCTGTCGTTTTTGAGACTGCACCCAAGTACTGCATTTTGGACTCTTCTGTTGACTGTGAGGGCTACTCCATTTCTTCTAAGGGATTCTTGCCCACAGTAATAGATATATAATGGTCATCTGAGTTATATTCACCCATCCCAGTCCATTTTAGTTCACTGATTCCTAGAATGTCGATATTCACTCTTGCCATCTCCTGTTTGACCACTTCCAATTTACCTGGATTCATGGACCTAACATTCCCGGTTCCTATGCAATATTGTTGTTTATAGTATTGGACTTTACTTTCATCACTAGTCACATCCACAACTGGAGATTGTTTCTACTTTGGCTTCGTCTCTTCATTCTTTCTGGAGCTGTTTTTCCACTTATCTCCAGTAGCATATTGGGCATCTACTGACCTGGGAAGTTCATCTTTCAGTATCCCATCTTTTTGCTTTTTCATACTGTTCATGGCATTCTCAAGGCATGAATACTGAAGTGGTTTGCCATTCCCTTCTCCAATGGACCATATTTTGTCAGAGCTCTCCACCATGAGCCATCCATCTTTTGTGCCCCTGCATGGAATGGCTCATAGTTTCATTGAGTTAGACAAGACTGTGGTCCATGTGATCAGTTTGGTTAGTTTTCTGTGATTGTGGTTTCCACTCTGTCTCCCCTCTGATGGATAAGCATAAGAGGCTTGTGGAAGCTTCCTGATGGTGGGGACTGGCTATGGCGGAATCTGGGTCTTGCTCTGATGGCAGGGCCATGCTCTGTAAATCTTTAATCCAACTTTCTGTTGGTTGGCGGTGCTATGTTCCCTCCCTGTAGTTTGGCCTGAGGCCAAACCATGGTAGGGGTAATGGTGACCTGCTTCAGAAGGACTTATTCCAGTACTGCCGTATTCAGGGCCCCTGATCTCACGGCAGGCCACTGCTGACCCACGCCTCCACTGCAGTCTCCCCCTGGACACTCTCAGGCAAGTCTGGCTCAGTCTCTTGTGGGGTCACTGCTCCTTTCTCCTGGGTCTTGGTGCACACAAGGTTTTGTTTGTGCCCTCCAAGAGTCTGTTTCCCCAATCCTGTGGAAGTTCTGTAATCAAATCCCAGTGGCCTTCAAAGTCCAATTCTCTAGGGGGGTCTCAAACCTTTGCTGGATCTCCAGGCTGGGAATTCTGTCGTGGGCCCTAGAACTTTCCCAGCAGTGTGAGAACTTCTTCAGTGTAATTGTTCTCCAGTGAGTGGGTTGTCTGCTCGGTGGCTCTACGGTGGGGGTCACACTGCGCCTCCCAGGTCTGCTGCATCCAGAGCCCCTGCCTCTGAAGCAGGCCACTGCTGACCTGGGTCTCTGCAGGAGACACTTGAACACTCAAAGGCAGGTCTGCTTCACTCTCTATGGAGTCCCCGCATCCTTGTGTGCACAAGGTTTTATTTGAGCCCTCTGAGTGTCTCTGGTGGGTATGGGGTTTGATTCTAAACGTGGTTTGGCAAGTGTCTCAAGGATTAGGCAAAAAGAGTGAAGAAAGCCCGAAAGAACTAGACGTTGAAGAGTGGGAAGAAAGGGTGTCTTGACTGAATAGTAGTAAGTCAGAGAATGTTTTAGCTTGAGCCCTGCGTGTTCTCAGGATGAGTTATATGCTGACTCAGGCTGTGCCTGTGTGCCACATTGCTTCAGTCGTGTCTGACTCTCTGAAACCCCATGGACTGTAGCCCACCAGGCTCCTCTGTCCGTGGGATTCTCCAAGTGAGAACACTGAAGTGGTCTGCCATGACCTCCAGGGAATCTTCCCAACCCAGGGATCAAACCCACGTCTCTTGTGTCTGCTGCACTGGCAGGCAGATTCTTTACCACTAGGCCACCTGGGAAGCTCACCTGGGGCTGTTGTTCAGTTGTTCAGTCACTAAGTCATGGCTGTGACCCCCATGGACTGAAGGATGCCAGTCTTCCTTGTCATTCACTATCTCCCAGAGTTTGCTCAAACTCATGTCCACTGAGATAGTGATGCCATCGAACCGTCTCATCCTCTGTCACCCCCTTCTCAGAACTTCTGCCTTCAACCTTTCCCAGCATCAGGGTCCTTTCCAACGGGTTGACTCTTCGCACCAGGGGGCCAGAGTACTGGAGCTTCACCTTCAGCATCAGTCCTTGCATTGAATATTTAGAATTAATTTGCTTTAGGACTGACTGGTTTGATCTTCCAGTGCAAGGGACTCTCAAGAGTCTTCTCCAACAGCACAGTTCGAAAGCATCCATTCTTCTCTAACACCACAGTTCAAAAGCATCATTCTTTGAAAGCATCCAGCTTTCTCCAAGGTCCAACTCTTGTATCCCTACATGACTACTGGAAAAAACCATAGCTTTGACTACATAGACTCGGGTAGGGTGTGCAAAAATTAAGGAGACTGGAAAAATGAGAGAAGTTTAAATTTTTGTTGACCAACATTTTGTTCTATTGATCAGTGGAAACCAGTAGTTCGGGGAATCTTTTATATGGTAAAGAATAGGAATTCAGAAGGACTGTGTGTCACCTTGCCACAGGTACTGAGTGAAGCAATCAGGAATCTTATGTAGGTCCTACAGGAAGAGGTGTTTCTTTGCAGTAAACCATTTCCAGAGGACAAAAGAGTTGGGAGATTTCTTCACCATTCCTGTTTTTCAAGAGTGCAGGGCTCCGGTAGAAGTTAACGCTGCCATCTCTTTCCACTTTATCAGGCTCCTGTCCTGCCACTGCCTGCTCAGACTGCTTGTGTTGGTCACACTAAACTGATTCTGGTGTTTAAAGCACACTCTGCTCTTTCATGTCTCCACGCCGACAACATCCTCTCTCTTTCTCTTAGGCTCCAAAGCACAGTTTTGAAATGTGGTTGAATCTTAGACAAAATGTTGATGGAGAAAGAGTCCATACTGTACCATTCCACTTGCAGAAAGTTCTAGAATAAGCAAAACTAACATATAGTGACAGAAGTCACTTCAGTAGCTGCCTGGGGCCTAAAGGAGAGCATTATCTGCAAAGGGGCTTGAGAATCTTTCCAAGGTGATAGAAGTCTTCTCTATCTTGATTGAGATGGAGATGACGTGGTTGTACACATCTGTCAAAATTTACTGAGCTCTGCATTTAAAAGAGGTGTATTTTACTGTATACATCGGGCTTCCCCCATGGCTCAGGAGTAAAGAATCCGCCTGCAGTGAAGGAGCCACAGGGAGACTCAGGTTCGATCCCTGGGTGGGGACAATCCCCTGGAGTAGGAAATGGCAAGGCACTCCAGTATTCTTGTCTGCAGAATCCCATGAATAGAGGAGTCTGGTGGGCTATAGTCCATGGGGTTGCAAAGAGTTGTACACGATTGAAGTGACTGAGCACACATCCATTACTGTATACATTGAATGTAATAAACTTGGTTTTAAAAAAGATAAGTGGAGATGTCACCTCCTAAGTGAAAATGTGCCTAACACCCACCTATCCCTGAGTTTCAATTAGTTAAGCATCTATGAGGCTGAGTTGAATGTAGTTCTTTATGAGATTTCCTCTGCTGGACTTCAAGATCCTTGCAATGAATCCTTTTTTTCTTTTTCTTTTTCTTTTTTTTTTTAGAGTTTCTGCTCTGCTCACAGTGATTCCTGCTCCTCTGGGAACTGTTGGTCTTCTGCCCATGTTATGCCAGCTGGCTCCCACCTCCCTTTAGAGCTGATTGCAGCAGGTGGACGTAAGACGATTCTTCACTCTAGCTTTGAAGTTTTGAACTGATGCTCATAGCAAGTAGAAATAGGAGTGATTCATATAAGTCAACGGCAGCATTTTAGTGGGAATGTCCTCCGATTCTGCTTGATGAGGGTCCAGAAGCTGACTTGGCTTGAGCCTTTCAGAAGTGAGGTCATCCAAAGTGCTCCTGGATTCCACAAAACATGCCAGTAGCCACTCAAAGTTTGTTTCTGTCACTTGCAACCCTGTAGTAGACCCAGGGGGTGGAAACCATATCTGACGTGACCTCTATTGTCTCCTAAGGCCTGGTCCCAAGGACTGGCCCAAGAAGTGCTCAAAAGCATTTGTGAAATTATTAGATGAGGTCTGGGCATCCCACGTAGATGGTCACCTAGGTCACCAATGTGGCCTCCATGTTAGCAGAGAATTGGGGTGAAGCTCAGAGCAGATCACCCCCTGCTGCCCAGCACTGGGGAGACAGACCACTGGAGCACCAAGATGGTGAGCCTCAAGAAAGAGGCATGACCAGGAGCCATAAAAAGACAGAGAGCGTTCTCAGACATAGTGGGGCAGCGAGGCCCATTACACTTTTTCAAGACCACAGTGATCCGAGTCAGTGTACCTTCATCATTCCTCTTACAGCTCAGTTGAGGACATCACACATCCCCGCGCAGTGGGAACCATTGCACAGCCTAGGTTTTGTAAGCCCAAGAAATTGTGGCACGATGTGTTGGCGATGTAGGTCTTAGCAGCATTGTTTCTTTACGGCTCTTCAAGTGCATCACAGCCAGGACAGGCCAGAATCTTCCTCATCTTGCTCTTGAGACTTATGTTTCTCTCCTAGAAGACCCATCTTCAAAAGAGAGACAAGCTATCTTCTGCCAGCTAAGTAACCGAATGACTGACTTATCAAATGGCCAGTCTGGAGACTCATGGATTTTTCTGAATGGACATTTTGTAAGTGTAAGCAGACAGGTAGGGGGTCTCCAGAGAAAAAGGACCAGGCATGGGTTTCTTGATATAAGAGAAGCTATTTTTGGCCTTAGTCATTTTGTGATCTGAGCCTGGCCACAGTGCTTATCATTGAACAGGTCTGTGATTAATGATCTTAGATGGTAAAGCGTCTGCCTACAATGCGGGAGACCTGGGTTCAATCCCTGGGTCGGGAAGATCCTCTGGAGAAGGAAATGACAACCCACTCCAGTACTCTTGCCTGGAAAATCCCACGGATGGAGGAGCCTGGTAGGCTACAGTCCATGGGGTCGCAAAGGGTCGGACATGACTGAGCAACTTCACCTTAAGGGAACAGCAACAGCAACAGCAAAAACCCTGCAGGAACACCTTGACTGTTATCAAGCAAGAGAAGTAATGATAAGCAAAAATAATGCCTGTTGTAAAGACTCCCAGATCTGCTTCAATGGTAAATGCTAGCTTGAAGCACTTTCTTCAGCTGCTTTGCAGAATTTCTGCACCCCACCCCCATCCCCCTGCCTTAGGAGCTCAGCCACCAGGTCAGTTGCAACCTGAAGGATGATGATGTTGACCTTTTCTGATTCTTGTGACTTCAATCAACACCCAAGCTCTTTCATGAATATGCAAACAACCCTAGCTTAAATCTTCCCCAGTTTTGCTGTTGGGGAGACACTGCTTTGGGAGAGATCTCTGGTGTTCTCCTTACAACAAGGAATAAATACTTATTCTGCAAAGAACAAATCCTTCCTTCTCCTGCTCTTGGGTTTGGTTGTGTCTTTTGGCTCAATATGCACCAGCCTTTGCAGTAACATTAACTTAGCAACTTTGAAAATTTATGGCAATTTCTACTGGATGGAATGGCTTTGCAAGCTTTTATAGATTTATATAATGATGCAATTGATGGTTGAAAACCATCAATATGAAATATTGCCTTCAGACTACAAAGAAAGCTGAGCACCAAAGAATTGATGTGTTTGAACTGTGGTGCTGGAGAAGACTCTTGAGAGTCCCTTGGACTGAGAGCAGATCCAACCAGTCCATCCTAAAGGAAATCAGTCCTGAATATTCATTGGAAGGACTAATGCTGAAGCTGAAACTCCAATATTTTGGCCACCTGATGCAAAGAACTGACTCATTGGAAAAGACCCTGATGCTGAGAAAGATTGAAGGTGGGAGGAGAAGGGGACAACAGAGGATGAGATGGTTGGGTGGCATCATTGAGTCGATAAACATGAGTTTGAGTAAGTTCTGGGAGTTGGTGATGGACAAGGAAGTCTGGTGAGCTGCAGTCTGTGGGATCTCAAAGAGTCGGATACAACTGAGTGACTGAACTGAACTGAACCGAAGGATAAAAATAAATGCTAAGGGTGGGTTTAATCTTCCTTTGAATATATTTAAAGTATGAACACATTAGTGAAGAATATATTCTTTTATCCCCTCCCCTTTTAGTATAAAATAAGTCTGAATTCTAACTCAGGGAAGATGATTCTTTGGGATACTAGTCCACCTTCTTTTTGGTCTATTGGCTTTCAAAGTAAAGTCAGTATTCTTTGCTCCAACAACTCATCTCTTGACTTACTGACCTACCGCAGGAGCAATAGGAGCGTGGACTCAGTAACACCCCCACCTGCCCTGGTTTCCCCTTGTTCTGACCCCTCGTTCTCCCCTCTTCCCCTGCAGCCTCTTCACCTCTATTGCTCCCCTCTCTGCCACTTGGCCTCTCCCTGCAATAGCAGCGACCTAGGGACAAAGCATATTGAACCTTCCTCAACACGCAGCAGTGAAGAAAAACAAACATCTGTCACTCTAAGTTAACAACTTGCAGAAAACTGCTCTTAAAAAGCTCATCCAACATGCATTGCTGTAAACCCTGTAAATTGTTTAAAAGAACCCAATGTTTAGTAAGCTTCGCACACTGGTCAGTGGAGGAATTGACTTCAAGCTCATCAGCTTTAAGTCCATAAAGAGAAACCCCAGGGAGAGGGTGGCTTCTTTTTAATCTAAAATGTATAATCAAGTTCTAATCTATAATCAAGTTCTCTAACAGCTTTTTCCAAGACGGCATTTATTTTTGTACTTGGAGCAGAGAGCCTGGTTTCAACTGAATTTTGAGTAAGCCATCAGCCACTAATTCTTTCCTGACTGGGCTAGGGCTGAGTTATGTCTGCACCCTCATCCACTGCCTTTCATGAATTCAACAGTTAATTCAATCATACAGAGAGTTGGAGGAAGAAAAGGTTGATACTGTGGAAAGGAAGCCCATTCCAGAATCAGGTCTTAGACTCGGTTCTTATTAACTCCTCTGTGCTATGGTTTACCTATTTGTAAAACCACAGAAATCTGCCTCTCAAGGTTGTTGTAAAGATTAGATAGAAGTGGTAAAGCATGAGGTATATGCTCAGTATACTTTAAAACTCTGAGTCCCCACTGGGTACCATTTACTCTGCAAGTACCATAAACACCATACACAGTGATGCATGGAATCTTGTTTTTTATGCTCTGGCAGATTATACTGACCATTTTTGTTCTTGTCAGATTCAAATCCAGATCTCGTTGACCAAGATCTGAACTTGTAACTACTTGGCTTCAGTAGTTCTTCAACTGTTCATCAATATCGGTAACGGGCACTGAGCCATTTGTCTGCGTGGAGTGTGTCTTTAGAAAGACTTAAAATGCTCCTTGGTCCAGAGGGGACCCAGGAAGCAACTCTTCTGGTTTCTGACATGGAAACAGACCAGGAGAACCCAAAACAGGATAAAAGTCTCTTTGGCTCCCTCCAGTTTTGAGGGAGAAGAGCTTAGGGAGGTGCAAAGTAGAGAGGGAAGCTTGTTATAAAAAGTAAGTCCTTTTCTAAAGATTTACAATATGACCAGAAAGCAAAGGGAAACCTTGGATCAAATCTTATAACATTTAACATTTCAGTACATCTTCTTAAGTCCAAGAGACTCAGAAAGGCAGAATTAATCAACCTTATAACAATATAGCTTCAAAGATCATATTTTAGTAGGTAAAAATCTCTCATTTTAACAGATCATGCAAACAGGAACATAAGACATAAAAGACCAGCTTGTACAGGCACTCCCACTGGCTACATATATTACAGTTTAACATCCAGTTTTAAAATATAAATCACAACCAGATTGCAACATAAACATCAAGTAAAACTGCCTGTTCCCATGCCTTTGCAAGTTTTGACTTAAAAAGTGTGACCATAAAAGTACATGATGATGTTTCTTGGGTAAACACAGCAGAATCCACACATGAAAAAGCATACTGTTCCTGCTTAAAGTATCGCCTCTGTGGCCACATTCTATGTCAGCTGTTCCTCCTCTCAATATACTCTTGTGAACTGCCACCACTCTCAGGAATTGTGTGTGTGTGTGTGTGTGTGTGTGTGTGTGTGTGTGTGTACTGAATAGAACAAATTTTTGCCTTTTGGAGAAAATGTGTTACAGTGAGTTGAAGCCATAGGATGGATGCTTGCTCCAGCTTTCTTATAACTAGTTGTGTGCTCTCAGGTACCTTCTTGCGCCTTGCTGTCCCTCCATTCACTTTTCTAGTAACACCATCGTCCTGTTGTGGGGCGTCATGGGGCTTCAGTGACATCCACCTTGCACAGCCCTCAAGCAATATGGCTTTCTTCTCCCCACTCCTCTTTGCTCCTAATATACAACCATCTAAAAAATATTCTTTTTCTCTTTGAGAGAGGCATTTAACCTCTTTAATAGGAGAACGGAATTTGGGTTTGAAAATGATGGATGGGCAGACTGCATCATTGCCCATCAACTCTTAAGGTGTGCGTGAGTGTGAAATAATACGGTGGAGTAGCCAGGGTGGTTCAGACACTGGATCTGGAGAAAGCTGCATAAGAGGCTTAGAAGAGAGGTGTTCTGAGATGTGGCAGTCACAGTGGAGTATCTGTGCTGCCGTTCAAGGTGACCCCGGGCAGGGACAGCATCTATCTGCACGTCTAAGGTCTCTGCTCCACAGTCGTGGAGCTCCATTTGAAGAAGGCTCTGGAGTTCCACTGGAACTCTACCCACACATCCCTTCAGTAGCCTGATAATTTGAGTTTGAAAGCTGGAATTATAGTGTGAGCTTGAGGCCCCCACATTCCTGAGGAACAGGAGAGCTGGGACAGATCTGTGTCTCTTGCAAATATTCGGCTCTCAGAGTACAGTCTCTCTGCTGACCACCGCCATCTGCTATTCTTCCCACTGCGCCTATGAACTTTCCAAACTCCCCAGCCCCTAAGACCATTCTTGCGACTCCAGAAAGCCCAGGTGCCCGGCAACGCAACAGGCTTCCTCCTTCACTTCCTTCAGGGACGTCGTTAAGCGTCCCTTGGTTGCATCCCCTGGGAGCCTCTCCTAGGAACGAATGTGCAGAATTTTCTTGAAGGTCTTCTTGAAGTTCTCATTGCACAAGGGGTAGATGAGGGGGTTCAGCGTGGAGTTGATGTAGCCCAGCCAGATGGTGAACATGTGCACATGCTGGTTAGAGCAGCTCTCACAGAAGGCAATGACCATGAAGAAGATGAAGTAAGGAATCCAGCAGATGATGAAGGCCGCCATGATAAAACCCAACTGCTTGGCGGCCTTCCGCTCTCGGTTCATGTGCAGCCCAGACACGTACTGTCGCGAATGCGAGCGGAGCCTCTTCCAAGTGAACTTGATGTACTCCAGGCCTGTGCTAGACTCGCTTCGCGACTTGCCTTTCCCCGGTGCCGGTGCCGGTTCTGCGGGGATGTCCGAGTCTGTCCGGGAGAAGGACTGGCTGTCACCTTGGATCTGATCCTCTAAGGCCTCCTTAGCCCCAGGCATGCTCAGGCCCTGCTCACCCATCTCAAGCCGGTTCTGGCTCTGGCTGATGGCTGCATAGCCCCTGCCACTCCCCTCTGCCTCTGGCTGCGTCTGCACAGTGTCAAGCGGGAAGCAGTAGAATTTGCCCGGTTCTCCATCCTTCTCTTGGCTGAAGACGCCTAGAGATGTCACCTTCTTTGGCTCCTGGGAAGGTGGCTTCAAGACAGGTCCACCCCCTGTGTCTTTTGGCTTCCTTTTCAGAACCTCCCAGGGGAACTCCTTCCCCGGTCTCTTGGCACCCGCCTGGAGGTTCTCGGGCTTCATCTTCATGTCAGAGAAGGAGGGGAAGGACCCGTTGATGAGCTCCCGGTGCTGGCAGTGTTGCCGCACAGCCTTGTAGATCTTAGCATAGAACCAGAGCATGAGCAAGGTGGGCAGGTAGAAGTTGACGATGGCGGTCATGATTTTGAACCACATGACTTTGTAGAAGTCCGTCTCACACTTGTCCCCCGGGGGCTCTGGGGTCTCCGGCTGGAAGTGACGCCAGCTCAGAATGGGGATAATCCACAGGAAGGAGAGAAACCAGGCGGCTAGGATGGTGATGGATGCTCGGGTCTTGGTACGATACCGCAGGTACTTGAGGGGCTGCTGCACAGAACGGTAGCGGTCAACGCACAAGATGAAGACGCTGAAAATGGACGCCGTGCTGGCCACATAGTCCATGGACAGCCAGAAGAGGCAGAGGGGGCGCCCCAGGGACCACCTGCACGTGAGGAGGTAGAGGATGTTCATGGGCATGACGACCACGCCCACGATCAGGTCGGCCACCGAGAGGCTGACGATGTAGAGGTTCCCCACGGTGTGCAGTTTCCGCTCGCTGTGCACAGCGTACAGGACCAGCAGGTTGAGTCCCACTGTGACCAAGGAGATGGTGCTCAGGACCACCACCAGCGGCGTCAGCTGGGCGTCGCTGGCAGAGGCAGTCTTATTCCCCTCACACATCTTGTCTTCGAAGACGCAGGAGGAATTGGGACAGGTCATTGGCACAAGTGTGGCCTCCAGCTATGGCTCACTCCCTGGGGGGAAAGACACAAGGATTCAGGTCAGAGGTCCCGTGATCAGTAGCATCACTCAGCGCGGTCACAGGCATCAAACCACGGTTGTGTGCGACCAGGATGATAGACACTGCTGGTTACCTGCAGCCTATACCCCCTGCCTCCTTGGCCATCCCCTCCTTCCTTCAGTTATTGACTGTTCATTGCATTGCTGGGCATTGTCCTGGATGCTGGGAATACAGCAGTGAACAAAGCAAAAGCCTCTGTCTTCAAGGAGGCTACGTTCTAGTGGAGGGGCGTGGGCTAAAACGAGGTGCGGTTTGTACAGGTCCTCTGCTGCACACACATGCTGGGAGGTGAGTTGCATCACGATTGGTCTAAGCTGCACATGGTGCCGTTGTCTCTCTTTGCCAGTGGCTGGTCTAGGAGTGGGTGTCAGACACACCTGTGGCTGACGAGGTAAGTGGGGAAGTCTCATGGCAGAGCTGGGGTTCTGGAAAAGTTCTTCCTGTCTGACAAATGAGCAAAATAAATACAAGGGTGTTTCCTCCTCGCCCCCTTCTTTGTGCAAGTGAGTGATGCATGGAGCAAGGGCAGTCATCTTGGGGCCATCCGGGAAGCGCCAAGAAGACCACTGAGATGCCAGCTCAGAGTCTAGTTATTACTGAGCTGCTGAGCTGACCCTGGAGTCTTCTTCCACCAGGCTGGTTGTTATGAGAAATACTTAAATATCTTTTTTGCTCAAGTCACTGTTGTGAGAGTTTTCACTTGCATCTAAAGCACTGCTAACCAATAGAAGCGAGGGTTACCAGGGCACACAAAGCATGAAATAAATCTAGAAAATCTGCTTAGATGAATGGTTCTCAAATGGGAAGAGGATTATGTTATCTGAGAAAGCATTTTTATCATTTCACCTTTATATTTGAATCTTTTTAAATTACATAACGATGCAAAGTGATATGTGACACAGCCTCTGCTAGTGGGACTGTACTGAAAACAGACGGCCACTGCTGATCCTCGACTGGGGTGCGAGGTCAAAGTTGGTATTGAAACTTCCAGAAGGTGGTGTTAGATTTTTATATCAATCAAAAAGTGGTATGAGTTTAAGGAAAACTGAGAAATACTAACAGTGTGAATGTCTCTTGATAATTCAGCAAAAAACATTATTTCTACGTTAAAGCAAAGCCAGATAAATTCTTGGCTAGAAGGCTACATTCTTATGATTTTTAAAGATAAAAAGCAAAACCCAGCCGCAAACAAATGGGCCTAATTAAATTTGAATTCTTTTGCACAGCAAAAGGATCCATGGACAAAATGGAAAGACAGTCTACTGACTGGGAGAAGATATTTGCAAATGATATGATTGATAAGAGGTTAATATTGAATACATACAAACAGCTCATATAACTCAACATAGGAAAAAAAACCCACAAAACCAAAGAACCTGATTAAAAAATGGACAGAAGGCCCTAATAGACATTTCTCCAAAGAGGACATGCAACTAGCACATGAAAAGATGCTCCACAGCACTAATCATTAGGGAAATAAACGGGAATCAAACCCACAATGACATGTCACCTCACACCTGTCAGAATGGCTATCAGCAAAAAGAACACAAATAGTGTTGATGAGGATGCAGAGAAATGGGCACCCTTGTGCACTGTTGGGAAGAAGGAAAATTTGTATAACCATTATTGAGAACGGTATGGAGGTGCCTTAAAAAACTAAGAGGAGAATGACTCTGTGACCCAGCTGTTCCACATCTGGGTGTACATCTGACAGAAACAAAAACACTAATTCAGAAAGACGCCTCTACCCCGATGCGCACTGCGGCATCACAACTGCCAAAATACTGGAGCAACCTAAGTGCCCATCAACAAGAAT
Organism: Procapra przewalskii; assembly: GCA_006410515.1. Classification (NCBI taxonomy): domain Eukaryota; kingdom Metazoa; phylum Chordata; class Mammalia; order Artiodactyla; family Bovidae; genus Procapra; species Procapra przewalskii. The sequence continues at coordinate 2,936,811 of SJYF01000519.1, read as the reverse complement.
TGGGAAGATTGTCGCATATTTTATATATACACACAGTGGAATACTACTCAGCCCTAACAAAGAGATAAAAGTTGCCATGTGCCACAACACAGAGGGACTGAGAACGTCTTACGCTTAGTGAACAACCTCAGATATGCAGACGATCGCACTCTACTGACAAAAAGCAAAGAGGAAGTAAGCAGCGTTTTGATGAGGGTGAAAGAGAAGAGCGAAAAAGCTGGCTTAAAACTCAGCATCCAAAAAACTAAGATCGTGGCATCCAGTCTCATCACTTCATGGCAAATAGAAGAAGAAAAAGTGAAGCAGGACAGATTTTATTTTCTTGGGCTCCAAAATCACTGCGGATGGTGATTGCCCCATGAAATTAAAAGACATCTGCTCCCTGGAAGGAAAGCTATCACAAACCTCGACAGCATATTGTCAGCTACAAATTGGTACTTGCCTGTCAACTACAAACTGATACTTGCCAAGAGCATCTGCCAGTGACTGAACAACAGTGTTCACCATCTGCCTCTGTGGAGATTGAACTTTGTGCCTCTGCAGCTGTTGACCTTCAACCCACCCTGTTGAAGGAATCCAGGGTGCAGTGAGGCATTCTGTTCTCCAGGGAATCTGGTGGAACAGGTCTTCAGATAGTTAGATATTTTCAGGAACTGATTTCACAATCCCAATCCTTGTGTCTCTTCATATTTAGAAAAGCACTAAATCCCTTCATGGTGACATCAACGCCTTGTGACTAGCAGAAAAACTTTTGTAGAGGAAGCTCTCGATTGCATTGAACTTCCCCTTACTGAAATCTTATGTACTGACATTGCCCAACTGCCTCTTTGCAGCAGTCTCTCAGAGCTATCTGAGGGGCTGTCTCCTGGGCTGTAGTCCTCGTTTTGCCCCAAATGAAACTTAACTCACAGCTCTCAAGTTGCACACATCTTTAAAAAGTAGAGGCATCCCTTTGCCAACAAAGGCCCATCTAGTCAAAGCTATGGTCTTTCCAGTAGTCACGTACAGATGAGAGAGTTGGACCATAAAGAAGGCTGAGCACTGAAGACTTGATGCTTTCGAATTGTGCTGTAGAAGACTCTTGAGAGTCCTTTGGACTGCAAGGAGATCAAACCAGTCAATCCTGAAGGAAATCAACCCTGAATATTCACCGGAAGGACTGATGTTGAAGCTAAAGCTCCAACACGCTGGCCACCTGATGTGAAGAGCTGACTCATTGGAAAGGATCCTGATGCTGGGAAACATTGAGGGCAAAGAGAGAAGAGAGTGGCAAAGGATGAGATGGTTAGACAGCATCCCCGACTCCATGGACATGAATCTGAGCAAACTCTGGGAGATAGTGAGGGACGGGGAAGTCTGGCGTGCTGCAGTCCATGGCGTGACAAAGAGTCAGATGTGACTTAGGGATTGAACAACAGCAATGCCAACAAAAAAACACAAATGCTTAGTGAATTAGTCCAGACAAAGCCCAATACTGTACGATATCACTTACATGTGGAATCTAAAAAACAAGACCAACCAGTGAATATAATAGGAAAAGAAGCAGACTAGACATGAAGAGAACCAGTGATTACCAGTGAGAAGAGGGAAGGAGGAAGATAAAGAAAGGGGTACAGCACAGGATGAAGGGGTACAAGCTATTGTGTATAAAGAAGCTACGAGGATAGACTGTACAACACAGAAAATGTAGTCGACATTTTATAACTATAAAAAAGCTACAAAAATACAGAAACACCGTGCTGTACACCTGTAAGTTATACCTGTAATAGACATAATATTGTACATCAGCTATACTGCAACTGAAAAACAAAAAAACAAGACCCTAAGATGTTTGATCTTTATGGAAGGAACCCTTGAATCACTTCATTGGAAAAGACCTACTTGAGCAGCACTGAATTTTTTGGTTGTTATTCAGTCACCTTGTCGTGTCTGACTCTTCGTGACCCCACGGACTGCAGCACACCAGGCTTCCCTGTCCTCCCGGAGCTTGCTCACACTCATGTCCATTCAGTCAGTGATGCCATCCAATCACCTCATCCTCTGTCATCCCCTTCTCCTCCTGCCCTCAGTCTTTCCCAGCATCAGAGTCTTTTCCAACGAGCTGGCTCTTTGCATCCGGTGGCCAAAGTATTGGGGCTTCAGCTTCAGCGTCTGTCCTTGCAATGACTTTGCCCCAGCTCTATCACCAAGACAGATCTGAAGGATCCCTCAGCCTGCGTCTTCTCGTGGGGCGCATGTGACAGGTGCAGTCGGTGAGCTCCAAAGGCTCTTCCACAGTGTGTTTTAGAGTCTCGCTGTAGGTGTTTTTCCAAGTTCTCCTCCAGCTCTGCACTGCCGCAGCCAGGGCAGCTATCCGACTCCTCCGACTGTGCCTCCTGTGACGGCTTCATTAGCATCCCTTTCTCTTCCCGTGACCCGGCCCTGCCCTCTGCTCCATCACTCTCTGCTGCTGGCCTCCGGGGTCTCACCCACTCACCCCACTCCACTCCAGCCATCATCTCTGTCGGATAAGCCCTGAACCTACAGCTTCAGCCTGGAGCTTTCTCCACCATATTTTACACCCCACACCTTACAGCTTCTCCTTCAGCCCTGTGCTAAGTCGCTTCAGTCGTGTCTGACTCTTTGCAACCCCACGGACAGTAGCCGCCAGGCTCCTCTGTCCATGGGATTTCCCTGGGCAGGAACACTGGAGCGGGTTGTCATTTCCTTCTCCAGGGGATCTTCCCGACCCAGGGATTGAGCCCATGTCTCTGATGTCTCCTGCACTGGCAGTCAGGTTCTTCACCTCTAGTGCCACCTGGGAAGCCCTCCCTTCAGCCTTGCCCAGGCCCAAATCACTCGGAACTATCCACAGCCCCTTCAAGAAGGAGAAAAAAGGCTAGGGCCACATCATCCCCGGGGTTTTTATTTTTTATTTTGGTTAGGAGGAAGCGCTTCCCTAATACGCTTCCAGCTGGGTCTTCCCTAGGTGGCTCTTGCCTCCTGCTTCCACAGGAGGGTCTCATTTCTCTCTTCCCTTCTAGGCTTGAGGAAATTACTTCCTTTTCTAATCTCTCTTTTTGCTCTTTGCCCCACACATACAGAGGAAAACAATTATTTTTTATTGTGCATATACTAGCTATCATTCCACAGTTCCATTTGACAAAAAATGATGTTTTCATATAAAAAAATCTGTGTATTTTTCCCTTTTTGATTAAAAAACAGAAGTTTTCTTGCTTGAAGTGAGATCACGGAAATGATAAGAAGTGTGAAATTAAGTAGTAAAGGGTGAAATCTACTGGTGTCTGCAACTTAACTTTGAAATGAGTCAGAAAGTAAGTTGAATGGATGATTGCTTAGAAGAATGGATAAATGAGTAGATGTATGAAAAAGCAAAGAGAGCAAAACATTAATTTATGGCCTGGGTGGTTGGTGTATTGGCCTTCACTGTACAATGCTTCTAAATTTTCTCTTTCATTGATACTTTTCATTATAAAATGTGGGAGAAAATGTAATAGATAAACAAGATCTTACTGTATAGCACAGGGAATGATACTCACCATCCTGTAGTAAACCATAAGGGAAAATAATAAGAAAAAGAATATATATATATATACATTATATGTGCACATATATATATAATTGAATCAGCTGGCCATACACCAGAAACTAATATTGTAAATCAACTATACTTCAGTTTCAATAAAGGATAAAATACTGGAGAAAACTAATACAGCATAAGCTTATCTTCCTCACTTAGTTCAGTTCAGTTCAGTCGCTCAGTTGTGTTCGACTGTTTGTGGCCCCATGGACTGCAGCACACCAGGCTTCCCTCCATCACCAACTCCGGAGCTTGCTCAAACTCATGTCAATTCAGTCAGTGATGCCATCCAACCATCTCATCCTCTGCTGTCCCCTTCTCCTCCTGCCTTCAATCTTTCCCAGCATCAGGGTCTTTTCCAATGAGTCAGTTCTTTGCATCAGGTGGCCAAAGTATTATAGCTTCAGCATCAGTCCTTCCAATGAATACTCGACTGGTTTCCTTCAGGATGGACTGGTTGGATCTCCTTGCAGTCTAAGGGACTCTCAAGAGTCTTCTCCAACACTACAGTTCAGAAGCATCCGTTGTTTGGTACTCAGCTTTCTTTATAGTCCAGCTCTCACATCCATACATGACTATTGGACAAATCATAGCTTTGACTAGACAGACCTTTGTTGGCAAAGTAATGTCTCTGCTTTTTAATACGCTGTCTAGGTTGGTCATAGCTTTTATTCCAAGGAGCAAGCATCTTTTAATTTCATGTCTGCAGTCACCATCTGCAGTGATTTTGGAGCCCAAGAAAATAAAGTCAGCCACTGTTTCCACTGTTTCTCCATCTATTTCCCACAAAGTGATGGGAACGGATGCCATGACCTTAGTTTTATGAATGTTGAGCTTTAAGCCAACTTCTTCACTTTCCTCTTTCACTTTCATCAAGAGGCTTTTTAGCTCCTCTTCACTTTCTGCCATAAGGGTGGTATCATCTGCATATCTGAGGATATTGATATTTCTCCCAGCAATCTTGATTCCATCTTGTGCTTCATCCAGCCCAGCGTTTCTCATGATGTACTCTGCATAGAAGTTAAATAAGCAGGGTGACAATATGCAGCTTTGATATACCCCTTTCCTGATTTGGAACCAGTCTGTTGTTCCATGTCCAGTTCTAACTGTTGCTTCTTGACGTGCATACAGATTTCTCAGGAGGCAGGTTAGGTGGTCTGGTATTCCCATCTCTTTAAGAATTCTCCACAGTTTCTGGTGATCTACACAGTTGTAGGTTTTGTCATAGTCAATAAAGCAGAAGTAGATGTTTTTCTGGAACTCTCTTGCTTTTTTGATAATCCAGCAGATGTTGGCAATTTGATCTCTGGTTCCTCTGCCTTTTCTAAAACCAGCTTGAATATCTGGAATTTCATGGTTCACATACTGTTGAAGCCTGGCTTGGAGAATTTTGAGCATTAGTTTGCTAGTGTGTGAGATGAGTGCAATTGTGTGGTACTTTGAACATTCTTTGGCATTGCCTTTCTTTGGGATTGGAATGAAAACTGACGTTTTCCAGTCTTGTGGCCACTGCTGAGTTTTCCAAATTTGCTGACATATTGAGTGCAACACATTCACAGCATCATCTTTTAGGATTTTTAAATAGCTCAACTGGAATTTCATCACCTGCACTAGCTTTGTTCATAGCGATGGTTCCTAAGGCCCACTTGACTTTGCACTCCAGGATGTCTGGCTCTAGGTGAGTGATCACACCGTTGTGGTTATCTGGGTCATGAAGATCTTTTTTGATTAGTTCTTCTATGTATTCTTGCCACCTCTTCTTAATACCTTAATACCTGCTTCTGTTAGGTCCATACTATTTCTGTCCTTTATTGAGCCCATCTTTGCATGAAATGTTCCCTTGGTATCTCTAATTTTCTTGAAGAGATCTCTAGTCTTTCCCATTCTATGGTTTTCCTCTATTTCTTTGCATTGGTCACTGAGGAAGGTTTTCTTACCTCTCCTTGCTATTCTGTGGAACTCTGCACTCTTCACTTAAATATCATCATAAGCTCCGTTTTTTACCACAGCTTCTTTTTCAGAGTGTAGGCACGTTATTTTGATAACATTATAAAGATAAAAGGAGAATATCAAGAAATATTTGTCAAGTGAATAAACAAATGAGCAAGAGGCAGGATGCGCCAAAATATCTCAGTTCAGAACTCATTCATTCAACAAATATTTACTGGTAAAAGGTATTTTTTCAGCTCAGGGATCCATTTTAGGAGCAAGAAAACCCACTTTTGTTCTCTGAAACCATGTGTTTCATAAGGATTCCTGGAAAGGGGCGTGCAGGAGCCAGGCTGCTGCAGAGGCACATGGAGCTGCAGCTGGGAGCCCGGCAGGGGGAGGAGAAGGGAGGCCCAAGGGAGTGGGCTCCTGGGAAAAGTGCATCCCACTGGGAGGGCAGCCCAGAGGGCGGCAGGCGGTGCTCACATCTGCAGCTCCTGCACATCCCACTCCAGACATAACACGCAGGGCCCAGTGCAAAATGAAAAGCCAGAGAGTTATTAATCATTTCTGGACGGAGGCAGCAGAACATGGACCAGAGCGTGGGGCACCCTGAGCGCAGGGCTGGGTGACTGCCATTCTGGCCTCTCTTTTCTCACCTGATCCCTGAAAAAGCTCCACTCAGTGACACAGCTAATGTAAGGTGCTTTCCCTCCCATGGGGATCTGAGCTCCTCGGGGGATGATCTTTGAATGGTTTTCCCTCCCTCAGTGCCAAAGGGATGCCAGGCACTCTGGCCGAGGGTGGGCAGTACCTGGGGATATGGGTTCACAGGGCTGCACAGGCTGCCACGCCCCCTTCAGGCTGCCCAGTCCCTGCTGGGCTCTGAGGTGCCCTCTCTGTGGTCAGGGTCAAGCCTACAGAGAGGATGTGCCCTGGGAAGAGAGAACCGAACCTCAGGAGGCACTCGGGACAGGGCATTTCTAGAAGAAAGAACCAGGGCATCCAGGGGTCTCGATAGCACCGTGTCCCTGAAGGAGCAGGCCATGCAAGAGAGCGTTCTCCCCCGGCTCTGCCACGTGATGGGCTGTGTGGAACCTGGGAAAACAGCCGGGTCTCCAGCATCCTCAGCTGTAAAGTAGGGCAAGCGTTATCCCCTCCCTGCAGGGCTGTCTGGAGCCTCAGTGAGACAGTGAGTAAGAGTGCTCTGCTAACCCCCTGTGATGACAACATGGTAACAGCAGAAACGGGTCCTTCCTCTCTAAGAGGCAAGCCGTCATTTCTGAGTTGAGGCAAGGGCTCCATTCCAAAACCATGAGCTGCAGTGGAATTTTTACTGGAGTGATTACAGTCTAATCCAATCAGGTCCACGTGCCGGCAAATGAAGGTGGTCAACTGTCCATCCACACCCTGTGAGTGCCGACTGGGGCAGCTAGTCCCTGGGACTTTTCAGAAATCTGTTAGTAAGTACCTGCCACGAGGTCTTCTGATGATCTCCAAGGCAGAGAGGAGGAAATGGTGAGCTCAGGCTCAGAGGAGTACATCAACTTACTCAGAGTCACACAGCTAGAAGTGGTTGGGGAAGCCAAGATTCAAAACTAGGTCTGACTCAGAGTTTCTCAGCATTCACTCTATTGACCTTTTGAGCTGGAAAATTCTTTGTTGTGGAGAGGTGTCCTGTGCCTTGATGGATGTCTAGCAGCACCCCCAGCCTCTACTCGCCAGATGCCAACACCACCCTCTCCTTCATTCCCAGACACGACAACCAAAAATATCTCTAGACGTTTCCAGATATTCACCGGGAAGCAAATGAGCCACAGCTGAGAGCGCAGATCTAACTGAAGAATATGCGCGAAAAAACAGCTTTCAGCTCAAAGTAAAGGGCGTCAAAAAAACAGATGTTGTCTAACAATACGATGAATTGCCTTGAGAGATACTGAGCTCCCCACCACAGGAGGTATCCAAGAAGACGCTTTGGCTTCAAATTAGAAATGCTTCTGCTTTCTCAATGGCAATTGTTGGTTTTAGATACAAGGAGCTGCGGGGCAGGAACTTCTGCTGATATCCAGAAAGGGGAGGCAAGGGGAACTGGAGGATCTGAGAGAGGCTACACAGGAGATGAGGCTCCCAGTACCTCACCTGTTCTTCCTTCTCTCCCATTTAAGCAATGCTGGTCCACGGAAGGCTTGGCGCTCTCGGGGAGTAGGGCAGGGCAGCAGTCCAGAACCCAGGCTTTGGAAACCAGTCAGCCGCTGCTGTCATCCTGCTTCTGCCCTGGTTAGCTGGGCAAGATATTTCACTTCACGAAGCCTCAGTATTCTTCACCTCTAAAGCAGGGATAAACTCCTAAGATGGGGCCTGACATACCAGATGTGCTCATTTAACAGTAGCTGTGCTCTTTTCTCCCATTTCTTGGTGAGTGATGCAGCAAGCCCCTAACCAGCCCCATCAAGCTCAGAGGAATCATCCTGACCTCTCCCTGCTTCTCCCAATGGCAGAAACTGTTAATAGGTCCCCAGTATCCCTTCTCTTCTATTTAGGAATAGATTTCTGCTATGCACATGAAAACACAGCTTCCTAGAACAGGACCACATTCCCCAGGCTTCTTTGTGGCTGGGTATGACCATGTGACCAAGTTCCAATGAAATGGAAATGGAAACATAGCTAGCAAGTTCCAGAAATCAGCCCTGAAGGAAGGATGTGTTCTTTTCTTTGGCCCTTCATTCTTCCAGCTGGCTGGAATGCTGGCAGGAAGAGCAGAGCTTAAGCAGCTATTTTGGGACCACGAGAAAGAGGCTCAAGATGAGGGAAGTGAAGCAGTAATTGGGAAGGAGCTGCGGTCCCTGATGATCGTGAAGTTGTCATACCAGCCAGAACCACCCCTGGATTCGCTTGGGTTTTCTATCACCGAATTCTAACCAATAGTGCTGCCCCTGCCTTCAAGGAATTTGTCATATTAGGATGAGAGGAAAAACAAAAGTTAAACAAGCAGCATCAGAAAAAATAAATTAGAGATTCTATGACAGCATCACCGACTCAATGGACCTGAGTCTGAGCAAACTCCAGGAGGCAGTGAAGGCCAGGAAAGGCTGGTGTGCTGCAGTCGCCGGCGTCGCAGTGTCGGACGTGACCAAGCGACTGAACAACAGCTCGACTGGGACAAGTGTGACACCTGGGGTAAGATCAAAGCAGGTGACATGGGAGGGAAGAGCAGTCTCTCCCAAGGTAAAGTGGGGATGTGGAGAAGGACATCAGAGAATGGGTGATGTGTGACTGGGCTTTGAAGGATGAGTACAAGTTTGCAGGGCGGAAGGAAGAGGGATTTAAGGGTGAATAAAAGAAAGAGTAAAAGCACAGAGCTGAGTTTGAGGTGTTGGGAGGGAATCGTTGGAAGAGACTGGAGTACAGAATAAGGAGTCAGGGGCCGCAGGTTGGGGCTCAGGCGGAGTTGTTTATTCGCTCAGTCGTGTCCAACGCTTCTGCAGTCCCATGGGCTGTAGCCCGCCAGGCTCTGCCCATGGGATTTCCCAGGCAAGAATACTGGAGTAGGCTGCCATCCCTTCTCCAGTAAGTAAGGGTTTTTACCCTCTATGCCTTTGCCTGTGCTGTTTCTCCTTCCTGGAACATCCTTTCACCTTGAAGCTCTTAGCTGCTCCTCTTTCTGTGCTCAAGACACCCTAACACTCCCCTTTACATCACCCATCTTATCATTCTTTCTTTACTGTTTTGTAACAGTGTGAGTTTCTCCGCAACTACAAGGGGGTAGCTCTAGGGCATGGGGAATGCCCACTGATTCTGCTTCTGAAGTCGACACCCAGGGTCATAAAGGGGATGCCACCTCCTTGCCGGCAGGGACCACACCTTTTCCCTGCCGCTGTTCTCCTGCGCTGGTGCATGAGAGATGCCCAGTGGATGCTCAGAGTTTACCGGATGAGCTCTGAAACGAAGACCCACGTAGGGAAAGAGCAGCAGAAGGCACAGAAGGACCTCAGGGCAGAAGCTGTGGCCGTATTTTTCACAGGCATCTTTAAACCAACAAAAACTTGAGATAAGACCTGTATGATGAATACCAATACCTTTCAGTGACCTTTCCAACGTTTTCTGGGAAACTTCTTTCATGGTAATCTAAAACATGAATAAAGACCCACACATAAAGATGCTCACTGTGACGTTATTTATGGTAAGAAACGAAAGGAAATAACCTAACCTTTGGGAACTACACATGTTATGGGATAGCTGCAGTCATCGACAATCACATTTATGGAGCACCAGTAATGATATGGGAAGATGCTTATGATGAAATTATATTTACAACAGATGTTTGGACAGGATGATGTCAGTTCTGTGAACTAACAGGCTTCGAGAGAGGGTGAGTCTCTGCTATGTTAAAAGTGGTTTCCTCTGGGTAGTAAATAATGTTTATTATCTCTCACATTTTCCCAGATTTCAACAGTGAAGACAGACATGTTAGTTTTGTAACAGTGTGAGTAAGAACTAACTGTCCTCATTTTTTAAAGCAATATAAAATAGATTTATCCCATTGGAAAAAAGTTTTTTCATGTCTTCCACACTCTTAGAACATCTTTTATTTTCTTTGGTAGAAAGTCGGAGTTTGGGATTCCTTTTGTGATACATCCTGAACTGCACCCCACTCCCCATTCCAAACTGCTCTGCCTTCTGCCTCATTTGTGTTGGATGGTTACTGTGGTCAAGTAAGCCAGAACATTAAATTCTTTGCTCTAATTCTAAGAAAGAGGCGCCATGTATGAGGAGCCCCCAAGTACTGCATATTCTCATTGAGCCTGGCTCTGGCATCATTTCCATCAAACGCTCATGTTTATCAATGCCACTGGCAGTGGTGCAGAGAGCTGAATGCAAATGACAAAATTCCATTATGAGCCCAGCACGGCACGAATGTGGCTGACTTGAAACTAGGACACTGCCGGGCTCAAAGTCAGCCTCTGGGTGAGACGCGAGAGGCACAGGACTCTGTGGGCAGGCAGTGGCCCCAAAGAGTTTTCTGGGGGTGGCGGTACACATTCAAACATCTACAGAGTCAGGATGGCAGTTTCGTCGTGAAGTCATGCCCGACTCTTGCGACCCCCTGGACTGTAGCCCGCCAGGCTCTTCTGTCCATGGAATTCTCCAGGCAAGAACACTGGAGTGGGTTGCCATTTCCTCCTCCAGGGGATCTTCCTGACCCAGGAATCGAACCCAGGTCTCCTGCATTGCAGGCAGATTCTTTACCGATGGAACTACAAGGAAAGCCCACAGAGTCAGGGAGGAAAAGTTAATAAGAACAGAGGACTGTGTGTGAAGTAAGACAGAATGTGGAGGCTGGGGCAAGCAGGAGATGATGTCTTTTGTCTGAAGAAGACAGTTGCCACTCAGAGGCCACCAACAGGCAAGTCCAGAGCTGCCTAACTTTAAAATGAATCCTGAAAGCTGGATTTTTGCATGAAAACTCTTAGGTTTTTTTTTTTTTAAGTTGTCCATTAGTTGGCTGTTTCATTTGTTTTCTTGGACACTGAAACACAGGTGGAGCAAAAACCAGTTTGGGTGATCTGACCTGTGAGCCCTGAACTGGAAACTATCCAGGTTGGTGAATACAAGGAAATGAGCCTGAGGCCGAAGAGACACTTTTGGGGCGTATTTGCCCAGCTCACACCAAGCCTCCTCTCTGAGAACCATCACTCATCTAGGAGTGGGTCCTGGTGGCCAAAGTCGCACCATGTACACACAACGTGATTGGACCAAGGGCTGTGTTCTGATCCCAAATGGGCCAATCCGTCCAATTCTTCTTCCGGAAAACTGGAATTAAGAGTTGCGCAGCCACGGTACTCGAGTCTCCTGAACTGAAGGGAGGCGGGATGAGGGCGGAGGCTGCCACTGGGGGGCAGTGTTGCTCACCCCCCAGGCAGAAGGTGAGGAGGCAGACGCAGGGATGCTCCTGCACAAAGCTGAGCTAGACCTTCCCCGCACACCACACACACAGACTAACCCAGCTCACGCCAGAAGTCCTAAATGCATGAGCCAAACCTCTCCAACGTCTTAGAAGAAAGAGAAGAACGTCTTTATGACCTTGAGTTAGCCAAAGCTTTCTTAGTCACAACCCCAAAGGCACAACCAGTATAGGAAATAAATGGCTAACCTGGTATTCATCCCAACTACAAACTTCTGTGTTTCAAAAGCAAATGAAAAGCTACAGACTGGGAGAAAATGTTTGTATACTGTATATCTGTTAGATCATGTATCTGATGTATCCAGAACACATAAAGAACTCTTCCAACTCATAATAAACAGAGAAACCAATTTAAAAATGGAAAAAGGACATGAATAGATACTTCACCAAGAAAGATATAGGAATGGCTCACGAGCACATGAAAAGATGCTCAACAGCGTCAGTCTCTAGGGAAACACAATTCAAAACCGTAGTGAGATACTACCGCACACCCACCAGGATGTCTATAATTTTAAAAGACATACAATAATAAATGTTGATGAGGACGTGGAGAAATTAGAATCCTCATATACTGCTGCTGGGAATGTAAAAGGGAACAGTTACTTTGGAAAAGTCTGGCATTTCCTTAACACTTAAACATAGTTACCAGATGATTCTGTGGTAACTAGAATCATCTAGAGATATGCCCAAAAGAACTTGAGATACATGCCCACGTATTTGTGTGTTAACATTTCCAGCACTCTTCATAACAGCCAAAAAGTGAAAACAACCCGAATGTCTATCAACTGGTGAGCAGTCAAATTATGGTCTATTCATATTTGTCAATAAAAAGGAACAAAGTACCTATCCATGATATAACATGGAGGAACTGCAAAAACAGCATGCTAAGTGAAAAGAATCCAGACCCAAAAGGCCACAAATGCATGTATGATTCCATTTCTATGAAGTGTTCAGAATAGGCAAATCCATACAGATAGAAAGAGGATTAGTGGCTGCCTGGGGTTTTTTTTATTAGTGGTTGGTTGGGGGTGAGAACAGGAAGGAGTCTTTGAAAGTGTTGGCAATGTTCTAAAGTTAGATTCCAACAAAGGTCCATCTAGCCAAAGCTATGGTTTTTCCAGTAGTCATGTATGGATGTGAGACTTGGACTATGAAGAAAGCTGAGTGCCGAAGAATTGATGCTTTTGAACTGTGGTGTCAGAGAAGACTGTTGAGAGTCCCTTGGACTACAAGGAGTTCAAATCAGTCCATCCTAAAGGAAATCACTCCTGAATATTCATTGGAAGGACTGATGCTAAAGCTGAAGCTCCAATACTTTGGCCACCTGATGCAAAGAACTGATTCATTTGAAAAAACCCTGACGCTGGGAAAGATTGAAGGCAGGAGGAGAAGGGGAACACAGAGGATGAGATGGTTGGATGGCATCACCGACTTGATGGACATGAGTTTGAACAAGCTCCGGGAGTTGGTGATAGACAGGGAAGCCTGGCATGCTGCAGTCCATGGGGTCACAAAGAGTTGGACATGATTGAGCAACTGAACTGATCTGAAAGTTAGATTTGGATGGTAACTGTATAACCCTGTACACTAACAATAACTGAATTGAATGATTCACTTAGAATGGGTGAATTTCATGGAATATAAATAACAAAGTTGTTTGAAAAGAAATTCAGTGATTCAAGAAAGAAGCTGCCTGGGTTTCCAGATCCATTTTGGTACACTAGTGTTGCTCCCCAAAATACTTACCATAGGGTTTGTTCTTAAAGGAAATAAACACATGAGACTTCCCTGGTGGCTCAGACGGTAAAGCGTCTGTCTACAGTGTGGGAGACCTGGGTTCGATCCCTGGGTTGGGAAGTTCCCTGGAGAAGGAAAAGGCAACCCACTCCAGTACGCTTGCCTAGAAAATCCCACGGATGGAGGAGCCTGGTGTCCATGGGGTCGCAAAGAGTCGGACACGCCTGAGCGACTTCACTTTCACTTAGACAAAGAAGAATGAAAGTCAATATGGGTCACAAAGGGTCACTATATTTGGGCCATGGCTTTCACTCTGAGCTTCCCATGAGCCAGAGCAAAGAGGGAAACAGAATCAATTACAAGATTTTTGGTGTCATTTAAATGAAAGCAAACTAGCTGCTTAGCATAAGGACAACTTTAGCTGATACTAAATTTTCGTTAAAATGTATCTCATGGTTTCTTCTTAACAGACCCATCACAAGCATGGAAATTGAAAATGTAATCAGAAATCTTCCAGCAAACAAAAGCCCAGGTCCAGATGGCTTCACAGCTGAATTCTACCAAAAATTTCGAGAAGAGCTAACACCTATCTTACTGAAACTATTCCAGA
>SJYF01000519.1:2891850-2912384 GCA_006410515.1 Procapra przewalskii | reverse complement strand
TACAACTATTTTCAGGGTTTCATGTAATACTGAATATATTATACAAATTAATTAATTCATTTATTCATTAAGCTGGAGCCATTAATTAAGCAATAATTCAGTACCAGGTGTTACACAAGGCCCAACTGCTAGAGTTGCAAACACGATTAAGACGCCCAGTGCCCCGACCTTGTTCCAGTGTGCCTTAGGGAACGTTGCGGTTGGGTTCCAGTCCATCCAAGAACTTTCTGTCATGCTGACTAATTGGCCAGTCCCAACAGTAATCATCTCCACAGTGATGACAGCAAGCTTTATTTTGAGCTGCTTGGTGAATATAAGGACAGATTCTATTTACTCCCAGTGGAAAATGTTCCAGGAGGGTGTGGGTGAGTCAAAAGACTCAAAAAAAAGAAAAAAACTGCTTCTGTCTAGACTTCTCTGAACCCTTCAGAAGACAAAGGCAAGTCTCAAGGGACAGACCAAAGTCCTGTGCTGCTCAAATAAACTTCCTCTGGGTGTGTATTTACAGAAAGACAATCTAGGGCCTCAGGTTATGATTAAGATCTTAATTAGCCCAAGGCAAAGGGCCTTTCCTTCCCAGCTATGCCCCTCACTGCCGTGCGGTTCTGCACCCGCTGCTGTTCAGGCAGCTCACTCATGTCACTCTCTGTGACTCCGTGCACTGTAGCACACCAGGCTCCCCTGTCCTTCATTATCTTCTGGACTTCACCCAGACCCATGTCCATCGAGTTGGTGATGACATCCAACCATCTTATCCTCTGTTGCCCCTTTCTTCTCCTGCTCTCCATCTTTCCCAGCATCAGGGTCTTTTCCAATGAGTCGGTTCTTCACATCAGGTGGCCAAAGTATTGGAGCTTCAGCTTTAGCATCAGTCTTCCCAATAAACATTTAGGGTTGATGTCCTTTAGGATTGACTGGTTTGAACTCTTTGCTGTTTAAGGGACTCTCAAGACCTGGTGGGCTGCCATCTATGGGGTCACACAGAGTCGGACATGACTGAAGCGACTTAGCAGCAGCAAGAGTCTTCTCCAGCACCACAGTTCCAAAGCATCAATTCTTGAGCACTTAGCCTTCTTTATGGTCCAACTCTCACATCTGCACGTGACTACTAGAAAAACCATAGCTCTGAGACTATACAAACCTTTGTCAGCAAAGTGATATCTCTGCTTTTTAATACACGGGCTAGGTTTGTCATAGCTTTTCTTCCAAGAAAAGCTTTTAATTTCTTTTAATTTCATGGCTGTTGTCACCATCTGCAGTGATTTTGGAGCCCCTCAAAATAAAATCTGTCACTATTTCCACTTTTTTCCATCTATTTGCCACGAAGTGATGGGACCAGATGCCATGATCTTAGCTTCTGAATGTCGAGTTTTAAGCCAGCTTTTTCAGCTTCCTCTTCTACCCTCATCAAGAGGCTCTTTAGTTCATCTTCACTTTCTGCCACTGAAGTAGTAATACTGCATATTTGAGGTTGTTGATATTTCTCCCAGCAATCTTGATTCACTTTGTGATTCATCCAGCATTCCACATGATGTGCTCTGCCTATAAGTTAACAGGGTAACAGTGTACAGCCTTGACATACTCCTTTCCCATTTTTGAACCAGTTCATTGTTCCATGTCCGGTTCTAACTATTGCTTCTTGGCCTATATGTAGGTTTCTTTGGCGATAGGTAAGGTGGTCTGGTATTCCCGTCTCTAAGAATTTTCCGCAGTTTGTTGTGATCCACACAGTCAAAGGCCATAGCATAGTCAATGAATGAGAAGCAGATGGTTTTTTGGAATTCCTTTGCTTTTTCTATGATCCAATGGATGTTGGCAATTGGATCTCTGGTTCCTCTGCCTTTTGTTAAATCCACCTTGTACATCTGAAATTTCTCAATTTACATACTGCTGAAGCCTGCTTAAAGGATTTTGAGCATTACCTTGCTAGCATGTGAAATGAGCGCAATTGTACAGTAGTTTGAGCATTCTTTGGCATTGCCCTTCTTTGCCATTAGAAGGAAAACTGACCTTTTCCAGTGCTGTGGCCACTGCTGAGTTTTCCAAATTTGCTGACATATTGAGTGCAGCACTTTAACAGCATCATCTTTCAGGATGTGAAATAACTCAGCTGGAATTCTATCATCTCCACTAGCTGTTTTTCATAATAATTCAAATGGCAAGGATCTAACAGAAGCAGAAGAGATTAAGAAGAGGTGGCAAAACTATACAGATGAACAATACAAAGAAGGTCTTAATGCCCCAGATAACCACGATGGTGCTGTTACTCACCCAGAGTTAGACACCCTGGAGTATAAAGTCAAGTGGGCCTTAGGAAGAATTACTGTGAACAAGATTCTGCACTATACATTATGCAGAGCAGGGATAGTAAGCATGAGTGCTCCCTGCTCTGCTGCCGGGAGCCAGCGTGAGGAATCCTGCCCACAACAAGGTCATGAGGAAGGAGGCCTGGCAAAATGCAAGGATGCGATCAAGCTTCAGGGGCTTCCCTTGGAATTTCCTGAGCACATACCCCCAAACCAAAAATCTGCCGGCTTTTGTACTCTGCTCTTCTGATATTCTCTGGAAAAAGTCAAATCAGGGTCTTAGTCTTCTGAATTTGAAAGGGATGTTTCAGTTAAACCCCTCTGATAGCTCTCTAGCTTGCCTGACAGGTTCCCCTGGACCTCTTACAGCTTGTGAATTGCTTACAGCCCCCCAACCGTGAGAGGCACAAAGCTTAAAAGCATCTTAAAGATACAGAGCCTTTTTTAAAGAGCTGAAAATCATATTGGTGATAGGATTTCACTGTTGACTCAATGACTGCTGCCAGGCCTCCATATTCTTTTATCTCTTAGGCACCTGGGAGGATGTTAATCAATGTAAACAGGATATGGAAAAAGATATATAGTAATTTTTTGTTAGCAACACTAGACTTTTGAGTTAATTACTTTTCTTTTGTTATAAATCACTGTACTCCTTTCACTTGTTATAAATTGCTGTATCTTTGCTATGTAAGAATGTAACTTTATTTAGTGCTTTCTGAGAATGGCACCAGACTTTGGGAAGATCAACACAAATAAGTCTTCTAGTTAACAAACCCTTATCAGAAAAAAAAGCTGTAAAATGTTAATTGGCCCTTTTTGGCCAGAAGATGATGTAAATCACCTAAGACTTGTGTATACAATTAGGTATGCAGAGAGAAAAGCCTGGTTTTGATAAGAATCTGGGCTGCTAATGCTGCATAACTTGTGTTACCCATTGATCTCCATGTATTATCAAAAGTATAAAAAGCCTTCTGAACAATAAAGGATGGACCAGTTTCCCATCTGGAATGGGGCGGCTCACCATGTCTACTTACTTGTCCTGGCTTCTAAGATCCATAAGAGAGAGAGCCCAAGGCAGGGCACTCTCCGATATTCAAACAGGAGCCGGTGGCCCAATGTAGATGGTGCAAGTTCCTTGTCTGGAACTTTATTGGTCTTCCCCATAAGCCAAGTTATTCAGCCTCTTTTCTCCACTTAATTTTCCTACTACACTATTTCTTCCTAATCTAATCTTATATTTCTATATTAATAAATAAATAAGTTCTCCTCGCCTATGCCATCCATGCTTCAAATTTCCCTGGATCCACCAGGGCTGGACCCCAGCACTCTATTGCAGACTTCTGCAATACATGTCTCCTCTTGGAGGCTTCCCTGGTGGCTCAGTGGTAAAGAACATACCTGCCCATGCAGGAGACGTGGGTTTGACCCCTGGGATCGGAAGATCCCCTGGAGAAGGAATGGCAACCCACCCAGTATTCTTGCCAGGGAAATCCCATGGACAGAGGAGCCTGGCGGGCTATAATCCATGGGGTTACAAGAGAGTCAGACACGACTGAGCCACAGAGCACACATACCTGTATCTCCCCTGGCCATCCTAACAGCTTCCCAAATGGCCATCCTGATCCTGGTATGGCCCCTTCAGCACACCCTCACGCAAAAGCCAAATAATCCTTATCGTCCAATCACTTTTTCCTCCTATTTGAAACTCTTTAGTGGTTTGATATTGCTGTCAGGATGTAACAGGATGCATAGAATAAGCCCCCGACATATCACACAAGTGTAACCCAATAAAACCGGGGTTCCTTGTGTCCAGTCCAACCACTATGTTACATTCAGAAGAAACTCAAGTCCAACATCCAGGGGGGAAGAAAAGGTGGAATATAAGCTTTTACTGAAGATTCTCAAAGAGGCAAAGAAACCAAAAAATCCTTAAAAAACCCTCTTCTCCCATTTACCATGCCATAAGTGCCAATTCATCGTCTTCAAATCTCCCTCCCCCCACAAAAACTTGAGCTTGCACTAAGAAAGAAAGAGAAGTCATTCAATTGCATCCTACTCTTTGCAACCCCATGGACTGTAGCCCACCAGGCTCCTCCATCCATGGGATTCTCCAGGCAAGAATACTGGAGTGGGTTGCCATTTCCTTCTCCAGGAGATCTTCCCATCCCAGGGATTAAACCTGGGTGTCCTGCATTGAAGGCAGACACTTTACCATCTGAGCCACTAGGGAAGTCCTGCTGCTGCTGCTAAGTCACTTTAGTCGTGTCTGACTCTGTGCGACCCCATAGGCAGCCTCCCTCCAGTCTCCCCTGTCCCTGGGACTCTCCACGCAAGAACACTGGAGTGGGTTGCCATTTCCCAGCTCTGGTCTATTCTTACCCACTGTCCAATCTTTCTGAGCTACTGAAGGGCACCAGAAACCCACTTAGTTTTCCCAATGCCTTCTCTTCATTTATTCCTGTAATCAGCACAACAAAAGCCCAAGAGACCAACATTCAAATGCAGATCATACTCTGGAAACTCTGCAGAGTACATCAAGTGAAATGCCAGGACGATGAATCACAAGCTGGAATCAAGACTGCTGGGAAAAATGTCAACAACCTCAGATATGCAGATGATACCACTCTATTGACAGAAAGCAAAGAGGATCTAAAAAGCCTCTTGATGAAAGAGAAAGTGGAGAGTGAAAAAGCTGGCTTAAAATTCAGCATTCAAAAAACTAAGATCATGGCATCTGGTCCCACCATTTCACAGCAGACAGATGAAGAAAAAGTGGGAACAGTGAATTTTATTTTCTTGAGCACCAAAATCATGGCAGATGGTGAGTACAACCATGAAATTAAAAGATGCTTGCTCCTTGGATGAAAAGCTATGACAAATATAGATAGCATATTAAAAAGTAGAGATATCACTTTGCCAACAAAGGTCTGTATAGTCAAAGCTACGGTTTTTCCAGTAGTCATGTACAGATGTGAGAGTTGGACCGTATAGAAGGCTGAGTGTCAAAGAATTGATGCTTTCCAACTGTGGTGTTAGAGAAGACTCTTAAGAGTCCCTTAAACAGCAAGGATATCAAACCAGTCAGTCCTCAAGGAAATCAACCCTAAATGTTCATTGGAAGGACTGATGCTAAAGCTGAAGCTTCAATAGTTTGGCCACCTGATAGGAAGAGCTGACTCATTGGAAAAGACCCTGATGTTGGGAAGATTGAAGGCAGGAGGAGACAGGGGCAACAGAGGAGATCACTGACTCAATGGACATGAGTTTGAGCAAACTCTGGGGTATAGTGACAGGTAGGGAAGTCTGGTGTGTTACAGTCCATGGGGTGGCAAAGAGTCGAGCACGACTTAGTGACTGAACAGCAACAAAGTTATCTAAAAAATGGAATATTATTCAGCCTCAGAAAAGAATGGGATTCTGACACCTGCTACGATGTGGAGGAATCTTGAGGACATTATGCTAAATGATATAGACCAGTCACAAAAAGACAAACATAATGATTCCATTCACACCCAGACCAGCCAGATCCATGGAGAAAGAAAATAGAACAGTGGGTGCCAGGGGCTGGAGGTAGGGGGAATGGGGAGTCAGAGTTTAACGGGGACAGAGTTTCAGTTCTGCAAGAGGAAAACATTTCTGGAGACGGATGGTGGTGCCCACCATACAACAGTGGGAATGTACCTCACGCCACTGAACTGCCACTTGAAAAATGGTGAAAACAGTACATTTTGTTATGCATATTTTATCACAATAATAAATAAATAGATGAGTAAAGAGGAAACCCAGCAGCTCCTTACATCATTCAGGATGGAGCAGCGCTGGGGTGGGGTTCCCTAACATGAAGGATTTGCCAGCTGAAGGGGATGTTTAGACGGAATCTTTCTGGGAACCCAGGGCAGGGTGAGTGAAAGTGGCCAGTAGATGCCAGGGCTAGACAAAAGTAACGTTTCTTGTAAACTCATATTCCTGCATCCAGATACGAAAGTGGTAATTCCAGACAATGCCCTGTGTCTGGATTTCCCCCTTCAGTGCAGTTAAGGGATTAAGGACTGGAGTCCTTTCCCCACTCCCTGGGGAGGGGAGATTCTGTCAAAAGTGGCTGTAAGGACTTCCCTGGTGATCAAGAGGCTAAGACTCCACGCTCCCGATGCAGGGGGCCCAGGTTCAACCCCTGGTCAGGGAACTAAATCCCAGATACCACAGCTAAAGATCCCGCAGGCTGCAAGTAGAACATGCTGCAACTAAGACCTGGCACAGCCAAATAAATAAAATCTTTTTTTTTTTAAGTAGCTTCGATGAGCAGGTAACCCTCGCCCAAGGTTGCTGTTGTCACCCGACATTTGGCTATTCTTCAGGTTCACCCAGCTTGATAAAGGCAGCAGAGGGTAAACAAGGCTTACAGGAGATAGCCCAAGCCTCCAGAGTAAAAAGCAGCATGCTTTTTCCTACAGAGGACAACAGAAAGCAATTTACTGTCCCGGTCCTCTGTCAGGGGCTCATTCTCACCTGCCAGTGACTGGGAAGTATTCACAATTCCACACATCCACTTGCCTGCACTTCCTGCGGAGACCAACGCTTTGTTGGAGGAAATGCAAGCTTCAGCAGGCTCAGCCCTGAGTGCCACGGGTCCTGGCAGGCAGCCCAGAGCCTGTGTTGGCGCTCTTGTCCAGGGCTGGGGATTATCAGGGAAAGTAAGAGGCATTTGGATTCACCAGGGTGACACAGCAGGTGTGGGTGGAGGGGAGGAGGGCCCTTCTTATTTCCAGAAGCAGCAACAACTCACTTTCATAACACTCACTGGGGCCGGGCACAGTCCAGCGGGACGGTGTGTGTGGTCTTACTAAAAAGCCACAGTGCTAGGAGCTTAGTACTATGATCATTTCTTTTCCAGATGAGGTAACTGTGGGGTTAGGTCACTTCCCAACAGTCATGGCGCTGATGGGAGGCGGAACCTGGATTTTATCCAGATCGGTGTGACTCCTCTCTCTCTCTTTCTAACATCTTCTCCAACACCTCTTATCCAACACCTTCTCTCTTTCTCCTAACAAGTGGTTTTCCCTTTTTTTCTTCTTGAAAAATAAAACAAAAACACACAAATCTAGCATATGAATTAATAGATTATCGTAAGGCAAACATCACTCAGAAAAGAAAGAGCACTTGGCCCCCAGCCCTGGAAACCCCATGCACATATCACGCCCCACTCACGGCCCCCACAGTAATGCCTTTCCTGCCTTTTAAGGAATCACTTCCTATATCTTTTTTAAAAAGTTGTTTTATTACCCAAATGTGCACCCCTGGACAGATGGGCATATTCTGGCCCATCTGAAAAGTCGACCAGTCTCTTACATCTGTTTTAATCTATGGGTTCCTCATCCATCCTTTTTGTTTCCTTGCACGTGTTCATCAGAAGCGCCTGGGAGTTTGTGGCATCTCCCAGTCGACGTTGCTGAGTGCACACCCAGGGTCCAGTTTAACGTCTCCTCTCTTCTGTCCCTCTGCAAACTGGAAGCTGGTTCTGGAGACTTGACCAGACTCAGATAGTTCTTTGTATGTGCTTAGTCACTCGGTCATGCCTGACTCTTGCGACCCCCAAAGACTGTAGCCTGTCAGGATCCTCTGTCCATGGGGTTTCCCAGGTAAGAATACTGGAGTGGGTTGCCATTTCCTTCTCCAGGGAATCTTCTCAACCAGGAATCAAACCTAGGTCTCCTGCACTGCAGGCACACTCTTTAACCACTGAGTTATGAGAGGAGCCAGGTGGTTCTTTAGGGCATATGTAATATCTGCTTGCTGTAATTCTGGATGATCTTAGCAGCTGTGGATATTTCCTGCTTACATCTGTTCACATGTCTTCTTAAAATTCTTTTTAATTGTGATAAAATATACATAACATAGAAGTCATCACCTTCATCATTTTTAAGTGTGAAGTTCAGTGGTATTAAATATATTCATACTGTTCCACAACCAATTCCCAGAACTCTTTTCATCTTGCAAAACTGAAACTCTGTCCTCATTAAACAACAACTTGCCACCTCCTTTCTCCACAGCTCCTGGCACCCATTCTTTTACTTTCTGTCTCTAGGAATCTGCTCTAGGGACTTCAGATAAGTGGAATCGTACAGTATTTGTCCTTTTGTGATGGGCTTATTTCATATTGCCAGAAGAAATATCAACATACAGATGATACCACTTTAATGGTAGAAACTGAAGAGAAACTAACCTCTTGATGAGGATGCTAGAAGAGAATGAAAAAGCTGGCTTGAAACTCAACATTAAAAAAGCTAAGATCATGGCATCCAGTCCCATCACTCACTGGAAGGACTAATGCTGAAGCTGAAGCTCCAATACTTTGCCCACCTGATGCAAAGAGTCAGCTCATTGGAAGAGACCCTGATGCTGGGAAAGACTGAGGCAGAAGGGGGTGGAGGAGGATGAGATGGTTGGATGGCATCACCGACTCAATGGACATGAATTTGAGCAAACTCCAGGAGATAGTGAAGGCAGGGGAGTCTGGTATGCTGCAGTCCGTGGGATCGCAAAGAGCAAAGAGTTGGACATGACTTCAGTTCAGTTCAGTTCAGTCGCTCAGTCGTGTCTGACTCTTTGCGGCCCCATGAATCACAGCACGCCAGGCCTCCTTGTCCATCACCAACTCCCGGAGTTCACCCAAACTCAAGTGCACCTAGTCGGTGATGCCATCCAGCCATCTCATCCTCTGTCATTTCCTTCTCCTCCTGCCCCCAGTCCCTCCCAGTATCAGAGTCTTTTCCAATGAGTCAACTCTTCGCATGAGGTGGCCAAAGTATTGCTGTTTCAGCCTCAGTCCTTCCAATGAACACCCAGGACTGGTCTCCTTTAGGGTGCACTGGTTGGATCTCCTTACAGTCCAAGTGACTCTCAAGAGTCTTCTCCAACACCACAGTTCAAAAGCGTCAATTCTTCGGAGCTCAGCTTTTGTCACAGTCCAACTGTCACATCCATACATGACCACCATAGCTTTGACTAGACGGACCTTTGTTGGCAAAGTAATATCTCTGCTTTTTAATATGTTATCTAGGTTGGTCATAACTTTCCTTCCAAGAAGTAAGTGTCTTTTAATTTCATGGCTGCAACCACCATCTGCAGTGATCTTGGAGCCCAAAAAAATAAAGTCTGACACTGTTTCCCCATCTATTTCCCATGAAGTGATGGGACCGGATGCCATGATCTTTGTTTTCTGAATGTTGAGCTTTAAGCCAACTTTTTCACTCTCCTCTTCAACTTTCATCAAGAGGCTCTTTAGCTCCTCTTCACTTTCTGCCATAAGGGTGGTGTCATCTGCATATCTGAGGTTATTGATATTTCTCCCGGCAATCTTGATTCCAGCTTGTGCTTCTTCCAGCCCAGCGTTTCTCATTATATACTCTGCATAGAAGTTAAATAAGCAGGGTGACAATATACAGCCTTGACGTACTCCTTTTCCTATTAGGAGCCAGTCTGTTGCTCTATGTCCAGTTCTAACTGTTGCTTCCTGACCTGCATATAGGTTTCTCAAGAGGCAGGGCAGGTGGTCTGGTATTCCCATCTCTTTCAGAATTTTACACAGTTTATTGTGTGGACACGACTTAGTGACTGAAAAAAAAATGTCCTCAGGTTTCATCCACGTTGTAGCAGGTGCCAGCATTTCCTTTCTTTCTAGAAATATCCCACTGTATGTATAGATCACACTTTGCTTATCCACTCACACGCCACTGAACACTGGGGTGGTTTCACCCTTTCATTCTCATGAATAACACTGCTACGAACACAGATGTACAAGTTCTTCTTCAAGACACTGCTTTCAGTTCTTCCGGATAAATACCTAGAAGTGGAGTTTCTGTCCCTGCATTGATTCTAGGTTTAATTTTTTGAACCTGTGCTGTTTTTGACAGTGGCTGCACCATTTTATGTTCTCATCCTCTGTTCCCTTTTACTGTCCATTTCCACTCCTCACCATTCAGAGCTCCCTCTACCCAGTGAGGAAGAGCAAAGCAATGTTCCCTGTTATAGTCCCAAACTGGAGATGCCGTAAAGGTCCACGGAAAAGGGATCAGTTTCGTGGTAGGTCCCTGCCACAGAATCCCAGGCATCAAGTTGTGGTGCGAGTCTTTGACGACATGAAAAGCTGCGTCTCCTCTTAGCTTGAGTTAGCAAAAAAAAGGCTACAGAACTGCGTAGGAAGACTGAATCCTTTTTCTTTTAAGATAACTATTTGTTTACAGGAGATACTCTCTTAATTAGCATAACTGATTCACTGGATTAACCCAAATCCTTCCCTCCTTCTTGTAAGACAGTGATCCAGCATCTCTAGTTTCACCCCTTCTGTTCCCAGCCACTGTGTTGTACGAGCTAAGAGTTAGCTCCGTTTCCAAACTGTGTGTTCTGATTGTATTCATTGTATATCAACTAGCGAATCACATTCAACACAAGAAGGTGAAATACGAGTGCAGAAAGATTGTCTCTATGAGAACCAAGTTGAATGCTCGGTGAAGATTCATTAAACCTTTTGAGGGGTGGATGAGACAACTGAAAACCTCTGGAGATGTGCGCTCTTTAAGGAGACCTGCCTCTCTGAGTTGGGTTTCCCCGGCAGTGCTGATGGTAAAGAGCCTGCCTGACAATGTGGGAGATGTAAGACGCAGGTTCGACCCCTGGATGGGGAAGATCCCCCTGGAGGAGGGCCTGGCAACCCACTTCAGTACTATGGCCTAGAGAATCCCACGGACCGAGGAGCCTAGAGGGCTACGGTCCATAGGGTGGCAAAGAGTCGGGCACGACTGAAGTACTTAGCAGGCATGCCCTTCTCTGAGTTACCATCCTGGGGCACCACTTCCTGTCTCCTCTGCAGCCCTGAATACCTACAGCTCTCCACGTGAGTTACCAGCCACATAGCCCTCACCACCTGTGCAGGCTCAAGAAATTATTTTCTTCTGCTTTAAACCCTCAGGTCAGTGAATAATAGATACACACACAGCTCATTCCTGCAGTGGCAAAGCTGTGGCATTTGACCTAGGAGTCTGCTCTTTAACCCCATGCAGACATTACTAATCAATCACCAGATTCCTTTCTGCTAAGCTCACTGTATTATCTCAGAAATCTCTGGGCAGTCTAAAAAATCAACTGGAATTGACATTTGAGATGAAATCTCCGACTTCCCTTAAGTTATGGAAACTTTCTTCTTTTCAGTTGAGTAGAGTTGGCTCAGTGGTAAAGAACTCCTGTTGCCTGCAGTGCAGGAGATGCAAGAGATACAGGTTCAATCCCTGAGTTGGGAAGATCCTCTGGAGGAGAAAATGGCAATCCACTCCAGTATTCTTGCCTGCGAAATCCCATGGACAGAGGAGCCTGGTGCTCTATAGTCCACGGGCTCACGGTTTAGTGACTAAACAACAGCAAAGAAAAGGCGCTGTGTTGCACAGAGTAAGCGCTCAGTGCTCAGTGAATGAATGGCAGATGCTAGTCCTCCTGCTTTCTGAAGTTAACAATTTAGTCTTTCCCCCTCACATCTTCCTTCTTGGCTTCCCCTTACAGCTGTGTTTTTAATTTCTTCCCAGTCTACAACACAGCACGGTAGCCCTGTACCCAGAAATCTCACCATATCTAATAGGTGTCTTAGGGATGTGAGAACCCATTTCAGGTTATTTACAGGTAACACCTGGTAGAAATAAAAACACCTAATACATCTGGCATCCCTATAGAAGGGTTGTGAGGAGTCAAAAGGCAAGGTCAAGGGATTGCTTTACTGACTGCAAAGCCCTCTGCCCCACAAAGGGGACCGGAAATCAGATTTTATCTTAGTTCAATTGCTGTAGTAACTGGTTTCTCTTGCAGGGAGAAAAAAATGCTTCCACATCCTTATTCTGCTTCTCCCCACCCTCCCCGTGTTTCGCAATCCCCAGAGTTTATGAAGCATGCCTAACTAGTCCCTGAACCTCCTCCCTCTGCTTCCTCACTCTCATCGCCCCACCTTTTGCACCATCATTCCACACACTCAGTACCAACCTGCTCAGAACCTGTCTAGTCCAGAGTCCTGGCTCAAATGCCAACCCCGGGAGAAGCCTTTCCTGATTCCAGCCACCTGGGTGGGGCCACTGCCACCTCTCAGCACGATGGCCCTTTGCAAACCTCTTTCATTTTCGTTAGCACCTTCCGTCTTACTCTGATGGTCTAAGTAAGAGGAGTCTAAGGTAGGTCAGAATTTACTGAGGACTTTGAATGTGCTAGTAACCAGTGTTCTTGCCTGGAGAATCCCAGGGACGGGAGAGCCTGGTGGGCTGCTGTCTATGGGGTAACACAGAGTCGGACACGACTGAAGTGACTTAAAAGCAGCAGCAGCAGTAACCATGCAAGGCTCTGACATGCACTGTCCCCTTTAACATGTAAACCCGCATGACAAGTTCATTTCTTAGGTCTGGTCACTGAGGTTCAGAATGCTGAGGAGCTTCAGGTCACACAGCTGGTAAGGAACAGAGGCAGGCCTTCATTCATTCAATCCACCAGTCATTACTTACTAAGGGCCTACAATGCACTTAACATGTATTAGATGTTGGGAAAATAGCAGTAACCAAGTCACAGCTCCTATCTACAGGGAGCTATCATTCTCGTGGGGAGAGAGAGATTAAAAAAAAAAAAAACCAAAGTAAATAAATACTATATAAAGACTTCCCAGGTGGAACAGTTGTAAAGAGTCCACCTGCCAGTGTAGGAGACGCAGCTTCGATCTCTGGGTCAGGAAGATCCCCTGGAGAAGGAAACAGCAACCCACTCCAGTACTGTAGCCTGGGAAATCCCATGGATAGAGGAGCCTGCAGTCCAAGGGGTCGCAGAGGGTCAGACACGACTGAGCAAGTTATCTCTACATCATCAACATCTAAGCACACACACCACATGGCAAACACTGTACAGGCTCAGAGGAAAACAGGGGGTTAGTGATGGCTGGGGTGAATGCTGTTTCATTCAGGATGGTCAGGGTAATGTGGTGACTTCTGAGCAGAGACCTAAAGGAGGTGAGGGAAGGAGTCTTACAGGGATCTGGGGGAAAGAGCGTTACAGGAGGAAGAAGCAGCCTGTGCAAAGGTCCTGGGGTGGATACACCCTTGACATGATCA
Organism: Procapra przewalskii; assembly: GCA_006410515.1. Taxonomy (NCBI): domain Eukaryota; kingdom Metazoa; phylum Chordata; class Mammalia; order Artiodactyla; family Bovidae; genus Procapra; species Procapra przewalskii. The sequence goes on along the minus strand of SJYF01000519.1, from coordinate 2,898,952 downwards.
ATAAACATGAGAGGGTACTACGGAGGTTAGTAGAGCAGGGAGGTTAGTACAGCTGGTGCTGAATGAGAGGCAGAGGAAGTTAGAGAGTGACCGGGATTAGATCTCCAATGGCCTTGCTGATGCGGGAGGGACTCTGGCTCTGACTGCAAGGCAGATGGGAAGCCACTGGAGAATGGTTCCAGGAACACATGCTCTAATGAGCATGATACACAACAGATGGATGAATGTCATTCAGTCACTAAGCCGTGTCCGACTTTGCAACCCCATGGATTGCAGCACGCCAGGCTTCCCTGTCCTTCACTATCTCCCAGAGTTTCTTCAAACTCCAGCCCATTGAGTTGATGATGCCATCCAACCATCTCAACCTCTGTCATCCCCTTCTCTTCCTGCCCTCAATCTTCCCCAGCATCAGGGTCTTTTCCAGTGAGTCGGCTCTTCCATTCAGGTGGCCAAAGTATTGGAGCTTCAGCTTTGGCATCAGCCCTTCTGATGAATATTCAGGGTGGATTTCCTTGAGGATGGACTGGTTTGATCTCCTTGCTGTCCAAGGGACTCTCAAGAGTCTTCTCCAGTGCCACAGTTCAAAAGCATCAGTTCTTTGGCGCAGGGATGCATGAATGAATGTCAAAAGGTACTTGGAAATGTTTTCTCATTAAAACTAGCAGGATGGCAGCCAGACGGTCTGAAAGCAGTCCCGGAAAGGGCAGATCTGCGCTAACAAAGATGGGTGCTGGTTAAGAGAAGCATGACGGTCCCCTCTGTTGCCAGGAGTCTACATGGCTCCCCCACAGCCTAGGACTGGGCTCTGTCATGGCCCCAGTAAATCCACTAGCTGAACTCAGTAAAAAGTCAATTTCCAAGTCCTGTCCCGGGGGAGGTTTCAGCCTGTCCCTGAAAATATGTCCTTTTCTTATACAAGGCAGTGAGAAAAAAAGCCAGCTTCTGTGATGACTCACCAGAGAGAAATGACAATTGTGTCCAGGCTGGAAAGAATCCATTGGAAAGTGACACATTTGCCTCCAGAATACATATATCAGGCTTTTTCTTTTTCTCTTCTCATTTGAAGGATGGCAGAGCCTTCTCGCACATTTCCTCACCGCATGAGGATATTGGAGCTTCAGTTTCAGCATCAGTGCTTTGAATGGGTATTTGGGGTTGACTTTCTTTAGGATGGACTGGTTGGATCTCCCTGCTGTCCAGGGACTCTCAAGGACAATCCAGGCTGCAACTGTTCTGATCAGTGCCCCCACTCCACTGCATGTTGGTGCGTGCAAAGTCCCTTCAGTTGTTTGATGCTTTGCAACCCCGTAAGCTGTAGCCCATCAGGCTCCTCTGTTCATGGGATTCTCCAGGCAAGAATACTGGAGTGGGTGACCTTGCTCTCCTCTAGGGGATCTTCCCGACTTAGGGATCGAACCCACATCTCTTTGGCAGGTGGGTTCCTTACCACTAGCCCCACCTGGGAAGTCCCCCTACTCATCCACTGTCCCCCAACTTTGCAGTGCATGTGAACCACCGGAGAGCTTGTGGAAGGCAGATTCCAGGGGCATGCAGCAGGTCAGGGACAGGGCTGGAAGCTGTGTTTTAAATAAGGAATCCCAGATAATTCTGCCATTGGTGGTCTAAAAATCACCACCCTGATCGACAGAGGTAGTGCTGAAAGCCCAATCTTTCCACATCTAAGCCTATAGCACATGCTGCTGCTGCTGCTAAGTCGCTTCAGTCGTGTCCGACTCTGTGCGACCCCCACAGACGGCAGCCCATTGGGCTCTGCCATCCCTAGGATTCTCCAGGCAAGAACACTGGAGTGGGTTGCCATTTCCTTCTCCAATGCAAGAAAGTGAAAAGTGAAAGTGAAGTCCCTCAGTTGTGTCTGACTCAGAGACCCCCTGGACTGCAGTCTACCAGGCTCCTCCGTCCATGGGAGTTTCCAGGCAAGAGTGCTGGCGTGGGGTGCCATTGCCTTCTGCAAGCCTATAGGACATAGTGGCCCGCAATCCTTCCCAGACCATGAACAGATCACCTGGGCCCCTGGCATGGCCGTGAACCCTCCTGGGAAAATCAGGACAGAAGAGAATCCTGAAATCACAGTCCGTGCCAATGTTCACCTAAATCCTCTGCACGCACCATCCTGGCATGAGCTGCCCTGGGCTTGCTCTCTGGTCCTGCCTGGGAAAGCCCGAGTCCTGGGCTTCGCAGCTGCCTCGGGTGCAGCCAGGACTGGAGAGGCTGCCAGACCTTGCCATGATCACAAAGGGTAACAAAAAGCCTAGCTGTGATGATGAAATCCTGCCTCATTTCTCAATTTGTCACATTTACATGTTGACAATAGGTACTCCCCTAACAGCTGGAAATATTAAAAGAGCTCAGCTTGCAGTGTTAACATTCGCTGGAGTAGGAGCCCAGACACAGCGCCTGGCGGCACCCATTCCACATGACTCAACACGCTGCTTTGAGGGCCCTGCGACCTGCCTCCTTTGGGCCCAGCATTGCTAATTAAAGTCATCTCATGGTGCATGCCACCTCCTTCCAGTCTCTGCTCAGAAGCCACGTTCCTTGTCGTGCGTGCTAAGTGGCTTCAGTCGTGTCTGACTTTTGCGACCTCGTAGACTGCAGCCCACCAGGCGCCCCTGTCCATGGGATCCTAGAGGCAAAGCTGCTGGAGTGGATTGCCATGCCCTCCTCCAGGGGGTCTTCCCCACCCAGGGATCAAGCCTGAACGTGTTGCATTGGCAGGCGGGTTCTTTACTGCGAGCACCACCTGGGAAGCCTATTTTGTGTGTTTTAAATCACTGGTCTCCAACCTTTTGGACACCAGGGATCGGTATTGGGGAAGACAATTTTTCCACAGACTTGGGTGGTGGTGGTGGGGAGGACGGTTTCGTGCTGATTCAAGCTCATTCCGTTTATTGCACACTTCATGTCTATTTTTTGGCAATTCCAGCCTTGACTTGAAGGGTCGGGTTCGCGCCCCTGTGAGAGTCTAATGCCAGCACTGATCTAACAGGAGGCAGAACTGGTAGTAACGCAGGCAACAGGGAGCGGCTATAAATGCGGATGAACGCCGCTCCGTGGCTCCAGGGGTTGGTGACCCCTGGTGTAAGTAACTCCCCTCCCCGACCCCTCTCCTGTTGTTTCTAACTCTAAGCCTGCTTGGCTTTCCTTCAGAGCATCCAGCTCTCCAGCTTTGGCTCCTGACTCTCCCTCTTCCTGCTCCTGCCCAGCAAGCGCAAGCAGTCAGTGCTGAACAAGGGTCCACTTGTAGAGTAAGTGGAGAAGCTCAGACCCCAGGCCAGGTCCGTCTGGTTCTTGAACCTACGACCCCAAACCTCTAGTTAGTTCTGACTTGGCCTGGCCTTTGATGCTCAGCATGATCTGGCCTCCTTGGAAGAAAAGCTATGACAAATCTAGACGTCGTATTAAAAAGCAGAGACATCACTTCGCCAGCAAAGGTCCGTCTAGTTAAAGCTATGGGTTTTTTGGTAGTCATGAATGGATATGAAGGTTAGACCATAAAGAAGGCTGAGGGCCAAAGAATTGATGCTTTTGAATTGCGGTGTTGGAGAAGACTTTTGAGAGTCCCTTGGACAGCAAAGAGATCAATCCCGGTCAATTGTAAAGGAAATTCAACCGTCAGTATTCATTGCAAGGACTGATGATGAAGCTGAAGGTCCAATACTTTGGCCACCTGACTCACTGGAAAAGACCCTGATGCTGGGAAAGATTGAAGGCAGGAGGAGAAGGGGACGACAGAGGATGACATGGTTGGATGGTATCACCGACTTGCTGGACGAGAATTTGAGCACATGCCAGGAGACAGTGAAGGACAGGAAAGCCTGGCGTGCTGCGGTCCATGGGGTTGCAAAGAGTCGGACACGACTAAGGGAGTGAACGAGAATGACCTGGCCTCTACCTGGGCTTCTTGCCTCCCCTCCCACGGTGCTCCCCGCCCATCATCCATCCCTGGTCCCTACACCTCAATGCACCCCAGTGCCCCACACCCGCAAGGCACTGCGCCTGCCCCGCCCTCCTTGCTTTCTGCTGCAAGACTGCAGAGGCTTCCACGCCTCCTTCAACTCTCAAGGCAAGTGTTCGCGCCGCTGGGGCCCCTGCTCCCCTTGACTCTGCCCTGGGAAGACAGAGTCCTTCCCCACTGTCTCTTCCCGCCACTCCCCTGCGTTCCCTCCACTGCCACACTTCCTCCTGCTCTGTCACCATCTGTCCCCTGCCCATCCTGTGTGTGTGCTCCCTGAGGATAAAGATGGCTGTCTCTCCGACCCAGGTGCTGGGCGCAGGGCCTGACCCACAGCAGGCACTTGGGAACCACAGGGCAGGTTGACTAGAGGGCTTACAAAGAAGGTCAGGAGTCAGACAGACATGGTTGGAGCTCCAGTTCTATCCTGTCCCAGCTGTGTGTCCTTGGGCAAGTCACTCCACTTCTCTGAGCCTCAGTTTCTATGTAAAAGTGAACTGTTGTGAGAATGCGATAACATAATTAAAGGTAAAGAGCTCGCCACACTCATTAGCTATTTAATGATGATGTCACTTACTTAGCTATTTAATGATGATGTCAGTTGAATCATTTACTTATAAATAATTATAATAATTGCCCCAGCCACAGGTGGTGGGGCCGTAGACTAAGTGATAGTGGGAGGGGGGGTCAGGTGACAGAAAGAAGTCCAGGCTGGAAGGCCAAGTTTGACATCCAAAATGGGAAAACAGCCAACCAACGGGTGGCTGCCTGGCAAAGAAGCAGGTATTGGCTGTACCTGTGCCTCACAGGCAGGTGGACCACAGGGCAGGGCAGCCAGGACCTGGAGAAAGTCTAGCTCCACGACAGCAACAAGAAGAGATCTCTGGACCTAGGGTCTGGGGTTAGAACTACCCACACAGAATCTGGGGAACTGGCAGAACCAAGAAAATGCCCAACATGAATGGGCTGGGTGCTTACCAAGCGCTTTCCACGCATTATCTCATTTCATCTTCACAGCAGCCTTATAAGCTGATGCTATCAGCGTTTCACTTCACAGAGGAGGAAATTGAGGCCCAGAGAGGTTAAGAAACTTGCCCAAAGACACACAGCCAATGAGTGGAAGAGTGGGATTTGAACCCACGTGGTCTGGTTCCAGAGAACTGCCTCAACCCCTCCTGGCCCACATCAGGAGGCCAGGGCAGAGCTAGCAGGTGGGGGTCATGGGGCTCAGAGGGGAGGAGGGTTGCAGGAGCCCAGAACTGGGTGGCCCCTACATCAGGGGTCATGAGCCCGGGGCAGTTTCTGCACACCGTGGGTTATCTCGCTGCACAGGAAGCACTTCCCCTTGGAGCCCAGCCAAATGCAGCGTGGTGGGTTCCAGCACATACACTTCCCCTACCCTCAGACCTACCAACAGAGCAGAGAGAAACTGATAAGAGTCCTATGTCACCGGCGAAAATGCCTCCAAATTGCCCTCTTCGTGCACTGTACCAATTTGCATCTTAATGAGACTTAATGGAATACAATGACCAGACCCCAAGTTTTCTCTCTCTGATTCAAGCAAGGATGCTACTGAGACAGACCAGAAGCTAAAACCTGCGGCTGAGGAGAGCCTGTCCGGGTTCTCCCTGCAGGAAATCTCACACCTGGAAAAGAGGGGGGGGTCGAGGTGCTGGGCAGGGGTGCTGGCAGCTTCGTGGGTCCAGACCCAAGCTGGGGTTTGGCGAGGCCTGGGCTGTGGGTCAGGGCTGCCCAGCTCCACCTCTGACCAGCGGTGTGACTTGCCCTCTGTGACCCTCAGTTTTCCAACGTGTAAACGGGATGGGTGGCTCGGGGGAGCAGACGAGATCACACGCATGACTGTCTGGCGCACGGCATGTTCTCTCTCCGGGCCCTCTCCACACGCACCTCTGAGACCTTGGAAAACTCTAAGCTCCTTCTTGCTTCAAGGGCTTTGAAGAGCTGCTCCCTCCGCTCAGATCACCTGGCCCCTCCCTCTGCGTGGGTAACACCTGCTCATGCTTCCCACCTCAGTTCAAACACCGCCTCCTCCAGGAAGCCTTCCCCAGCCCAGACTAAACTCTTCTAACAACATTTACCTGCGGGGTGATGTCATCAGGGCCCCCGCCCCGCCTAGACAGTGAGCTCCATGAGCGTGGGGAACACGTTCATTGTGTTCTCCGTTATATCTCCAGCTCCAGGCTCAGGGTTCATCCTGTGGTAGGTCCTTAATTCATACTCGTGTAAATGGATGAATGGGTACATCTCACTGAGCCTCAGTGAGTGCACCTGTCAAATGGGAATCATGACCCCATCCTCCTCACTGTGTTATGAAATGATTAAACGATTTCTGGCATGCAGTAGGTCCTCAAGAGACTATCTCCCCACCCTCCCATTCCCTCTGATCAAGGAAGAGGCAGAACAGGAGTAGAAAGCTGGCTGCTGGAGTGGCCCCGCCCTGGAGAGGGGGGCGGGGAGCCCCGAGTGGCCAATACCGCCAAGGTTCAGGCTGCTGAAAGCTTAGAAATGATCTGGTTAATTGGTTCCCAAACATAAGGCTCTTAAAAATCTTTCCTGCATGAAATAATTCCATCCACTACCAAAGTCAAGGGATTAAGAGAGACTCCACTTTTCCAGCTTTGAATGGCTCAAAGGCACACTTGGTATGTTCCATCATTGGTGTGAGAGCGCAGAGCCGAGCCATCGTGTCGAGGCAAATCCAGCAGAAACGGAGGAGGCCTGGGCGGCAGGTAAATGATTTCCTTTGACTTCCCGAAATGTTAACAATAGCCCTGGAGGCTGAGCACAGGGGCCCCCATTTACAACCACCGCGTGACTACCTGAAAGGGACAAGTCTCTGCTCTGATTTTTTCCAGGACAAGCTCCCTATGGGCAGCTCAGCGGACTCAGGACAGAACCTAGGTAGGAGAGCTTTCTTCCCCAGGTCGGATCCCTCTCTCGGGGACAGTGATGGCCTGGTGACGTCTTCAATTTACAGATGACCCTTAACCGACAGAGCCTGAGGTTGCATTGATTTTTTTTTTAAGCCTGTTTTTCGGAAGCCCGAATCAGACATTAGGTCCTTACAAGCCTCTGGAGACATTCTCGCCCTGTCCCCCACTCTTAGAA
>SJYF01000519.1:2857974-2891845 GCA_006410515.1 Procapra przewalskii | reverse complement strand
ACCCCACCCCCACCCCAGCAAAGTGCCCTGTACCCTGCCTCCTCCAGCGGGCTCCTCTCCCACGTGGAATTGCACCCTTCCCCTGCCCTCCACCATCTCCCTTGCCCACCTGCCTGGTCTGTGCTGTGTTAGTTGCTCAGTGTGTCCAACTCTTTGCGACCCCGTGGACTGCAGCCCTCCAGGCTCCTCTGTCCATGGGATTCTCCAGGCAAGAACACTGGAGTGGGTTGCCATGCCCTCCTCCAGGGAGTCTTCCTCACTCAGGGATCGAACCCACAACTCCTGGGTCTCCTGCACTGGCGGGTGGGTCTTTTACCACTGGGATTGGGGGAGGCCCTCAGTATATAACCCTATCTATCATTGGAAAAGACTTTGATGCTGGGAGGGATTGGGGGCAGGAGGAGAAGGGGATGACCGAGGATGACATGGCTGGATGGCATCACTGACTTGATGGACGTGAATCTGAGTGAACTCTAGGAGTTGGTGCTGGACAGGGAGGCCTGGCGTGCTGCGATTCATGGGGTTGCAAAGAGTCGGACACGACTGAGCGACTGAACTGAACTGAATCAAGTAAGTACTTTCTCCCCTAGACCCTGAGAGCCCGATGGATACAAATGTGCCTAAGTCCCTGGGTTGCACAGCCCAGCAAATGGCAGGACCTCAGTATACAAAGCTATCAAATTATGGAGCCTCTTTGAGCTGGAGATCTAGCCCAGCCTTCCCATTTTACAAAGAAGCTGAGCCTCAGAGCCAGGAGACAATCCCTCAGCATGACAGACGGCTTTAGGGGAGACCTCCTCTCCGTTATGAGCTGGGAAGTAGCAATATTAATATTAATCTACCCATCTTTCCATGGAGAAGGCAATGGCAACCCACTCCAGTGGTCTTGCCTGGAGAACCCCAGGGACGGGGGAGCCTGGTGGGCTGCCAACTATGGGGTCGCACAGGGTCAGACATGACTGAAGGGACTTAGCAGCAGCAGCAGCAGCACCTTTTCACTTCGAGTCCAATGCTTTTTCAAGCACCTACTATGTGCAAGGTACAACACGGGGCTACAGAAATGACGAGCGTCAAGTCACAGAGAGAAGACGCAAGCAGGAAGCGTGGAGACACACACAGAAGAGCCCGGAGGAGGGAGAGAGGAGGCGTTGCGGAGAAGTGGCACCCGAGCTTTGCACAAAGAGCTCATGGGCCATCGGAGCTGGAGCTGGAGCCCACAGCCCTGCTGCATTGTCCACCTGCTCTCAGACTGCACTGTCCCTCCAACACGCGGGGTAACTGTTGGGTTGACTTAGGCTAAAAGGAACAGAAAACCCCAACTCACTTGGCTGAAGTGATAAGTGTCTTCTTCCTCTAACACGAAGTCCTGAGTCAGGACTGCTCCGGGGTTGGTGAGCTCCGCTCTTCGAGGATGCCATCAAGGACTCCTTTGCCACCTTTTGGCTCTGCTGTGCCCAGTGTCTCTAAGGAGTGTGCTCAGATCACTTCCTGCTTATGAGACAGCGGCCCAGGCCCGGAGGTCACACCCAGGCATGACAACATCCTGCTCTCTGACTTTCTTTCCTAAGATCAAGGAATCTTTCCTAGAAACACATGGACCCCAGCCCCACCAACTTTCCTAACGTCTCAAGCCCTAATGTCTCACTACCGAGCGAATCGCCAACAATGGGGGTAATTTCCCAGGAGTGGCTGAGTTAAGGACAGGGTCACCTTCCCTGAGGGTTAGTTACTCAAAAAATGAGGGTTCTACTTGCCAGGAACCAGGGGGCTGACTGCCAGTGGTGACTAGGACACTTATTGACCACAGTGACTGTGTGTTGGGTTCCTTATCTGGGGAACATCAGAAACCGAGCAAACGATGGTGGCAGGTCTTCAGCCAGGCACTGTCTTGGATCCACAGCAGCACCTAACAGTTATGCCTGGGCCCCTGCCATGGGCCTGGCTCCGTGCCAGGCAGGGGGCGCTGTGATGGGCTAGACAGACAGTCCTGTGCCCAGGAGGGGAACAGACAGGTGAACGGGCAGTTACCACGTAGCAAGACGAGTGCTATGGTGGTGAACGGCAGAGCCACGGATGCTGAGAAGTGGCTCACTCTGCCCAAGACAGGAAGGCTGCAAGCAGAGAAGGCTTCCTGGAGGAGGCATAGTCCAAACCGTGACCTGAAGGAAAAGTGAGAGTCACCTAGGCAGGGAAATGTGGGTGAGAGGAAATGTGGGCACTGAAGGCAGAGGGAAGAGCATATGCAAAGGCCCTGAGGTGAATGGCTGTGAGTATCCCTTAGGGCTGGCGGTGTGCTTCATGAGTTAAGCACAGGGTCTGGAGTCACCACTAAGCGGGAACAGGGCTGCAGGCAAGCTGCTAAGACTTTAGCGCCTGAACTGTTTCCGGGGTAATAATACCAACACAGATCTCACAGGGTGAGCGTGAGGCTCAAATAAGGTCTTGCCTTCATCACGATCACACCACAGTCCAGTATTGTAATTATCTTATTATGAGGCTTGGATCCTACAGTGAAGAGCTGACATCAGAGGCGGGTGGGGCTGAGCTCCTCCCTGTTCAGCAGAGGCCTGAGGGGGGCTGGCCTTCTCCTCGGGACTCTCCGGGCAGGTGGCCTGGGCTTCCACCACCGCATAGGTGGCCACCAGCCACATGTGTCTGGGGAGACCTTGACTGGGGTGGGTCTGAGTTGAGAGCTGCTGTAAGTTGAAGAGCATACACTGGAGGTTGAAAACTTAATCCTTGCTCCCTGGCCACCATGGAAAATGGCTCATTCAAATTTCTTTCTGTTGATTCCATGCTGAAATGATAAGATTGGGAGTATACTAAGTTAGATAAAATGTGTTACTGAAATGAATGGCATTTCTTTTTCCTTTTTAAAACGTGGCTACCAGAGAGGCTTCCCAGGGGGCGCTAGTGGTAAGCAACCCGTCTGCCAACGCAGGAGACTTAAGAGACACAGGTTCGATCCCTGGGTCAGGAAGAGCCCCTGGAGGAGGCCATGGAGACCCACTCCAGTATTCTTGCCTGGAGAATCCCATAGACAGAGGAGCCTGGCAGGCTTCAGTTCAGAGGGTCACACAGAGTCAGACACAACTAAAGCAACTTAGCATGCAGCACCAGATGTTTGCCGTCACATTTGTGGCTCAAGTATATTTCTACAATATCAGATGGTGCTGGGCTAGGCATGACATCCCACTGCAGATGTAAAGAAACAGAAATACAGGCCCATTCAATGACCGCACTTGGTCTGTGGCTAAGAGGATGCAGCGGGGACAGGGATCCGGCGCCAGCTCCGTGACCTTCGCTCATTGGCTCACGCTGCTCTCTGCACAAGCCCGTCCTCTGACTCCAGGGAGCTCACTTAGCGCTCATGTGGATATGCTCCTCACCCCACTCGGCTCTCCAGCTTTTGAAGCTCCAGACTGTCTTCGGACGGACCTATCTCCTCCCAGGCCACCTGCTTCCCCTTTGCTTAATGAGCCCCATTTCTTGGAACTGTTGACAAGTGATGTTCCCGACAGAGCAGGAGGGAGGGCAGAGGTGTAGAAAGAGCCGATGGCTATTGTGTGGGAAGGGAACCAAGCGCTGAAGTCACGTGGGCTCTGCAGTCAGCCCAGGGGTGGGAGGAGAGCACGCACACTGGGTCTAATCCGACCATGGACCCATGAGGGCCCTAAACAAGCACGAACACCCATGGGTCCAGGGCACAGTGTCCAGGGCCCCTCTACGGCTGCTGCCGTGCCACCACCATCTGTTCAGGAACATCTCCAGGGGGAAGTCTCAGATGCCGGGGGCTCAACCCACCTGAGCTGTCGCATCACCTGTCACAAATTCAGCAGACCCCTTGGTCTCCTCTGAGATAACTGTGCATTGCCAACGGGGCTCTCCTCCTGAGGACGTTCTCTCCCCACCCCTTCTACCCCCATTTCCCTCAGCCCCTTCAACCCCCCGCAAGCCCCCCACCACTACAGGGCAGGATGGAGGTGTGGGAGGTTAACCAACCCTGCAGCAGTATGCTCAACCGGCTTCCTGAGACCAACCCCAGCCGTGGTCCCCAGTGCCTCGGGGGGTCCCCAGGAGGGCCAAGGCTCCCCTGCCTGCAGCAGTGACGTGTGTGCTCACAGCTTTCATCAGTATCCTCCTTTCCCACTCAGCTTCCTCATCATCTCCTCACTCCAAATCCTCACCGCAAGGTCTGTTCTGGGAATAATGCAAACTAAGTCGTCATCTTTCCCCCTGAAACTGCTCTTCATTCCTGGATTGTCCTGCCCTCCTCTCAGACGCTGTGGCATCTGGAAAACAGGAAGTCAACTTTGATTTCTGTCCCCATCTCACCCACCACATTCCAACCATCTCTAAGTGCTGCCCATCCTACCTCCTAAATGCTTCTCAGTTCCATCCACTTGTCCAGATCACTTTGCTGCTGCTTCTGGGTCACCTCACCAGCATCTCTCTAGCCTGCTGAATCCCTGCGGCAAGCCCCCAATCCATCCAGATCTGCCAAGCCCAGGCCCACGTATCCAAACACCTGGACAACTCCTCCCACAGGGCCCCTCAAGGCTGGCATCTCCCAACCTCCTCCGGGGCACCTATTCTAAGGCTGGGTCCCTGCCCGCCAGCCGCACACCTATAAAGCGGGAAGTCCTCCCCAGGCGATTTCTTTCCGCATCATCCCGCTTCTGCCCTGTGAAGTTCTTACACATCAACCCTCTCCTTTCTTTTTCCCCCGTCCCTGCCTTGCTTCAGCTGGCAGGAATGCTACGATCCTCTCCTAACTGGTCTGTCCTCCTCCTGTCTTGCCCTCTCTCATCCCTTCTCTCTGTTGTTGTTACAGGGATTGTCCTAAGACACCATCGGATCATGCCAGCATCCTGGTCCACTCCTCCCTGCTCCCCACGTCCCACAGGGTAAACTCGGTCTTTGACATGAAAGACACCTTACAGTTTGGTTCCAAAAACCTCAACTCCCACATCTATCCCCCAAATGCATGACTGCAACCGCCCCAGTCCATTTATACTCTTTCTTGCTAGGGCTCCACGGCCATTAGGGCTGGACCTAGAGGTGGCATCTCCCTTGAAAGCCCCGTCAGCTTGGTAGGAAGCCCCCACTCCCCTCTCCTCCACCCCAGAGAATGCCACCCACCACCAGCCACCTGCACATTCACCCCAGAAACCAAGCAAAAGCAGATGTCCAATACAGAATGCCGATGGTTAGCACAATGAGAGACGGGCCTCCGAGTCACTCATCTACTTTTGTCCTCCCATTCCTCCATTAAATAAAATCCTGGTAGCAGGACAGAATGGGAATTAGATCTGAGGGGAAAATGTCTGGAGCATGAGGAACTGGAAAGGGGGGGTGGGGAATGGGAGCTGGTTTGGGTGGCACTGTGAGGAGGGCAGCGAGCAAGCACTGTGGGCATGCAAGGCGGAGGGTGTGCAGGGCAGATGGGGTGTGCAAGGTGTAAGAATATGCAAGGCAGAGGGTGTGCAAGGTGGAGGAATATGCAAGGCGGAGGATGTGCAAGGTGGAGGATGTGCAAGGTGTAAGAATATGCAACACAGAGGGTGTGCAAGGCGGAGGGTGTGCAAGGTCGGAGAATATGCACGGCAGAGGGTGTGCAAGGCGGATGGGATATGTGAGGTGGTAGGGTGTGTGAAGAGGATGTGCAAGATGGAAGAATGTGTGTGGCGGAGATCGTACAAGGTAGATAGGGTGTGCGAGGTGGAGGGTGTGCAGGAACAGGAAGTGTGAGGGCACCTACAGCTTCGCAGAAGCGTGGATCTCAGGTCCCCCTGGGCCCCTGGGCCACAGATAGAAGAGGCTACAGGTAGTGAAGGAGGGGAGCGACCGAGAGTCCTGAGAGGTATCTGGGTAAGTGAGGCTTCAGCTACACAGTGGGATAAATGATGCTGAAAGGCAAGCAGACTCAGAGAGCAGCATCTCCATTTTCCAGGAACATCCTGAGGATTGGAGTTGAAAGCTTACCTGCAACCACCAGCTAATAAAGGCAGCGCAAGGACTTTGCAGTCACCTGTCCAACGCGGGCCTCCCTGCTCTGTCCCTAGGGGCTAACACCGCAGGGTTAGGAACTGCGCAGATATGAGGGAAGCCTTCAGGGAGCAGTCTTTTTCTAAATTAATTTTGTGGATGCAGGTTGTGACCCCACAACATAAACATATACTGTAACACTTTTAAAGATGATCTTCAGCGGGCATGCGTATGGTGAGACCCAGCGATTATAACCGTGAAGTCATGCTTTCCAGAAATGATGGCTAAATTGGGTTGCCCTTCTTTATTTTTTATTGAATCCACCAGGTGACTGCTATAAACATCCAAACTAGCACTGAGGTCATCTTAAGATAATGTGCCTTTCCCAGACAGTACTTTTTGTTCAAAACAAAATAATTTATAGAGCATCCTATAAAACGAAAGGTTTTCTGTGGACCTTTCCTGGGGCGTAATTTTAGGGAGAAAAATCCTTACCTATAACATGCCAGGCCTATACCTGGCCTTGAGGTCATGCAGGGTCCCAGCTTCAGGAAGTTCATGGTACAGAAGACAAGCAGTGAGAAATGGAAAGAAGTCAAGGGAGATTATAGGAATGTATAAAAGTGTCTTAATCCAGTGCTTCTCAAACTTTAATTGCACATGAATCACTTAGTAAAACACAGGTTCTCCAGGCTTCTCTGGTGCTCCAGTGTTAAGAATTCACCTTGAAATACAGGAGACGCAGGATCGATCCCTGGTCAGAGAACTAAGAACCCATATGACTCGGGGCAATGAAGCCTGTGTGCCACAACTGGACAGAGTCCGTGCACCTCAATGCAATAAAGACCCCACATGCTGTCACTGAGATGAATGCAGCCAAATAAAGAAATAAATTTTAAAAACTGAGTTAGACTTTACAAACAAAAATACACATTCTCAATGAGGAGGACTGGTACGAGTCCAAGATTTTGCATTTTTAACCAGCTCCCCAGGTGATGCCGATGCTGCCGGTCCGTGGACCACACTTTGAGTAGCTGAATGGCTGCTTGTGATTTGGGATATAATTCCCTATAACAGCATCACATTTGTTTTCAAAAGGGCAGCGTCTCAAACATAATACATGGGTTGATAGCATCACCGACTCAAAGGACATGAATCTGAGCAAACTCTGGGAGACAGTAAAGGACAGAGGAGCCTGGTGTGCTACAGTCCATGGGGTCACAGAGCGTCAGGCACGACTTAGCAACTGAACAGTAACAACGACAATGCAAATCAAAAGCTCTGAAAGGCTGGGAGGGGTGACACGATGAGGCTCAAGCTGCTGTTCCTGAGGGGCACCAACTGTGCTAGGAGAGGAAACAGACAAGCTTCCATCCTGCAGGCATGAGCAGCTGAATGGAGGGAGACGAGTAAAAACCAAAGACTCCTCATACACACAAATGTGAACGCGCATCTGGGACAAAGGCTGTGAGAGTCTGTAAGAGGGAGCAAGACCTGGCTGGGGAGGTTGGGGACGGGAGAAGGAGGGAAGAGCAAAGGCTTGGCAGAGGACCGAGGGGAACAGGATGAGGCTGGGCAGAGGCGTGAGGCCCCTACGCAGGGGCCGACCATGCAGGACTTTGAGACGTTTCACCTTCATGCTAAGAGTGTAAGGGGCTCCTGAAGTGTCTTACCCAGGAGGAAGAATATAATCAGATTTGCACTGTGAAAAGATCACTCTGGCTGCAGTGGAGGATGGGCTGGAGGGGCCAAAGCGTGTCCCTTCCTTGGGAGGCACAGGGCCTGATAGAGACAGTATTTAGTCTCTCTCTCGGTGGCAGAAAACTCTCAAGCTACGGGTGGCCACTTTCTGCCCCTGGATGCTGGAAGCAGGACAGTCGGTCTGCTCAGACACACAGGAATGAATCGGACACCCAGGAAGTAACCAGGGGAGAGAGGTCTTGCAGAGGAGGATAGGGGAGCTGGGCCTCTGCTGTACTCCAGCTTCTGGTTCCAGCCCTTCCTGAAGGCTCCTCTGCAGCCTTGCCCCTATTTCTTGGACTGCCTCTGTATCTTTATGAAGAGTTCCTTGGTTGAGGAGGTTTCTGTTCCTTGCAACCCTGAGAGTCCTTGAGAGCTCAGTGACACACTTGCCCTGAGGCTTTCACAAGTGCAAGAGCACGTCCCAGCTTGTAGCAGCATCCCAGGATTAGAGTCTCCAGACACCGCATAATTTGAGCCGGTGGCACTGTAAAGTCACTCAGTTCTGAAGAGTCCACGCAGGTTCCCAAGCTCCGGCAGGGACGCACGAGGCAGTTCCCACCCACTGCGCTGCGGGGTGGGAGGTACCGCCAAGCCAGGAGTGGGAGGATGGGGGCAGTGGGCGGCCGCGGGGCCACATGCTAGAAACGCCTGGATGTGGTCCCGGTGGAAGTACAGCCAGACTTTGAGGGTCCACCTCCGGCCCTGTCCAGCCAGCCCCATTCAAAGCCATTCACGGTTTCTCCTCACGTTGGAGGCTTGGATTTGGTTTACAAGGGACGGGGAGGAACTGTGAATCTTTTCCAAAGGAGCAACAAATTTGCAGGAAGCTTCGAGGTCCAGGAACCACTCGTTACAGTGTCCTGCTCTCTTTGGTGACAGGGGAGGAGATTCAGGGTCTGAAAGATCCCCCTTGAAAAGAAAACGTCTTGGAGGAATGTCAAACCGACCTTTGAAAGCTACCAAGATGATGTCTTGTTAATCAGGAAATTCATTTCTTTATCTCAAACACGGGGTAATTCTCCTCTTGACACGACGTCTTGAGGACTAAATATGGACATTCAGGGAAGCCTAAAGTATGCTGTGGGCTTCCCAGGTGCCGTGAGCAGTCAAGAACCCGCCTGCCAGTGCAGGAGACATGAGATGCAGGTTCGATCCCTGGCTCGGGAAGATCCCCTGGAGAAGGACATGGCAACCCACTCCAATACTCTTGCCTGGAGAATCCCAGGGACAGAGGAGCCTGGCGGCTGCAGTCCAGGGGGTCACAGAGAGTTGGCCATGACTGACCCCACTTAGCACATAGCCCAACAAAGTATGCTGTGAAGGTAAATGCTGGTAAACAGAGTGATTCTTTTCTTTTTTGTCTCACACGAAGAAAATCGCTGTTTTAATGGTTATGCACATATTTTAAGGCATGTTAGGAAAAAAATAAGCACCTCAAGTCCATAGCTTCATGGCTAGTATTGCTCAGGATGAGGCTTAATTTGAAAAATGAGTTGAGGATAAACAAGAAGGCCCTGTTGTAAAGCCACAGGCAACTGTAATCAAAACCCTGTGATAAACCACAATGGAAAGGAAGATGAAAAAGAATAGATATGCATAACTGAGTCACTTTGCATATATATATATACATGCAAAAATTAACACGGTTATTGTAGATCAAGTATTCTACTGCTGCTAAGTCGTTCAGCTGTGTCCGACTATTTGTGACCCCCAAGAACTGTAGCCTACCAGGCTCCCAGGCTCCTCTGTCCGTGGGATTCTCCAGGCAAGAGTAACTGGAGTGAGTTGCCATGCCCTCCTTCAGGGGATTTTCCCGACCCAGGGACTGAACCCGTGTCTCTTACATCTCCTGCACTGGCAGGGGGATTCTTTACCACTAGCGCCACCAACTCTAAGTAAAGTCCCTCAGTCATTTCCGACTCCTTGCGACCCCGTGGACTGCAGCCCACCAGGCTCCTCCATCCATGGGATTCTCCAGGCAAGAACACTGAAGCGGGTTGCCATTTCCTTCTCCAGAGGATCTTCCTGACCCAGAGATCGAACCCAGGTCTCCAGCATTACAGGCAGATGCTTTAACCTCTGAGCCACCAGGGAAGCCCCCGGGACAGAAATTTAAAAGTTACTGGAAAATTTCATCAGGCAGCTTATAAGTTTGCAACCTAACTTTCTAAAATAAAAAATACTATATGTTGGCAGAAAAAAGGCGAGTGGACTTATAAAGTATTGGGTTGGCCAAAGATGTTCTGTGACATCTTATGGAAAAACTCAAAGGAACATTTTGGCCAGTGCAGTAACTGAGCCAATAATAGTGCAGTTCAGTTCAGTTTAAGGCCAAGGTCGTAAAATTCAAGAACACCGAGATGGAGGGAAGGCAAGCGACTGGCACAGAACCTTGTATCGACCAGGAGCTCCATCGTGACAGCCACCATGTCACCAGCACCTATGCCATCGCTAATCCTTCTAACTGGCAGGTAGGAATTATCCTTCCTGTTTTAGAGCTGATAACGGGAGGCCTGGAGAAATGAGAATGCTTGCCGAATGCACACAGCTAGAGAGCGCGGGGGTTGGGATATTTGAACATAGGTCTGCTTACCTTCGCAGAGTCGGACACGACTGAAGTGACTTAGCAGCAGCAGCAGCAGCTGTTTACCTTCAGCTCCCACTTTCCCTAACTGCAACACATCAGCCTTAACAATACATCATTTTCTCTTTTCTTTAGAAAACACAAGCATCTTTCAGAAGAGACCTCATAAAGCCCCCAGGTTTGGGGCCTAGTCTATTTTACCCCAGCCTATATACTTACACTACGTATCTGTTTGCATTCGTGCTTGGGCAACTGAGAGTTAGACCATGAAGAAGGCTGAGCACAAAGAAGAATTGATGCTTTTGAACTGTGGTGTTGGAGAAGACTCTTGAGAGTCCCTTGGACTGCAAGGAAATCCAACCAGTCCATCCTAAAGGAAATCAGCCCTGAACATTCATGCGAAGGACTGATGCTGAAGGTGAAGCTCCAATACTCTGGCCACGAGTTGTGAAGAGCCAAGTCATTGGAAAAGATCCTAATGCTGGGAAACATTGAGGGCAGGAGGAGAAGGTGGTGACAGAGGATGAGATGGTTGGATGGTGTCACCGACTCAATGGACATGAGTTTGAGCAAACTTAGGGAGATAGTGAAGGACAGGAAAGCCTGGCGAGCTGCAGTCCATGGGGTCGCAAAGAGTCGGACACTACTGAGCAACTGAACAACGAAAACAAACTTCTACTGAACCAACAAACTTTAAGACCAGCCCTTCCTTCCATGTGACTGGCCTACTGCCCCACCCTTAGCAGGCCAGGGGACCCAGCCTGGGTCAGCTTGGCCTGGGGCAGCGTGTGACGGCTGTCTTTCCTCACTATTGGGTGGGAAGAGCTCAGGCCCGAGTGAAGACTAGGGAAGGGGACAGAAGCCTTGCGTTCTGGTCTAACTGCTCACTTGGGGGTCCAGGGGGTCCAGGTACGTTGCTGGAGTCACGGTTGTAGAACGACACTCTGCTCAGCGTCCTCTGCACACTTATGTTCCCCCTGGGGATGTGCAGGGCATGAGTGGGTCTCCCTGGGCCACTGACTAAATGCCACAGGAATCACAGCCTTCTACCAACATCTGCAATTTCCTAACAGTTCCCCACATGGCACCAAAGACATCCCTGCCTTTCTCCCTACAGGCGGTCACTCTAGAGGCACAGGCTTCGTGGTGTCTCTCCTCCAATCACATGGGTTCTCACTATTCTCACTTCCTTAGTGGGCATTTTTCACAAAGGGGTGCATATGTGTTTAAATTATTGCCATAATACCATTCCATGTAAGTAGTTAACTTCTGTTTCAGCCAAACAACAAGCTGTTACACATCCTGGACCACTGAGCTCCCTGAGAATTGCCCACAATCCATCTACTGCTGCCCAGGGTCCCATTAGGGTCCTGGCTGATGTGGACGGAGCCCTGTGCCCCCAGCACTATTTTAAGACCATTATACGCATTAGCTGACTTTTTCTTAAGGTACTATTGCCTCCCCATTTTACAGATGAAGAGACTGAGTCTCAGAAGGGTTGAATGACCAGGTTATGAGTGCAGAGCTGTGCCCGTCACCACCGGGCTGGTCTATGGCAAGAGTGCATCTCCTGAATCCGGAAGAATCACAGGTTTATCTGAGAGTGAAGAGATCTGGGCTGCAGTTACACAGAGTGGTGTGACCTTGGACAGTTTACTCCACCTCGCTGAGACTTCCTCATCTGTGCAAGGGGGACAAGGCCTGCTCTGCTCACTCAGAGGGTTCCTGTGAAGCTCAGAAGAGGTAACTGATGGGAAAATACTTAGTTTTTGGCAAATGCATGCATGAAGAGACTGGGACAGGTGGATGAGTCCAAAGCGGTCATGCCTTCAGGCCGCATTAGGGTCTTAGGAGCAGATACATTTTCTTCGGTGGGCTCCTGCTCAAAGCCCAGTGTTTGAGGAACGGCTGTGAGGAGCTCCGGGAAAGCACCAGGAGATCTGAATCGGGACACTCCCCATCTCTGGGCTTTGCCCTCCTCCACCCGCAAGTGAGGGCATCTCAGAGGCGGTCCCTTCCTATCCAGGTGTTTTACAATGTTGACCCTGTTCCTGGGTTAAAACACTTGTGAAACAGGGAATGGCTTCTATTAGGAATCCTTCTTGCTGGTGGGAGCAAAACACTGGCGATGTACCTGACAGATAATGGTGTGTACACAGGCAACACATAAGCAGCCTTTAGAATGGCACTTCTGTCTCCCAAACATCGGCGTTCTGCGAGGGGATCTTGAGCCTGGATGTTCCTTCTCACCAGAAACTAGCGACCTTGCCTTTGTCCCATGAGCCCAGACTCCAGCCTTCCCCTTCCAGAATACATTTTCTTGTCTAAGCTCTCTTGAAATTGAAACTAGTTTCGGAAGAAACAGACAGACCTGAGGCTGAATCGTGATCCTGCAACTTACTAGCTGCTTGACACTGGGCAAGGCTCTCTGAATGCTCCCTTGTCTGGGAAATGGACATGGTAACAGCTCTCTTACAGGGTGGCAGTGAGGATTAACTGAAACAAAACAAGTTATGTCCTTGGGCATATAGTAGGTGTTCAATAAACAGTAGCTCTTATTACTGAAGGCTGGGACTGTATTAGTCAGCCTCGGCTAGGTTATACTGCAAAAAAACAAACACACCCACATTTCAGAGGTATAACAAAGCAAAAGTTAATTTCTTCCTCATGCTAAATGGTCAGTCCTGGTCAGCAGGGGTTTCTGTTCCATGTGGTGACTCTGGGAGGCAGGATGAAGAGGCTCTGTCCTTTGATACACAGCTGATTAACATCACATGGGATGCGAGTGCCAAAGGATCTTCAATAGCCAATGAAACGCCGTGGATGTGACTATCCTGAACTAGATACTGGTCCTGATTGGCTGCCAGGGGCTGGGCAATGTGGGGGAGTACATGGAATATTAGATGACACGAAGACAAACTTTATGCAATACAGAGCCAAATTTTGCTGACCTTCACTTCTCCCCCAGTGCTTAGCATAATGTTGTTAGAGAAAGTAAGCCACGAGTCAAAAAGAAGCCATCTCTGATGATATAATAATTTTCTAACTGAAAGACGGTTCTCTCTTTTTCTTTCCATTTTAATCAGATGTTTGTTATTCTCATCATGCAGTTTATCACTGAGACCAGTATTTCAGAAGTTTTATAAACAATGCTCATTGTGAGGAAGTTGGCCAATACCCTTTGAATTAAGAGAGAATCCCAGGTCATGTTTAAGCCATGAGTTTACACTTGGGAGGAGGAAGAAAGAGAAGGGGGAATGAGGCTGATAAGGAAAAGATAACAAGTTACTGGCATTTCTTAATATTTCCAACCCTCGTCAGGAAGCTTAAGTCAGCCTGGGGGTAGGTAGGGAGTTGCTGGCATGGAAGTCAGGGCAAGGAGGCAGTATGCCTTGCCCATGGACCTCAAACAAGTCAAGGGGAAATCAACGTTCCTCGCAAACCTAACCAGTGTATTAAAAAGCAGAGACATCACTTTGCCGACAAAGGTCCATTTAGTCAAAGCTATGGTTTATCTAGTAGTCATGTATGGATGCAAGAGTTGGACCAGAAAGAAGGCTGAGTGTTGAAGAATTGATGCTTTCGAACTGTGGTGCTGGAGAAGGCTCTGAGAGTCTCTTGGACAGCAAGGAGATCAAACCATTCAGTCCTAAAGAAATCAGCCTTGAACATTCACTGGAAGAACTGATGCTGAAGCTGAAGCTCCAATACTCTGCCTACCTGATGTGAAGAGCTGACTGATTGGAAAAGACCCTGATGCTGGGAAAGACTGAAACAGGAAGAGAAGAGGGTGACAGAGGATGAAATGGTCGGATGGCATCAGCAGCTCAATGGACCTGAGTTTGAGCAAGCTCCAAGAGATTGTGATGGACAGGGAAGCCTGGCGTGCTGCAGTCCATGGGGTCACAAGGAATCGGATGTGACCGATGTTCCTCCCGCACTTCCTCTTCTTCCCAGACCCTGGCATTCTGCAAAGTCCTCCTTCCTGCCCTACACTCATTGAAGTTATTGTGAGTCAGGACAACATGTGGATCCATCTACACGAGAGAATTCCTGAGCGCCGCTGCTGACTGCACCTCAGCCCCATTCTGGGTGGAGAAAGCAGAGCTCAGGAAGATCCTTTCCCCTGGAAGGAGCGGCCCGCAGCTGGGCTCCCTTCCGGACTCCCAGAGGTGCTCTAGTCCTAGCCCCGCCGCACATCAGTGGGAGACCTTGGACTGGATGCTCCTCTCGGGGCCTCCCTTCATTCATCCATAAACTCCTTCACAAGCATGTGTGCAGGCTGGGAGGAGGGCTGGGGGACAGGTAGGTGGCTAAGCCAGGAACTTGCTCTCCAAGCAGAGGAGTGGGGCGCACAGGGGTCAGGAGGGCTGCCTATGCCAGCATAGATAGCAGGGAGGGTGGAGGTGACCGGGAGGCTGTGGACAGCTCGCGTTCACGCTACGACCAAAGGAGCCAGCTGCCTCTCAGCTCCCGACATACTCACCAAGTGGGAACGTGGGTCCGGTGTTGGCAAAATCTCTTGATTTTTTTTTTTTCAAGAGAAGCAGGAAAGATAAAATTATGTATGAAATGTGAGCAGGCCAACCAAATCAGCTTCATCTGTCGCCTGGCTGAAGCCCACGACCCACACATTTGCAGCTCCTCATGGATGTCAGTGAGAGGACTTTATGAGACTCTGAGATGATATGATGCGATTTGACCTGATTATTTTTCATATAATCAGGGTTAAAAAAAAATGCATTGTTTTACTCTAATAAGAAAAGTATTGCTACAGAAAGTTGCAAGCAGGTATATTCCTTAATTATTCCTAATACCATTCCCCCAAAGTTAACATTTTGATGTATATTTTGGTATATTTCTTACCAGCCTTTTATCTATGCATAAATTATATAAATAATATTATATGTGTGTATATGTTTATGTATGTGTGTATGTATGTATATCCTTTCCAGGTGGCACTAATGGTAAAGAACCCGCCTGTTAATGCAAGAGACTTAAGAGACGCAGGTTCAATCCCTGGGTTGGGAAGATCTCCTGGAGAAGGAAATGGGAACCTGCTCCAGTGTTCCTGCCTGGAGAATCCCATGGAAAGAGGAGCCTGGCAGGGTAATATGTAACATTATATAAATAAAATGTGTAACATGAATCTCTTCTAAAATTGCTAAGTCGCTTCAGTCGTGTCCGACTCTGTGCAACCCCATAGACGGCAGCCCACCAGGCTCCTCTGTCCCTGGGATTCTCCAGGCAAGAACACTGGAGTGGGTTGCCATTTCCTTCTCCAATGCATGAAAATGAAAAGTGAAAGTGAAGTCGCTCAGTCGTGTCCGAGTCTTCGCGACCCCATGGACTGCAGCCCACCAGGCTCCTCCGCTCATGGGATTTTCCAGGCAAGAATACTGGAGTGAGGTGCCATTGCCTCCTCTGCTTCTAGAATTAGGGGGACACTATTTTGGCTGTTTGACTTCGCATCCACTATTTTTCACTTAACATGACATTGTGCCATTATATATTCTGCAAAAACATGACTTTTAATAGCTATATAAAAACTCTATAATACAGATTTACCATAACTTATACATTTAACTTACACCTGAACATTTGAAGGAGTTTCTAACTTTCAAAAATATATATTAATAAAAGGAACTGCACTTTTCTTTTATTTCACTTTCACCTTTATTTCACTTTCACTTTTCAAAAGGAATGGCAACGAACATTCTTATATATAAATATCTGTTCATGTATCTGATTATTTCTTTAGGATAAATTTCCACAAGTGGAATTCTAGGGTCTAAAGGTATTAACATTTTTATTGAAGGAGTCTTTTGGGCCTAGGAAAGAAAACAACAGTCTCAAAGGCCCTTGCTGAATCATCTAACTTCAGAAAAAACAAAACAGAACTTTAGGTCCCGCCCTGATACTCCAGGCTGGTTGCATCTATCTGGGACTTATCACCCCCTGTCCAGAAACCTTCCACCCCCTACACCTGCCCAGAAGACTTATCACCCCCGTCCGGAAACCTTCCACCCCCTACACCTGCACAGACTTATCACCCCCTGCCCAACTACAAATGCCAGCTCAGCTAAAGAATACCCAAAACATCCCGCCTGATTAACGTTTCCCTTATCGCTTCCACAAGCCTCCCTACAAATACGGAGCCTCCCTGACCCCTCTCTGCGCTCAGCCTGGTCGTTAGGCGGACTGTCACCCCTCCTTGCCTGAATAAAGGTAACCTACTTCTGTTGAGGTCATCCTTCCTTTTTCTGCCTCAGCCTGAACTATACCTTACATATATACTTAATTGCTTTTCATAAAAGCTACATTACTTACGCTTTCATTATATTCTTAATGACATTGCATACTGTCATTGTAACAACCGAATGTTAATTTGATGAAGTTAAGAGATGTTTCATGGCGATCCTAGTTTTACCAGTGAAGTTTGAGCTGTTTCCCACCAAAATGTTTCCTGGCCTTTTGCATTTATTTTCTGAGTTGTCAAGCTGGTTTTAGAAAAGGCAGAGGAACCAGAGATCATATTGCCAACATCTGCTGAATCATCAAAAAAGCAAGAGAATTCCAGAAAAACATCTATTTTTGCTTTATTAATTATGCCAAAGCCTTTGACTGTGTGGATCACAATAAACCGTGGAAAATTCTGAAAGAGATGGGAATACCAGACCACCTGACCTGCCTCTTGAGAAATCTGTATGCGGGTCAGGAGGCAACAGTGAGAAATGGACATGGAACAACAGACCAGTTCCAAATAGAAAAAGG
Source organism: Procapra przewalskii (assembly GCA_006410515.1). Lineage (NCBI taxonomy): Eukaryota > Metazoa > Chordata > Mammalia > Artiodactyla > Bovidae > Procapra > Procapra przewalskii. The sequence continues at coordinate 2,874,756 of SJYF01000519.1, read as the reverse complement.
AGTACATCAGGGCTGTATATTGTCACCCTGCTTATTTAACTTCTATGCAGAGTACATCATGAGAAACGCCAGGCTGGAAGAAACACAAGCTGGAATCAAGATTGCCGGGAGAAATATCAATAACCTCAGATATGCAGATGACACCACCCTTATGGCAGAAAGTGAAGAGGAACTAAAGAGCCTCTTGATGAATGTGAAAGAGGAGAGTAAAAAAGTTGGCTTAAAGCTCACCATTCAGAAATGAAGATCACGGCATCTGGTCCCATCAGTTCATAGGAAATAGATGGGGAAACAGTGGAAACAGTGTCAGACTTTATTTTTTGAGGCTCCAAAATCACTGCAGATGGTGACTTCAGCCATGAAATTAAAAGATGCTTACTCCTTGGAAGAAAAGTTATGACCAACCTAGATAGCAGATTGAAAAGCAGAGACATTACTTTGCCAACAAAGGGCCGTCTAGTCAAGGCTATGGTTTTTCCTGTGGTCATGTATGGATGTGAGTGTTGGACTGTGAAGAAAGCTGAGCACCGAAGAATTGATGCTTTTGAACTGTGGTGTTGGAGAAGACTCTTGAGAGTGCCTTGGACTGCAAGGAGTTCCAACCAGTCCATTCTGAAGGAGATGAGCCCTGGGATTTCTTTGGAAGGAATGGTGCTAAAGCTGAAACTCCAGTACTTTGGCCACCTCATGCAAAGAGTTGCCTCATTGGAAAAGACTCTGATGCTGGGAGGGATTGGGGGCAGGAGGAGAAGGGAATGACAGAGGATGAGATGCTGGATGGCATCACGGACTCAAGGGACATGAATCTGAGTGAACTCCGGGAATTGGTGATGGACAGGGAGGCCAGACGTGATGCACTTCATGGGGTCGCAAAGTCAGACACGACTGAGCGACTGAACTGAACTGATTGCTCTTTCAAAGAACCATTTCCTATATTATATGCAGGAAAACTTTGCATCATATATTTGTATAATAGTAAAAAATGAGATGAAATCTAAATGTCCAGTAACAGGAAAATATTAAGTCAACAAAGGCACAAGTAGTTGATGGAATATTATGCAGTTATTATAATGTGAGGGTACAGGAGCTTTAGCATTGTGGGAAAACACTCATGACATACGTTAAATGAAAAAGAGCAGCTATATAACTAAATGTGTACCATGTTCTATGTTAACAACCACAGAAAAATACCAATTATAATAGCTGTGCTTAAGGGTTGGGATCTCTGAAGACATTCTTTATTTATTCATTTGCTTCTATGTTTCAAATGTTTTGCAATTCTCTTACATAATGTTTTGTGGTTAAGAGAAAAAATACTTGAAAGACATATTTTCAATTTGTCTTTCCAAATGTGTCTTTCTAGTTTCTTAGGTTTCCCTCTGTATTCCTTTTAAAAAGTCCTTATTTGTGTCACAGGAGATGAAACGCTTTTGATTTACTTAAATGAATCTGCTGGCAAGGCAGGCAGCAGAGGAAAAGACAGTTTGTCGTTGAGAGCAAGCAGGCTCACAGTCATGGCCTTGAGGGCGGGCTATTCCGGGTGTTTGGGTCCCTTCCTTCCCCACTCCACACCTCCGAGGCTTGGGAAGAAGGACGGTTTGGAACTGCATAGACTTGAGGGGCCTCCAGTAAATGGAGGGAAGAAATAGGCTGTTCCCGTCAGAAAGAGGAGGAAGCCTTCCAGACCTCCAGGGCTACGAATCACCCACGTGAGACCCAGACAGGCACGTTTGACAGATGACAAAACGGAAGCAGAGAGAGGAAGAATTTCAGTCATCAGGAGAAGCAGACCGGCTCTGCGGGATGCCCAGAGAAACCTTGAGTAACAACAGCATGATTACTATTACTACTGCTGTTCGAGCACAGGACGCCTTCCAAGCCGGTTCCCTCTGGGTGGCTGCGCTGATCTTCACAATGGCCCCGCAAGGCTGCAGCGCTGGGATTCAGGGTTCCACTTTAGCAGGAGAGGAGACTCGGGTGCAGCAAGGGGGAAGGGAAGGGTTATATTAAGCCCCTCTTACGTGGCAAGTGTTTCTGTGTTGCTTGGTTTATTATTTATTTGGACATTCAATACACAGATTTATGCACAGGGTTAGAAAAAAAATGACACTAAAGAAAATAGAGTAAAAAACAAGCGCTGTCCCACCAGCAGCCACTCAGAACTCATTCCCAGAAGCGTCTGTCACACCTTCCTTGGGTGCCCTTGCAGGGCCAGGCTGAGTGCACACAGGCACGTGCATTGCATGCTCTTGGCCTCCTCCTTCCTTCCTTTCTTTCTTTGGTTGTCTCTTACCCACCCTTTCCTTTCTTTCTTTTGAAAACATTGCTTCTGGGAAAGCATTCTATTATCAGTTTATACAGGCTGGCTCCACTGTTTCCCACAGATGCATAGTAAGCCATATATGGAGAGATAACCGTTTATTTAGCCAGTGCCCTAGAAGTGGATATTTATGGATCTTTCCAAGCTTCTGTTGGGCTTCCTTGGCAGTTCAAATGGTAAACAATCTGCCTGCAATGCAAGAGACCCAGGTTTGATCCCTGGGTTGAGAAGATCGCCCGGAGAAAGGAATGGATACCTACTCCAGTATTCTTGCCTGGAGAATTCTATGGACAGAGGAGCCTTCTGGCTACAGTCCATGGGGTCATAAAGAGTTAGACATGAGCAAGCAACTAATGTTTTCACTTTTGCTTTTTCCAAGCTTCTGTCACTTCTGACTCTCCTCAGACGATCATTGGTTCACGTGCACAAGTTCATCTGTAGGATGGGTTTCTGGAAGCAAAATTGCTGGGCCAAAGGATTTGTGCATTAAAAAATTTTTTTGAAGATCCAAAGTTGTCTCCCTGAAGGCTATAAGTATTTGTACAACGTTCACAATTTATGAGGGAATCTGATTTTGCACAACCTTGACAACAGCGTATCTTGTCTAACTTAAAAATCTTTTGCCAATCTAATATGCTAAATGGTACCTAATTGTAATTTAGTTTACACTTATAATAAGGGAAGTTGAGCATCATTTCACAGGGTTAAACACCATTTGTAGTTCCTTTTCATTTTCTTTGACCATTCTTCCTNNNNTTCCTTATGAGTTTGGATTTATTATTATTTTTATTGATTGGTAGGGGCTGTTTATATATTAAGAAAATTAGCTGCTTCCTAGGATTTATGCTCGGCATTATTTTCCCCAAATAACTCATTTGTCTTTATTTTGCTAATTGTATTGTGATGAAGACATTTAAAATTTTTAGGTATTAGAGTGTATCAAAAATTTTGGTACATTTTAAATTATGCATTATACCTAGGAAGACCTTCTCCACCTTGGGATTATTTTTAAAATCTCTTATTTCTTCAAGTAGTTGTATTTAAGCTTTAGGAAATTACATGCTGAGTCATCTGGAATTAATTCTGGTAAAAGGAGCAAGCTGCAGTCCAAGTTAATATTTTCCAGGTGTTTCTTCAATTGTTCCAATACCATTTATTGAGTAATTTATCTTTTCGCCCCAGCCCAGCAACTGTGCTGATGGGTGGCAAGTGGCCTGACTGAGTGGAGCCAATTCAATTCTATAACAGTGACAGAGGCCCTGGGAACCCCCAGAGGCCTGGGAATCTCAAGGAAAGAGGACTCTGAAGGCCAATGAAGATTTGCTTACAGAACTTGCATAGGACTGGGGGAAGCAGAGACTCTTAGGGGGTACAAACAAAACTTGTGCACATCCTGACACTTGGGAATGCAGCAGTGACCCCCACAGGAGACTGAGCCAGACGTGACTGTGAGTGTTCGAAGGTCTCCTGCGGAGGCATGGGCCAGCAGTGGCCTGCTGTGAGGACAGGAGCACCGGCAGCAGCCGTCCTGGAAGGCACCTTGGACATAAGTCTGTTTGGAAGTCACCATTAGGCTGGATGGCACCACCGACTCAATGGATATGAGTCTGGATAAACTCCAGGAGTTGGTGATGGACAGGGCGGCCTGGTGTGCTGTGGTCCATGGGGTGGCAAAGAGTCCAGCATGACTGAATGACTGAACTGAACTGATTAGCCCTACCATAAATGATAGGATACTGAAAGAGGAACTCCCCAGGTCAGTAGGTGCCCAACATGCTACTGGAGATCAGTGGAGAAATAACTCTAGAAAGAATGAAGGGATGGAGTCAAAGCAAAAACAATACCCAGCTGTGGATGTGAGTGGTGATAGAAGCAAGGTCTGATGCTATAAACAGTAATATTGCATAGGAACCTGGAATGTCAGGTCCACGAATTAAGGCAAATTGGAAGTGGTCAAACAGGAGATGGCAAGAGTGAACGTCGACATTCTAGGAATCAGCAAACTAAAATGGACTGGCCTGAGTGAATTTACCTCAGATGACCATTATGTCTACTACTGCGGGCAGGAATCCCTCAGAAGAAATGGAGTAGCCATCATGGTCAACAAAAGAGTCCCAAATGCAGTACTTGGATGCAATCTCAAAAATGACAGAATGATCTCTGTTCATTCCCAGGCAAACCATTCAATATCACAGTAATCCAAGTCTATGCCCCAACCAGGAACGCTGAAGAAGCTGAACGGTTCTATGAAGACCAACAAGACTTTTTAGAACTAACACCCAAAAAAGATCGCCTTTTCATTATAGGGGACTGGAATGCAAAAGTAGGAAGTCAAGAAACACCTTGGGGAATAGGCAAATTTGGCCTTGGAATGCAGAATGAATCACAGCAAAGGCTAATAGAGTTTTGCCAAGAAAATGCACTGGTCATAGCAAACGCCCTCTTCCAACAACACAAGAGAAGACTCTACACATGGACATCACCAGATGGTCAACACCAAAATCAGATTGATTATATTCTTTGCAGCTAAAGATGGAGAAGCACTATACAGTCAACAAAAACAAGACCAGGAGCTGACTGTGGCTCAGATGATAAACTCCTTATTACCAAATTCAGACTTAAATTGAAGAAAGTAGGGAAAACCGCTAGACCATTCAGGTATGACCTAAATCAAATCCCTTATGATTATACAGTGGAAGTGAGAAATAGATTTAAGGGCCTAGATCTGATAGATAAGAGTGCCTGATGAACTATGGAATGGGGTTCATAACATTGTACAGGAGACAGGGATCAAGACCATCCCCATGGAAAAGAAATGCAAAAAAAGCAAAATGGCTGTCTGGGGGGGCCTTACAAATAGCTGTGAAAAGAGAAGCGAAAAGCCAAGGAGAACAGGAAACATATAAGCATCTGAATGCAGAGTTCCAAAGAATAGCAAGAAGAGATAAGAAAGCTTTCCTAAGCGATCAATGCAAAGAAATAGAGGAAAACAACAGAATGGGAAAGACTAGAAATCTCTTCAAGAAAATTAGAGACACCAAGGTAACATTTCATGCGAAGATGGGCTTGATAAAGGACAGAAATGGTCTGGACCTAACAGAAGCAGAAGATGTTAAGAAGAGGTGGCAAGAACACACAGAAGAACTGTACAAAAAAGATCTTCACAACCAAGATAATCACGATGGTGTGATCACTCACCTAGAGCCAGACATCCTGGAATGTGAAGTCAAGTGAGCCTTGGAAAGCATCACTATGAGCAAAGCTAGTGGAGGTGATGGAATTCCAGTTGAGCTATTTCAAATCCTGAAAGATGATATTGTGAAAGTGCTGCACTCAATATGCCAGCAAATTTGGAACACTCAGTAGTGGCCACAGGACTGGAAAAAGTCAGTTTTCATTCCAATCCCAAAGAAAGGCAATGCCAAGGAACGCTCAAACTACCACACAATTGCAGTCATCTCACATGCTAGTAATGTTCAAAATTCTCCAAGCCAGGCTTCAGCAATATGTGAACCGTGAAATTCCAGATGTTCAAGCTGGTGTTAAAAAAGGCAGAGGAACCAGAGATCAAATTGCCAACATCCTCTGGATCATGGAAAAAGCAAGAGAGTTCCAGAAAAACATCTATTTCTACTTTATTGACTATGCCAAAGCCTTTGACTGTGTGGATCACAATAAACTGTGGAAAATTCTGAAAGAAATGGGAATACCAGACCACCTGACCTGCCTCTTGAGAATCCTGTATGCAGGTCAGGAAGCAACAGTTAGAACTGGACATGGAACAACAGACTGGTTTCAAATAGGAAAAGGAGGACGTCAAGGCTGTATATTGTCACCCTGCTTATTTAACTTATATGCAGAGTACATCATGAGACACGCCAGGCTGGAAGATGCACAAGCTGGAACATAAAAAAATAAAATAAAATAAAATAAATAAACCTTAGGCTAGGTAAATTCCTTTCTTAATTGTAACCCACTACACCCTCACCCTATAGGAATGCAAGTTTATCTGTTACCTTCAGAGGGTGGTGCCTGGTTTAAGAAAAATCACCCCTAGAAAACAAGGTTTCTGGTTGACTGACTGTTATCAGAAAGAAAGGATCATAAAATGTTAGCAGGCCCCCTGGCCGGAAGATGATGCAAACCCCTAAGACCTTTGGTATACATTTATATGAAGCACCTGATTTTGATAAAAGTCAGGACTGCTGACCCCCATGTGACTTTAAAATTTCCATTTGTCTCTATCTGTAAAAAAAGGTATATAAGCAAACCTGAAAATAAAGAAAACAGATCCGTTTCTGGAAAAAAAAAAAAAGATTGCCGGGAGAAATATCAATAACCTCAGATATGCAGACGACACCACCCTTATGGCAGAAAGTGAAGAGGAACTAAAAAGCCTCTTGATGAAAGTGAAAGAGGAGAGTGAAAAAGTTGCCTTAAAGTTCAATTTCAGAAAACGAAGAATCATGGCATCCAGTCCCATCACTTCATGGGATAGATGGGGAAACAGTGGAAACAGTGTCAGACTTTATTTTTTGAGGCTCCAAAATCACTGCAGATGGTGACTGCAGCCATGAAATTAAAAGACACTTACTCCTTGGAAGAAAAGTTATGACCAACCTAGACAGCATAGTCAAAAGCTGAGATATTACTTTGCTGACTAAGGTCTGTCTAGTCAAGGCTGTGGTTTTTCCAGTGGTCATGTATGGATGTGAGAGTTGGACTGTGAAGAAGGCTGAGTGCCGAAGAATTGATTCTTTTGAACTGTGGTGCTGGAGAAGACTCTTGAGAGTCCCTTGGACTGCAAGGAGATCCAACGAGTCCATTCTGAAGGAGATGAGCCCTGGGATTTCTTTGGAAGGAATGATGCTAAAGATGAAACTCCAGTACTTTGGCCACCTCATGCGAAGAGTTGCCTCATTGGAAAAGACTCTGATGCTGGGAGGGATTGGGGGCAGGAGGAGAAGGGGACAGCAGAGGATGAGATGGCTGGATGGTATCACCGACTCAATGGATGTGAGTCTGAGTGAACTCCGGGAGTTGGTGATGGACAGGGAGGCCTGGTGTGCCTCGATTCACGGGGTCGCAAAGAGTCAGACACGACTGAGCGACTGAACTGAACTGCAGGTGGAAAGTCAGGGGCTGTCTATTATTAAGACTAAGCTCACGGCATCTTCTATGACCAACCGTTGTTGTTGTTCAGCTGCTAAATGGTGTCCAACTCTTTGCGACTCAGTGGACTGCAGCACACCAGGCTCCTATGTCCTTCACCATCTCTTGGAGTTTGCTCAGATTCATGTCCATTGAGTTGGTGATGCTCTCTAACCATCTCACCCTCTGCCTTCCTCTTCTCCTTTTCCCTTCAGTCTTTCCCAGCATCAGAGTCTTTTCCAATGATCAACTGCTATCATTCACCAAGTGCTGCCTGAGCACTAGCTCTGATGCTTTCCTGTGCTGGGCACTGGGGACACAGCAGTGAAAGAGATACAGCCCCTGCCCTGAGGACTCCACCTCCACCCCAATTGAGGAGGCAGATTTGCCCAAGAGATCTTTGCCCCCAAACTCAGCACAATCTCCGCTGGGGGTGGCCTTGGAGATAGTTAAACTTCTGGCCTCCCCAGGCCATCACTGTAAGAAGGTGGTTCTCAGCTGAGCCTGGACTGCATTTGAAAGTATCAGATCAGGAGATCTAAGAAGTGATAAAAGGATTTTCTTTTTCCTTAAGATTTCTCTACGGTCATTCAGAGTGTATGATATAACCATGATGAATATCAGAAAAGGAAGGAAAAGGGGAAAGTGGTTCCCAGGAGGCACAGCAAAAGCTAGGATGGACATTGGAGTTGGATAATCCTGGGTTTGAATCCTGGAGCTGTCACTTTCTAGAAACAAGCCCTCGAGTAAGGGGCTTTACTTCTCTGAGCATCAGTTTCCACATCTGTGGAATGGGCAGGTAGGGACATGTAGGACTTGGTGGCGATGGGAGGACTGAGCAAGATGACACTTTTCAGGCAGTGCTTGCACACATGAGATGCTCAGTGCCAGCTAGCTGCACCCCTCTGTCACCTCCATTTTGCAGATGAGATCACTGAGGTGCAAGGAGAGGAGGTGATCTGCCCACATGATCTGGGCTCCATCCCAGATCTGCTGTAAGCCATTTCTGAGGCCAATAGCAGGAAGTAACTTCCTCCCTCCTCCTCCGGCCTGAGTCGCTTCATCTGTGAAATGGGTGGATAGAGCAGAGGATCAGATCAGATGATATCTGGAGGTTTACCTGACTCTGGGAATTAAAAGAATGTTCTATTAATGACAACAGCTAACAGCTACTTTGATCAAACAGCTATCAGCGGAGGACAGGGAAGCCTGGAGTGCTGCAGTTCACGGGGTCGCAGAGAGTCTGACTCAATTTAGTTACTGAACAACAGCAACAGCTGCCCAGGGTGTGTTGGGTACCTCACATATGTTGTCTCTAATCTGAGAAACAAAGCAAGTCACAAACAGGAGAACTGAGGCCTCAGGTCGCTGATAAGGGACTAATATCCAGACAATAGGAAGAACCCACACAAATCAACAGTAATAATACACATAACCCAACTATAAAATGAGCAAAGACCCTGAACAGGCATTTCTCCATAGAACCTATGTAAACAGCCGATAAGCACATGAAAAAATGCTGAACATCATTAGCTATCAGGGAAATGCACATAAAACCACAGTGAGACATCACTTCACCCACACCAGGATGCAGACAATCAAACATACAATAACAGGTGCTGTCAAAGATATGGAAAAACGGAAACCTTCAAACATGCTGATGAGGTTGTAAAATGGTGCAGCCTCTTTGGAAAACAGGTATTCCCTCGAAAAGTTAAAGATACAGTTACCATATAACACTGTATAATACTCCTAAATATATACATCTATGCCTGAGAGAAATAAAACCCTTTTTCCATACAAAAATCTGTTCACAGCAGCACTATAAACAATAGCCCCCCAAATGGAAACAACATCAATGTCCATCAGCAGGTGGACGGACAAAGTATGGCACATCCATACAATGGAATATTATTCAGCCATGAAAAAGAATGAACCTCGCAAACATTATACTGAGTCAGAGAGAATGGCCCACAAAGACCACACATTATATGACTGCACTTACAGGAAATGTCCAGAACGGGAGATCTGTAGACACAGAACGTGGGTTAGTGGTTGCCAGGGGTGTGAGGAGGGGCGGAAGGAAAAGGAGAGTGACTGAATGGGCAGGGGTTTCTTTCTGGGGTGATGAAAATGTTGTAGAACATTTAGATTATAGTGAAGGTAGTATATCTCTCTGAACATATTGGAAACCCCTGAATTGTGCATTTTAAATAAGTGGATTACATACTATGTAAATTGCATGATAATAAAGCTGTTAAAAAAGAAAGAAAAAGTCTGAGGCCTAGAGAGGTAAAGAGACTTACTAAGGGATAATCTTTAGATAAACTTTAGAATAAGACTCAGGCCTCCCATTCCCAGGCCAGTGACCCAGGCTGCCTTTCTGAAAAGAGGGATCACTAACAGGCGCTGTGGACTCACTACTTGTCCCACACCAGGCCCCTTACATGCTATTGTATCCAATCCTGCCAACAAGTCTAAGAAATATACATGTCTAACCCCAAGTCACAGATGAGAAAACCGAGGCTCTGAAATGCGCGACGACCTGCCCACGTCACTGTCCCGATTCATGCTCCGCAGAAGCAGACCCAGAGATGGGAGATGTACGAAGGAAGTACTCCAAGGAGAGGGTGGAGAGGGGTGGGGGCAGGCTGAGCAGAGAAGGCGGGCATCGCAGGCAGAGTCCGGCCCTCCCTGCCGTGTGAGTCATCCCCAGGCTTGGCCCTGGGGAGGCAAGTGAGAGAGAGAATCAGCCTCTGCACACCCAAGACCCTTCCTTCCGTCAAGGGCCTCAGGGATGGGGGTCAGAGGTGGACATCCCCAGGTGTGTCTAGGTTTCTGCACTTGTGGACAAATGGTTCACAGCCCAATAGTAGCCTCCAGAGAAGGGTCGCAGTTGCAAGACTTTGGAGGCAAAAGCACAGCCCAATTGGAGGCAGGTTTCCCAGACACTGCAAAGGATCCAAGGGCTGTGGGTGGAGTAGCAGCACACCCCGCCTTAGGCACCTAACTAGGAAATAAGGCATCTGGGGTTTGTCCCTGGGTCTGCCCCCAAAGCCCATGACTTCCTCACCCTCTTCCAGAAGGATGTGTTCATAGCCTGGGCTGCGGAAGTTCCTAGTGCGTGGCCAGAGGGGTTAGGATGACAAGCAGAGACAAAGGAAAAGGACCATGGTGGTCAGTGCCCAGATCCCGGGGAAGACACAAGAGGAAAAGGTGGGCATGAGGTGGGCACTGGGGGCTGCGGTGGCATGAGGTGGGCGCTGGGGGCTGCGGGGTGATGCTGGGGGCTGGCAAGCAGCAGCCCCTCCCTCTGTGGCCTGGAGCTAAATGCAATCCAAGCGCCTCTTCCCTGCTGCTGACAGCTCTGGTTAGGGGGCAGAGGGACCCAGCTAACAGACACGACTGCAGGATACAGATGTGCTTGAAAGAAACCCCATGGAGGGGAGTGTTTTGGTTAAACCTCTTCAGAGGGAGGCTGGATAGAGGCAGGGACATGCTGACTCCTGTCTCTACTGGTGCTAACAGAGAAGCTGCAGCGTTTAAAGAGAGGCCATCAGCCGCTACTAAATCCCAGGTGACTGTGACCTGTTCCACTTAGTCACCCAGCAAAAAGGATCTGCTTTGAGAATCGCTTAGCAGGCAAAGTGAGTTGATTCAATCGAACATTCCCTCAGTCTCCACTTATTCATGCCTGTGATGCAGCCGGCTGACGCTGTGTTTAGCATTGGGGGGGAAGGGAGAGTGGCAGAGGTGGTCTTAAAAATGCACCAGAGAAGGTCTCTACACTCAAGGAGTGCATCAGGAAGCAGGGGAGACGGACAGAGCAGGAGCCACGACACGCAGTAGTAACTGTCATGGTGAGAGTTACGGATGGGAGCCCACAGGATGGAATACTCCCGCGCACTGGCGGACTTGGGAATAACTTACAAAAAGGGTGAGGCTGGGGTTGAGTTTTGAGGGATGAGTAGGAGTTGACCTGAAAGCACAAGAGAAATGCCCTTTCAGACTTCCTTGACTGATGAAGAGCAGCGCTGGGGCTGTGCTGGAGCGTCAGCTGATAAACTATCTTGAGACTCCCATTTCATTAGTCCCCCAAATTACAACTTTTTAAAGTATGGTAGAAATAAATCCCTTCAGAGTCAGTCCCGTTCGAATGACCTTGTGCCCAACTCAGAGTAAACACTCAGTGTTCATTAATTTATTGCTCCCCATTTTCTCACAGGGCTACAGGCTAAGCCTGCCCAGTCCCTAGGCCAACCTGAGACACTGGCCACTATTTATCAGGTCAGCCAGGAGGCAGCATCTAGAACTGTAGACAGCAGGGATGAAATTCACTGTGTATGGGAAGGGTGGGAACTGTGAGTGCCCGTGTGCCTCTCTAAATTTCAGACCCCGCCCTGCCCCACCATGATAACCTATGAGGGTAGCTTTCAGTGGGGGAGTGGTGATGGGGGAGAGGTACCATCTTCTGGTAGCTCCTTGGAAAAAGATGCTCGCTCCTTGGAAGGAAACCTATGATAAACCTATACAGTGTATTAGAAAGCAGAGACATCACTTTGCCAACGAAGGTGTATATAGTCAAAGCTATGGTTTTTCCAGCAGTCACATATGGATGTGAGAGTTGGATCATAAAGAAGGCTGAGCACCAAAGAATTGATGCTTTCGGATTGTGGTGTTGGAGAAGACTCTTGAGAGTCCCTTGCCAGCAAGGAAATCAAACCAGTCAATCCTGAAGGAAATCAACACTGAAGATTCACTGGAAGGATTGAAGCTGAAGTTCCAATACTTTGGCCCCCTGATGTGAACAGCCGACTCACTGGCAAAGATCTTGATGCTGGGAAACACCGAAGGCAGGAAGAAAAGAGGGAAGCAGAGGATGAGATGGTTGGATGGCCTCACCAACTCAGTGGACGTGAATGTGGGCAAACTCTCTGAGATAGTGAAGGACAGGGAAGCCTGGTGTGCTGCAGTCCGTGGGGTCACAAAGAGTTGGACATGACTGAGCAAGTGAACAATAACAACCACCACTGCCTTCTGGAAACAGAGAGGTCATTCTGAGCTATCACATTGATTTGGAGGACACAACTGGCATTAGTGGGTAGCGACCCTTGTCTTCTCTCCCGCCATGTTCCAAATGGGCCCTGGAAGATATGTAGGTGGAATAACCTGTTTGTGTGAAATTTGCTCAGCCGTGTCCGACTCTTTGCGACCCCATGGACTATACAGTCTGTGGAATTTTCCAGGCCAGAATACTGGAGTGGGTAACCTTTCCCTTCTCCAGGAGATCTTTCCAACGCAGGGATCGAACCCAGGTCTCCCGCATTGCAGATGGATTCTTTACCAGCTGAGCCACAAGGGAAGCCCCCAAAACCTGTTTATAATAATCTAAATCCAACCCTCCTAATCTATTTCCTGTAAACACAAAAACTCACTGCACAGCTTTAATCTACTCTAAATTGTCTATGATTGCTCTGATGATGTAAGCTGAGGGAAAGTGATACAGGATTCTGGTTGGAGGTTTTTCAACAGTTGAGTCGTCAGTGTTCGAGTTGCCCATTCAACACACCTATACCCCTCTGCTCTGGTAACTCTGTATTTACTCAGTTTTAGACATGACTACAGGCATCAACTGCTTCAGAAAATCCTTAAGTGTGGGCATGCCCAAGCATTTATCTAGAGAAATACATATTTCTATTTCATTACAAATGGCTTTCCTTTTATTTCTCCTTTACCATTTGATTGGCATATTATTGTTATTACTGTTTTTAGTATTTGTAGATAAACTGTATGATCTAGGCATGAACTATCTTTCAGGGTTATAAAGAGGGCATCACAAACTGTTTGTTATAAAGGGGGCATTGAAGGATTCAGAACCACTGACAGGATCTAGACAACTGGGAATCTGTCCTATTTCCCTTGGGATGACAGACAGCACAGCCTAAAGATCAGAGACAGGGCTTGGGAGCCAGACGGGCTGAAATGTAAAACGCTGTTGCTTACTAACTATATGAACTGGGGGAATACATATACTGTTGCTAATTCTTAGCATCCTCATCTGCAAAATGGGGGTCTAAAATGTTAGTCGTTCAGTTGTGTCTGACTCTTTGAGACCCATGGACTGTAGCCCCCAGGCTACAGATCCTCTGTCCATGGGATTCTCCAGGCAAGAATACTGGAGTGGGTAATCGTTCCCTTCTGCAAGGGATCTTCCTTACCCAGGGATCAAACCCGGGTCTCCTGCATTGCAGGCAGACTCTTTACTTTCTGAGCTACTAGGGAATCCTAGAGGTTGACTAAGTGCTGAGTGCTAAGAAAGTTGCTATCATCATTGTCAAAGCTGCTATTATTATCTCTCCAAGGAATCCTCCCCAGATGGGACCCTGAGATGGACAGGACATTAGCGCCCTCCTCTCCCTACGCATCCACTCTGCCTCAGCATCCTGGATCTCCAGACACTGATCCACATGAACCATGATAACTAAGACTCCCTGCTGGATCTGTGATGACTAAGATGACTAACCGTGACAACTAACATGGCTAACCATCATACCGAACATGATAACTAACCGTGATAACTAAGATCCCCCTGAGTCAGGCCTCAGCCTCTACTGTGTGTTGCCATGGGTGGTGATGGGGGAGCAACTATCGCCCAGCAGCTCCCCGAGTCTCCCCACTGGCTTCCAGCTCACCTGCCCTGTGTTCCCCGCCCTGCTGGGGCCCTGGCATGCCCTGTGCTGAGGCCCCCGGCTGTGGGGGCCAGCAGGATCAGCCTCTCAGCTTTCAGCTCTGGATTCAAGCCTTCAGAACAGCCCCTCTGCACTGGCCCACCTGGCCTGCAGAGCTGTCTCCTTCCAAGGTTAAGTAAGCATCCAGAGGACCCTCACCCAGCTCTCAACAAGCCATCCCCCGACAGGTCTCGGTGCGTGAACCCCGGAGTGGACGCTGGGAGCTGCCTTTCTCATCCGCGCCCCTCTGCGGTTCTCCCCACCCTTCCACAGCAGGAATCCCAGCGTTCATCTCCTGCCTTCCCCATGCCCCTGGGACTTCTGCTCTTAGGGACCCCAGGAAGGCCTTGACCCCAAGGCAAAGGGAACCAGCGCAGCTGTTAGAGCTGAGAGGGCCCCTCCCAGCCTCAGAAGACCCAGAGCCACCTCTTCATTAGGACTCCTTGCAAGGTGACAGATGAAATATGGTTTTGATCAAGTGCTATGTGAGACCTCTGAAGTGACACACATGGGGCCCACCCTGAAGAAGTTCGTGGTCTGGCTGGGAGGGACAGCCATATAACAGATAACTGCAGTTCCGACGTGATCCGTGGGGAGTGTGAGGTGGGCCACTGGCCTTGTCACGTGGGAATGGCTAGCTGAGTCTACCCAGGCAAGGCAGGAAGGCTTCTGAGAAAGGGTAACATAGAAATGGGATATTGAAGAATGAGCAGGAGTTTTCCAAGGCCCGGGCTAGACTCTCAAGTCTCCTCCCCTCTTTCTAAGCCCTACAGTCCCGGCATGGCGAGCCCATGCCTGTCCTCCTGAGTGACAATCTCGGGGGAAGAGGACACAGAGAGCTGAGGATGGAGAACAGCTCTTTACATCTGGAAGGATCCATGTTTAGACCAGATCCTGGTTCAGAGACACTGGCTTCCCCAGACAATTCCAAACACACAAAAATCAGTATTTCCCAGAGTCCCACAGAGCATGACTTCCTTAGGAAAGAACTATGTGTTAAGTCAAAAAGAAGACTCCAAGGCCATGTATTTCAGACACTGAGTAAGCAGAGTCAAGCAGACGTCACTGCAGGACTTCTCAGGGCCTTTAAAGGTAAAATAAGATAATTTACATGTTCAGAATAGATTTGTATAACTATAATGACTCAATAATATTAAAAATATAATAATAATTTTACAACTATCTTTTATTTGGTGCTTCCTAAAGTACAAACCACGTGTTGTATGTTATCTCATTGCTGTTGTTCAGTTACTAAGTTGTGTCCAACTCTTTGTGACCTCATAGACCCCAGCATACCAGCCTCCTCCACTCTCTCCCAGAGTTTGCTCAAACTCATGTCCAACCATCTCATCCTCAGCTGCCCCCTTCTCCTCCTGTCCTCAGTGTTTACCAGCATCAGAGTCTTTTCCAATGAGTTGGCTCTTTGTATCAGGTGGCCAAAGTACTGGAGCTTCAGCTTCAGCATCAGTCTTTCCAATGAATATTCAGGGTTGATTCCCTTTACGATTGACTGGTTGGATCTCCTTGCAGTCCAAGGGACTCTCAAGAGTCTTCTCCAACACCACAGTTCAAAAGCATCAATTCTTTTGGTGCTCAGCTTCCTTTATGGTCCAGCTCTCATATCCATACATGACTACTGAAAAAAAACCATAGCTTTGACTACTTTGTTAGCAAAGTAATGTCTCTGCCTTTTAACACGCTCTCTAGGTTGGTCATAACTTTTCCTTCATAGTTGTCTCATGAATCCTTATAAAACTTCAGGTCATCAGTGCCCCCCTGTTTTGCCCACAGGGAGACTTAATCAAGCCGAGAAGTGAAGTTCACTGCCCAAGATCACACAGTAAAGTATGGCTGTGATTCAAACCCAAGTTCTGTCTGACCCAACGTCTCCACCCTTTCCTGAGAATTCTGAATCCCTAAGAAGGGGATGTAAGGTACTGCATTTCCAAACTTCTTCAGCTACGGACCTTCCTTATATCTAGAGTTCCAAAAAGTGACTTTTGGGAATCACTGCTCTTCTGTTTGTTCCCAGAAGATTCACCAAAAGCAACCTAACTAAGGATATCTGAGGTTCTGCGTCTCTTCTTGTTCCCTATCCCACCCTGGGCCCTGGGTGCGAGTCCCTGAATAGTCACTGCGTTCACTCCAGGGGCCAATGGGAGAATAAGGAGGGGTTCCCATTAGTGGCTGGGATCCAGCTGGCAGCTCCAAAGCCGTCCAGATCTAAACAGATGACTTCATTGGTCACATGTGGTCCACAGAGGGTTCCAAATTCTCTTCCCAGCCAGTTTTGAGTTGCTGTTTCAAACTCAGCTGCTACTTGAGTTGCCAGCAGATTAGTTAGGTTATGAACTCAGAATCCTTTGAACTGTTGCCCTCTTAGGAAAAAGGACCCTCTAAGGCCGAATGCCGGAGAAGGCAATGGCACCCCACTCCAGTACTCTTGCCTGGAAAACCCCTGGACGGAGGAGCTTGGAAGGCTGCAATCCATGGGGTCGCTGAGGGTCGGACACAACTGAGCGACTTCACTTTCACTTTTCACTTTCATGCATTGGAGAAGGAAATGGCAACCCACTCCAGTGT
>SJYF01000519.1:2845567-2857939 GCA_006410515.1 Procapra przewalskii | reverse complement strand
AGAATCCCAGGGACGGGGGAGCCTGGTGGGCTGCCGTCTATGGGGTCACACAGAGTCGGACACGACTGAAGTGACTTAGCAGCAGCAGCAGCAGCAAGGCTGAAAGCAGTTGACCAAAGAAGGCCACTGGCTGGACCCAGGCCTTGTCTTTCTCACTCGGGCGCCTATGTCAGCCTCTGTGCTCATGTGTGCAGACACTTCCTGCCACCTCCTCCCCACTGACAGAGCAGTCTTGCAACAGGCAACATTCAACTCTTCACTCCTAAGAACTCCCCTACGGCTCCCTAGCGCCCGCAGCAGAAGTCAAGACCACCGAGCCTGATTTTCAAGGTCTCTGAAGTGGGGGAGACTCTGCAGTCACTTTCCCCTTCTCGGGGGGCTTCCCTGGTGGCTCAGCCAGTAAAGAATCTGCCTGCAATGAGGAAGGCCCGAGTTCAGTCCCTGGACTGGGAAGATTCCCTGGAGAAGGGAATGTCAACTCACTCTCGTATTCTTGCCTGGAGAATTCTATGGACAGAGGGGCCTGGGGGGTCTATAGTCCTTGGGGTTACAAAGAGTTGGACACAAGTGAGCAACTAACACAACACTTTCCTTTCTAAGAGAACGAGTAGGGACTTCCCTGGTGGTCTGATGGTTAAGAACCAAGCTTCTAAAGCAGAGGGAGCAGGTTCAATTTCTGGTCAGGGAACTAAGATTCCACGTGCCGTGCAGCCAAACAAAAGAAAATTAACTGTTTAAAATAGAACATTCCAGATTAGAGCAAGACAGGAAAGGAGGTGATCCCTGCTGACCCTGCTTCTTCCTCTAGGAGGGTCCGCCTCCTACTACCTCCTGCCCTTAAGCTTTACTTTACGTTCTGGCAAGCCCAGTTCTTCCCAGTTTCTTGCACACATCACACTATTTTGGATGCTATGTTGCTCTGCTCAGGCTGTGTCTTCTCCTGGAAGCTCTTCTCACCTTACTCTGCTCAATTAAGACCTGCGCATCTTTGAAAACCCTGCTGGCGCATCCTGGGGCTGAGATGAGCGCCCCGCCCCCCACCCCCTCTGCAGCTTCTGCACACTCGTGACCCTGGGAACATGGAGACCGTAACACGTGTCTTATTACACAGAGACTGCCTGAGTCTGGGTATGCTTTCCCCACCAGGCTGAGGTTCAAAAGCACGGCTTGTACCTTGTTCTGTCTGTCTCCCCAGTGCCCAGCACAGAGTCTGGACACAATGGGTGCACCACAAGTGTTTGTGGAACTGATTCAAAGCTGGCAACATCTCTAAGGGAAGGGTTTCTTTCATGGTAAAGAAAAATTATTTAATTTCATAAACAAAATGTGTGCATGTGTGTGTTCTGCTGCCTTCCTTGTTCCCAAGTTTAAAGAAAAGTGGGAAATGATAGGGCTTCCCTGGTGGCTCAGATGGTAAAGAATCGCCTGCAATGCAGGAGACCCGGTTTGATCCCTGGAGTGGGAAGATGCCCTGGAGAAGGGAATGGCCACCCACTGCAGTATGCTCGCCTGGAGAGTCCCCAGGGACAGAGGAGCCTGGGGCCGCAAAGAGTGGTAATAATAGTAATGCTGTCTGCAGATGTCTCACCTGGATTAACGCGTTGAATCCTGTGATGCGGGTTCAGCTATCAACCCCCTTGAACAGTTAAGAAAACTGAGACTCACAGGACCAGCGGGCTGTCAACAGCAGCTAAGCGGCCGCACACATGGGGGTTCCCACACAGCCCTGCATGACACCAAGAGCAGCGGCCTCTCTGCTGAGCTCTCAGAGCTGCAGAGCAGGAGGTTTGCATTCAAAATGGGGGAGGGATAGGCTTGACAATGGTCACATGCTGGAGAGGAGGCGGCGGAAAGGGCAGAAGGACACAGGGATGGGGGACCAGAACCGTGCCTGCCTGCAAGGCAGCGAGCACCTCCCTCTGACACGTGTTCAGAGAAGCAGCCAGAAGTGCCGTCGGCTTTGACCTGATGGCGATGGGGTGGGGAGGCTCTTTCAAAGAGAAGAAGACAATGACTGCATCGCCTCTTGAAGAGGGACAAGGGATTGTAGAAATGAGTCACATCCCGCTCCAGCCTGCCCAGGCCTCGGGGGGCCCAGGAGGTAGCTGCACGTGGCCCCACAGGTGGGAGGGCCCTGTGTACCCCACACTCCATTCAGGAACAAAGCCTCGGTGGGATGGGGATCCCAGCGGCCTTTGTCTCCATGGGGGCAGAGGGCCTCAATTCCCACCCCCGCTCTGCTCCTCTGAGCCATCCCTGCTACAACGAGCCAGCTGAGGTGGGTCAGAGAGTGACCGCAGGAAGGACGTCCCCTCCCCCACACCTCCTCTGGACCTCGCCTATTCCCCCATCCCTTGGTTTCCATGGCAGCATCTGGCAATGAGGCATCTACTTCAAAATGCTAGCAGGAATGCCAGGCGGGAGCTGCAGAGACGCAGGGGTGAGAGGAGAAGCTCATCAGGTTAGTGTCCAGTCCATGCGGGTCCCGTCCAAGGCTTCACATCCATCACCTGCCCCACGCCTCACTCCAGTCAGGCAAGGAACCTATTATTACCCCATTTTATCCCAGATAAAGCGGCTGAGGCATAGAGTAAGGAAAGGCCAGGCCCAGGGTGGCACAGCCAGTCAGTGGAATAGACAGGATTCACACTCAGGTTTCCGTGGACCCAAGTCCAGGCCTTTATTCACTTCTTGCCCCTTGGGCAGGGCTCAGTTGCTCAGGCAGGAGCTCTGCCATGGGCCACAGGCCCTTTTGCGTGAATCCCTTCACCTCTCCCAGACTCTCCAAAATGGGGTAGTGAGTCCCATTGCTCCAAGGGGCCGGGAGGACTGAGGTGGGTTGGGAGAAGCCCTGGCATTCAGGAAAGGGGTCTGCTCCTCCATTTCCAAATGGGGAGACTCCCATCCCAAGGTTCCGAGACAAGGAGAGATGCAGCTACCCAGAGGCACTGGGGGAAGTCGGCCCAGCAGTCCCCCTGGCATGCTGCCCCCGACCCAGTGCTCTTGATGACGACAGCTCTCATCTGCTGGGCATCCACTTCAGGTCAGGAGCCCGCTAGGGCCCTGCGTGCTGCCAGTGACCCTGGGAGGGAGACACACTCACCCTCCTCTTGTTACAGATCAGGAAAGCCAGCCGTGGCACCTGCGCTGAGCTCATTGGAAAAAATCCTGATGCTGGGAAAGATTGAAGGCAGGAAGAGAAGGGGACGACAGAGGATGAGATGGTTGGATGGCATCACCAACGCAATGGGCATGAATTTGGGCAAAATGCAGGAGATGGTGAAGGACAGGGAAGCCTGGCGAGCTGCAGTTCATGGGGTCACAAAGAGTTGGACACAACTGAGACGAGACAACAACCGCCACCCACGCCGAGCACCCCAGGAGCAGAAACGGGGCGGTGCTTTCACCGACCTGTGACTGGGGGACAGTGCCTCAGAGACACACCCAGTGCGCTCAGCTCTACCTTCAAACCAGACCTGGAAAGCTGACCCTTCCCACCGAGTCCGCATCTCACCCTGGCCCGGCTACCCCGGCCCTGGCTCCAGGCCAGGGAGCCTCCCGTGGAGCCCCTGGGCCACTGTTCCTCGTGCTTTCCGTTTCTGCACGGCGGGCTGGGAGATGCCTCTCATCGCACACCTCACCCTGTCCTCGGAGGCCCCAAGCCCTCCAGTGACCCCCAAGGTCTTCCCAAGCCAAAGCCAGGCCCTCACAGTAGCCACCGCGGGGACATCAGCTCATGACCTCTCTGACCTCATCCTCTGCACTCACTCTTGTTCACTCTCCTGCAGCCACGGAACGTTCTTCCTAAAACGTTCTAAATCACTTTCAGACCAAGACGTTGCGATTGCCTCTGCCCAGAATACATGCTTTCAGACACAAGCATGATTCACTTCCTCGTGATTTAAACGCCATCTCTCCCACCGTTTATAAACGACCCCTCCCACTCACTCAGCCTGTTTATCTGTGACTGCCCAACACTCAGTTCATACGCAAATGTCAGATGCACCTCTTGCCTGGCTCTCCACTAAACTATAAGCCCTAGGAAGGCAGGACTGTACATTTTGTTTATTTTTTAAGCCTTTTTTTTTTGTTTTTTTCTGGCGACAGCCCATGGCCTGTGGGATCTTAGTTCCCTGACTTGGGACTGAACTCACACCTCCTGCATTGGAAGGCGGGAGCCTTAACCATTGGGCCACCAGGGCAGCTCCAAAACTGTCTGTCTTGTTCATCCCTGTCCCTCACCGCCCAGAAGAGCCTTTGACCCTCCTTCACAGGGCAAAATTTTTGGACAACCAGGTACTGGTTAACTGAACTAATAACATTCCCTCTGGAAAGGCTGAGTTTGACACACACGAAGCAGCAGCAGTTGGTAGGAATCAGAGGCAGAAATCAAAAGGCACGAGGCTGCAGGAGCCAGGAGCCATAGAAACCACGAGACAGCGGATGTCATGAGCCAGCAGGAGCCAGGAGGCAGGAGCGGGCTCCACCTGGGCGGGCATCTTTGCTTTCTCCCGCGGCAAACCCCAAGGGTCTGGAGGAGGGCCCGGGGCACACGGGTTCTCAATAACTGTGTGCTGAATAAATAAAAGGTGGAGTGGAGTCTAGGGAGGCGTTGGCGGCAAAGCAGGAAGAGCCAGAGTGGAGGGTAAGGAGTGGAGATCCCGGTCGTCCGGGGAAGCAGGGGTCACGGCTACAGAGCAGACAGGGTTACGGCTCCAGGGGGCCCGCGTGACCCTGCAGTCCCTGTGGCGCTTGAAAGCACAGTAGTAACGCTGCTTCCTGCCCTTTGTTACATCCTCCTATATCCAGTCCATAACCCCCATTAACCAAGGCTAACTTGGACACGCCTCTAGTCCCAAGCACTCTGCTAACAGGTTTCCTGGAAGAGGCATCTTGGAAGGCGGAACTTGAAATAGGCATCCCCCAAACCCTCTTCTTAACCTTTCTTTTCTTAAAAAAAAAAAAAAAACTTTATTAAGATTACAATTTATATTCCACGAGACTCACTTATTTTGCAATGTATATTTTATCACAATTAAAAAACCAAAAACTCAGAATCAAACTCCTGGGGACTTAGGGCTCGAGTGGGCAGAGGGGGCACCAGGGTATGTTGGCAGCAAAGTCATGGTGATGAGGGAGCGCAAGATGTGTCTGGGGAAAGGCGAGGCGTCCTGCATGGATGGGCAGGTGGAGAGGGCAGGGGTAGAGGGTGAAAGGCACCCAGGGGCAGTGTAGAGAGGGCAGCGTATAGATAGCCTATGAACAGAACGCTGGGAAGAGTCTGGGTCTGCTGCGATGAGCCTCGGAAGGAGCACGGTCTGCCTGAAGCCAGTGAGGCACCCACAGAGGTCAGCAGGGCGGGGTCCTAGAGCCACTTCTTACAGCCTTCCCCCCTCCCTCTCTCCCTCTCCTGGTCCTTTGCTCCCCCTCAAAGGAAGGGCTTCACCACCCCTCCCCAGCATCTCCTAAAGTCCCTTGCAGCTCTAACTTCCCTTAAAACAAAATGTGATGAGGAAGAGGGAGCTGGGAGCCAGACCCGGCTTGGAAGCCCTGGTCCTCCCTCTTCTAGCTGAGTGCCCCTGGGCTCCTCATTTCTAGGACGCAGACAATAGTCCTGACCGCACGCAGCTGCTGAAAGGGCCAAATGAGGCAACAAATAGACCATCTTCTCATGTTTGCTGATGGTCTTAAGATTCACGAGAGCCATCCTGCAAACCAACAAGCATAGAAGTGGAGAGCTGCTCCGAGCTGCAGTGTCAGTGGGTGGACAGACACACAGCTCGGTGTCTGGGGTCAAAGGGAGGAAAAGGCGGTCGTCAGAAGAAAGCGTGGTTTCCCTGCATGAGTAAGGATGCAGAGAAAGCCCCTGGGATCAGAACCAGCCCACTGCGCTTGTGGGTATAGAGCCCGGCACCAATGGGGCGACCCGGCCCCGCGCCAGCCCGAACCTGGGGTGTCCATCCTTGGAACTCACTCCAGCTTTCCCTCCCTCCTCCCTGCAGACTCAAATGCTCCCTTGATTCTCCCTCCCTGTTTGCCTACGTGACTTTTTCTGTTTTTAACAGCGAGAAACCAACAACATCTCTGGGCATCCATGGGCATTCCAGATCAGAAAGCCAAGGCTTTATTTTGGGACTTAATTTTGCTACATAGCCTGGAACTCAGGAGAAAGGGTGTGGCCAGGGCCTAGCATCTAGAAATGCCCACTTTTTATATTTACGGGACAGACTGAATGGACAAATGCGACATAAAGTACCAAGAGAAGAACTGGAAGGGTTACCTAAGGCTGAACCATTTCCATAAACACTTCAGGCAATTAGCATTTCACTGTGAGAGGCTGCCTAGCACATGGGAGAGGGATCCAAGTATCTCACTTCAAACCCCAGCTCAGCTAGAAGAGCTGTGTGACCTTGGGGCATTCACTTTGCCTCTCTGAGCCTCAGTCTGCACCGTGCTTCCCCATCTGATGAGCATTGTTACTCATCCAGCCAGGGTCTTCATCACCCTGCAAAGCCAGGGCTGTGTCTGTCTGTCCTGCTGCAACGTCCCCTGCACACAGCCGGGCATGATCCCCACGATCATGATCCCAGCTCTTCCTTCTCGTGCCTCTGCTGCTGGCTAGCACACTACCACTTTGGGATTGGCAAAGATTCTGTTCGGTCCCAAGAGCTTAAGTGAGGACCTGCTCTTCTGCAGGCCACTGGTCAAAGCCCAGTGCCGCTGTCTGACCCAGCAATGAACCGCAAGGCTGTTCTTGCTTCTGGTGTGATTCAAGAACTCCATAAAAAGGAAGCAGAGTTGATTTGATTAAGCGCAGAAGCTATGAATCATCGACTCCCACAAGAACCGGAGTGACTTGAACTAGGATCCAGACATCAGCATACACAACACAATCTGTCTGTAGCCCTAGGTGACAGAGAAAAAACAGGGGTGGATGAAGAGACAGCTTATCTTTGTGGGCAAGAGTTTTAGAAAAAAGAAGGGGGAACACCACACATTTCCATCTCTAGGGGAGTTCACTGTCTGGGGATGGAAAGAGACAGGGAAAGCAGCTGCTGATTTTACATTATGGTGAGTGTACCTAAGCCAGTCTGGGGGATCAGGGTAGAAATGGGAGAGGGGCATGGTGGCCCCACAGGTCCAGTCCTTGCCCTGCCCACCCCTAGGACACCTCTCATGGCCCTGCCCACCTTGCCCACCATGGTTGGTCTCTGTTACCCTCCCCGATCACATGCTTTGCTGTGGCCTGACCAGGCCACCTGCTCTTCCTGGAATTCGTAGCTTCCCACCTCTGCCAGGAAGGTCCTTTCTTCACATCTGTACCCCTTGAAAACTTATGTTTCAAAGTCCTGCTCACACTCATTCATTTGATTGTTCAATAAGTATTTCTAAGGGCTCACTATGTCCCTGATACTGGGATGGGCACTAGGGATATAACGGGGAAGCCATAGCCTGTGTCTTCAGACTGCTTACAGCCTTGGGGAGACAGTCACCGTAAGCAGGAATACGTGTGCGGTAGACCTGAGTCCAGAGAAGGCTCCTAACCCAGCTTTGGTGGGATGTGTTCAGGGAAGGCTTCCTGGAAGAGGAGAATTCTGAGTCTTGACGTACGAGGTAAAAATGAGGAGATGTGCCTATAAGTGTAGGTGAGCCTATAGAACTGTAATAGGAGCTGACATTCATGGAGCCACCGGAGAAGGAAAAGGCAACCCACTCCAGCGTTCTTGCCTGGAGAATCCCATGGACAGAGGAGCCTAGCAGGCTACAGTCCATGGGGTCACGAAAGAGTCGGACGCAACTTAGCAACTAAACAACAGCTAGCAGCCCAGCGCTGGGCTCAGCCCTGCACGCGTATCAACTCCTTTTCAGTCCTTACAACCTGCTGGGAGTCAGTACTGTCGTCATTCCCGTCGCCAGATGAGGACTCTGAGGCGCAGAGAAGTTCAGAACTCGCTCCTGGCCACACAGCTACCAAGCAGCAGAGCTCAGCGCGGCCCCAGAGCCCAGGCTTCCCACCACTGCCCTCTGCCGCCTCGGGCTGTCGGCGTTATTCCGCACATCCTCTTTTCACTTGGTAAATTGACCGCAGACATCCTTCCAAAGCGGTGCATCCCCAGGCTCCATTCTACTTATTGGCTGCAGAGGTCGGATGTCACTGGCATCTCGGATGTCGCTGGCATCTGAGCAGGGGAGCGACTTGACCAGATTCTTCCCTGGCAAGCAGGTAGGGGGCTGGCTGCCTAGCGGCAGGGGAGCTGTGCTGGGGTCCTGGGGAGGGGTGCCCAGGCCTCAGCTCAGGCTGGGAGACGGAGGCTCTGGGGACGTGGCTGAGCAGCAGCGAGCCCTGCCAGACCAGGGATGGAGGAAGACGGAGAACGGGTCCTGAGCTCACAGTCTCCACTCCCCGCCCCAGCCGCTGACAAGCCTCTCACAGGCTCAGCATCCCTCCTGTTGTCCCCACCCCAGCCCCGCAAGGCTGACCCTCTCTGTGCACACCCCAGCTGGCCCTCCCAATTAAGGGTGCGCCATCGCCGGTTCAGTTCTTCTGGCGTGTGCAGATGTGCTGTCTGTGGAATTCTTAATCCACCCAATAGTCTGCCCAGGAGTGTCACATCTGTTCTTCTCAAAGTGCAAAAAGAAAAACCCAAACACACAAGTCACGCGGTAGCGCCGCTTCAACACCGCCTGCCGGGCCGCCGCGCCCAGCCCCACCGCGCGGTCCTACCGCGCCTGCCCCAAACGTCTGTCTGTCCACTCCCCTCCAGGGCCCTCACCGCTGGTCTGAGCGACCCTCCTCTCTCACCTGGATGACTGCCATAGCTTCCTTCCTGGTCTCCCCAGCTCCACAGCTCCAGCCTCAGTTTTCAGATCTCTGCAATGGACACACTGACACATCTCTCACAGGGCTGTAGGGAGGGTGGGGTGACGTGATGAACCGAAAGCCCTGGCCAGGGAGAGCCTGTGTCCAACTCAGCTCTCTACCGGGAAGGAGGAGGGCCTTGGGTCTGCAGGGACCCAGGCTTGTCTGCCCCTGGGCAGGTGGGAAATCCTTCAGCATTAGCCAGCTCACGTGCTCTGATGTCACTCAAACTGGTGATAAACAGGGACATTTTGTTCTCTGGCTACCTCGCCTTTTTGTCTTAATCCTGGGTTGCTCCAGACCTCAGGCTGGGCAGAGGAGCGCTATTTACCGGCCCCTCCCACCTCCAAAAGGAATAAGCAGTGGGAGAAGACCCCACCCCCTGTTCCTGACCTGTTAATGGATCTCCTGAGGGCCTCCCTCCTCAAGCCCGGTGCTGGGTGCTGTGAGAACCAATCAATAAATGGCTGGCAAACACTGAGCTCCTGATATTAATATAACTGTGAAAAGAACTCATCTTGGCTCGGTGTTTCTCACTACTTTTGAGATGCCTAAAAGGCTTTTTCAGGCACCCGAACGCTATGAAGTGCTGATACTTCCTCCAGCTAGGTGGTCTTTGCTGCCACTGGCGTGATCTGAGCATGCCTGGCCTTCGGGGATCCAGCTGTGAACTCCTCCAGCTTCCTTCACCCAGTGTTTCTACTGCACACCTATTAGATGCCAGGTGCTAAGGTGAAAGGCACTGCGGGCGTGGCCATCAACCAGGCAGCTGACACTCCTCCACTCAGGCAACCTGGCGGCAGCAACGAAGTCGTTCAACAGACAGGGGGTGGACTGGGTGGGGCTCTCAGCAGGGTCGTGGGGAAGGATGCTCTGAGGAGTGAACAGCTGAGTCCTCAGTGATGGGAAGATGCCAGTCACTGCAAGACCTGGGGAGGGGGGAGACTCTCAATAATGCTGTGAGTGGTGGTACTATTATTATTATTAGGATCCCCCTTTCCCAGATGCAGAAACTGAGGCCAAGGAGGTTACAATACTTCCTTCGAGGCCCAAGAGGTAACTATTCATGGAACCAGGTCAAAACTCGGAAACGTCAACTACTGCCACCAAACCCCCCTGCCTCTAGGGTCCAGCCCCTTCCAAAAGAGTCTTAACCTCAGAGACCTTCAACAAATAGCATGCAGCGCCGTCTCCAGGAGGCTCCAGTCTAATCTGAGAGAACGCCTTGACGCAAAAACACAGGGTGCGTTAGAAATAAACGCAGCGGTCCCCACCCTTTTTGACATTAGGAGCCAGTATCATGGAAGAAGATTTTTCCACAGACCGGGGACATGGGGGATGGTTTGGGGATGACTCAAGTGCACGACGTTTACCATGTACCTTATTCTTATTACTATGACATCAGCTCCACCTCAGATCATCAGGCACTAGATTCCAGGGACCCCTGATATGATTAATCTAGTTTCAAAATTTTAATCTCCAGTGGGATTTATTCTGAAACCGGACAAAATGACTCCCAGCTTCTTGGGGGGAAGGAAATCCATATGATATAGTTATTTTTTCTTTGGTTTATTTCATAAACATTTATGAGTTGCCAGGCTCTGTTTCCAAAGCCTTTCAAACTTTAATTCTTTCAAACCTCATGACTCATTTAATACTTATAACAATCCTGTAAGTTAATACCATTGCTAACCCCACTTTCTAATCGAAGGAATCACGGCAAAGACAGGGTAGATGGCTTGCTGGGGACACACTCTGCAAAGTGGTGGAGCTGAGAGCCAAACCTTGGTCATCTAGCGCTAGAAACTTTGCTCTTCACCTTAAACTGAATTTACAAGTCTCATCCACACAATTGACTTTACACGTACAATTACATTTTGTCTCTCTGCCTCTTTCTGTCATTTCTGCTTAGTGGCGTCTGACCCTTTCAACCCCATGGACTGTAGCCCGCCAGGCTCCTCTGCCCATGGGATTCTCCAGGCAAGAGTACTGGAGTGGGTTGCCACGCCCTCCTCCAGGGGATCTTCCCGACCCGGGGATGGAATACGTCTACCCGCATCTCCTGCAGTGCAGGCAGGTTCTTTACCACTGAGCCACTGGGAAGGCCCCTGTGTCTTTCTGCCTCACATGAACTTGTTTTCATATGGTCTGACTTAAATGCAGAACTTACCGTTTCCCCCAAATTTGCTGTGGGGAATCCTCAGACAAGTTAGACCGTCATCCTCCAGGGAGGCAGAAACTAGTTCTCCCAGAGGCTCAAATTAGGCCCATCAAGGTGGACTGGCTATACAAGCCGTGAGATGCCATAGACAAAGGAAAGAAAACAGGCATCCATGAAGGACCCAGTGTCAAGGTTACCCTGACGGACCCTCAGGATCACATGTGCGGGCTGGAGATAGAACTGGGGTTCACCTGGGCTCAGGGAGAAGGCCAGTGGGATGGATTCATTTAGCGATTGTTTTCTCTAGGAAGGGGCTTCCCTGGTGGCTCAGATGGTAAAGAATCTGTCTTCAATGCAGGA
Source organism: Procapra przewalskii (assembly GCA_006410515.1). Taxonomy (NCBI): domain Eukaryota; kingdom Metazoa; phylum Chordata; class Mammalia; order Artiodactyla; family Bovidae; genus Procapra; species Procapra przewalskii. The sequence continues at coordinate 2,846,558 of SJYF01000519.1, read as the reverse complement.
GACCCAGGTTCGATCCCTGGGTTAAGAAGATGCCCTGGAGAAGGGAACGGCAACCCACTCCAGTATTCTGGCCTGGAGAACTCCATGGACAGAGGAGCCTGGCGGGCTACAGTCGAGCAACAGGGAAAAGCCAGCTAGTAAATAAATGAAGTTCTCCTGAAAGAATAAGCCAAGGGACAACTAGAAAGTTTGTTGAGAAAGAAAGTGCCTAGAAAGTTTGAAAGAAAGAAAAAGAGAGAGAGAGAAAGAAAGAAGGGGGAAAAAGATGCCTTTGGGAGCTGTTAACACTTATGCTTCGCCAAGCATCCCCGCGGGCTTCCCAGGTGGTTCAGTGATAAAGAACTCACTTGCCAATGCAGGAGACCTGGGTTTGACCCTTGGGTGGGGAAGGTCCGCCAGAGGAGGAAATGACAACCCACTCCAGTGTTCTTGCCTGGGAAATCCCATGGACAGAGAAGCCTGGCGGGCTGCAGTCCATGGGGTCGCAAAGAGTCAGACACAACTGAGCAACTAAACAGCAACAAACATGTCCCCAGCAGGGGGCATGGACCTGTACTGTTCTCTGCCAGCCGCGGCTGCCCAGCCAGAGTCTGCCCCGGCCCTGTCTGAGGCTTGGCCACCAGAATCATCAGAAAGTTCAACACCCCAAACAGCCAGGAAGGAGACCTGCTGCTGAGGATGAGGTTCCAAGTGGCAAACCCTGAGGTCTGCGATAGAAAACCATGTGACTGGTGGCCCCCTGGAGATGTGCAGGGCTTGCCGCTCTGCCTCCAAAGACAAAGAGCCATTGAGGAGCTGAGGCAGGTGAGAGAGGCAAGGGAAGGAAGACCGAGCCCATAGACGGGGTAGGGACAGCCGGGGTAGAATGTGAAAAGAGGGCTGAGTGACAGCGTCATCTGATGTCCAAAGCCAGACATGTTAGAGAGTGATCCAGTGGGGGGGTGGGGGGGGGGAGTGAAAGTGTTAATTGCTGAGTTGTGTCTGACTCTTC
>SJYF01000519.1:2798807-2825662 GCA_006410515.1 Procapra przewalskii | reverse complement strand
CTTTCATGCATTGGAGAAGGAAATGGCAACCCACTCCAGTGTTCTTGCCTGGAGAATCCCAGGGATGGCGGAGCCCAATGGGCTGCCGTCTGTGGGGTCGCAAGAGTCAGACACAACTGAAGCGACTCAGCAGCAGCAGCAGCAGACTCTTGGGCTAACTCTGATAACAAACGGGGGAGACCGAGGCCCACAGAGAGGAAGAGGCCCTTTCCAACCTTTACTGTGTCTTGACCACCGGGGGAAAGTGAAAGTGTTAGTTACTCAGTCATATACGACCCTTTGTGACCCCCCTCGAATGTAGCCCACCAGGCTCCTCTGTCCATCGGATTTTCCAGGCCAGAATACTGGAGTGGGTAGCCGTTCCCTTCTCCGGGGGATCTTCCTAACTCAGGGATCAAACCCAGGTCTCCCACATTGCAGGCACTGCAGGGGAATTTGAAAGAAATAAGCTTCCTTAGATACTACTGCTAGCTTGGGGCAGGAGCCCTGTCATCTGCTTTTTTTAATAGATGATTCTGCTGGAGGAGGGCCACTGATAGCTGGGCGGACACAGAAAGGTGTGGAAGTGTGTTGGGGGGGCCTATCTCCTGATGGGGCCTGGCTTTCTTCCCAGAATCCTGGGGTGTGCCCGTGGTGAGGGGTCAACAGGCCTGGGCTGTGTGTGGCCAGACCACCTTGCTTTCTTTCTCAGCCTGGAAGCCAAGGCTGGCTCTCTGGCTGCCAAGATGCTGGGACTGCAGCTCGCCCCTGTGCTCTGGACTTGGCTGTTCAGGATGTTCTGGAGAGAGAAGGTTTCCGGGAGGCGAACCGTTCTCCTCTGAGGAGCTTTCAGCTCTGAAACCTGGGATGGGGAGGTTCGGAGGTGGGGGGAGAAGTAGGGGAGGGACAGAGCCTCTGTCCGAGGGTAAATACAACAGAAACCAAATTGCAAAGGAGCCTGTTCGTCTCAGGGCAGGGTGGGAGCGGACATGAGGGGTGGCGGTGCAGGCAGGCGTCAGCTGTCACCTCCACACCCGCCCAGGCTCCTGGCAGCCTCCTGGCTCCCTGCCCGCCCTTCCATCAAAATGTGTTTCCTGGGCGTGATGTGCAACCCATCCACACTTGGGTGCAATCGCCTGATGAGGCGGATCCAAAACACGAGCGTGTTCCCTTCTTGCTTTCCTTCTTCCTTCCCTCCCACTCCGTGATCTGCTTTCTCATTGCACTCCTGGTCTTGAGCTTTTTGATCTGAGCTTCCTGCTCCTCAGGTCTTTACTTCCTCGCTCATCATGTCTGTTTTTCACGCTCACTTGGCCAAGCCGCCAGCCCTGGCCGTGTCCCGCTCTCAGCCACCCCGGCCTCCACCCCGTGCAGCTGCTGCTGGACCGGGCTGGAGAACAGCAAGCGCTCTGGCTGTGCTCATGTTAAACTCGTGACCTCGAATGTTAAGAGAGCCCTCGGCGCTGCCTGGCGGTTGGACTCGACCTCCCCATTCATTCAGTCCTTGGCTCTCTAAATGTCTCTGTGCCTCCTCCCCGGTCCCCATTCTGGGCTTCCAGTTCACTGAGCTCATCAAAGCAGTCAGAACGTCCACAGACCCACCAGCATCTCCACCCGCTTCTCATCCTGCCTACCCACTGCCACGGGTGAGCCGACCTTACTCTTGCACATCTGTGTCATGCACTGGACCCCACTCCCTTCCTCTGCTCCAGGACGTCTCCAGCAACCCTCTCTCTTCTTTCACAGCATCATCTCTAGCCTCCTGTAGATCATTCCCCCAAGCATACAATCACACCATGATTTCCCCATCCTTAAGACAATAACAACAGCAAAACAATCTTCTTGACTCCTCTTCCCCTTCCAGCTACTCCTTCATGTCTCCCTATTGCCTTAGTTATTGCTGTGTAACAGTCCACCCCAAATGTAGTGGCTTTCAAACCATCACCCTTTTATTATCTCATCCGTTTTATTTTCTTGGGCTCCCAAATCACTGCAGATGTTAACTGCAGCCATGAAATTAAAAGATGCTTGCTCCTTGAAAGGAAAGCTATGACAAAGCTAGACAGAATATTAAAAAGCAGAGACATTACTTTGCTGACAAAGGTCTGTTTAGTCAAAGCTATGGTTTTTCCAGTAGTCATGTATGCATGTGAGAGCTGGACCATAAAGAAGGCTGAGCACCGAAGAATTGATGTTTTCAAACTGTGGTGCTGAAGAAGACTCTTGAGAGTCCCGTGACCTGCGAGGAGATCAAACCTGTCCACCCTAAAGAAAATCAGTCCTGCATATTCATTGGAAGGACTGATGCTGAAGCTGAAGCTCCAATACACTGGCCGTGTGATGAGAAAAGCTGACTCATTGGAAAAGACCCTGATGCTGGGAAAGACCGAAGGCAGCAGGAGAAGGGGGAGACAGAGGATGCGATGGTTGGATGCCATCACTGACTCAGTGCGTGTGCATTTGAGCAAACTAGGAGATGGTGAAGGACAGGGGCTCCTGGCACGCTGCAGTTCATGGGGCCACAAAGAGCTGGACACAACTAAGCAAATGAACAGCAACAGTTCGGTGGGTGGAAGGGGCTTAGATGGGTGGTTATTTGGTTTCATGTTGTGTCAGTTGGGGCTGTAGGCTCCACTGGGCTAGGATGCCACAAGGTCCATGGCTGGTGCTGGCTGTCGGCTGGATCTCAGCTTGGCCTGTTGAGCCCAAGGCCTCCATTCTCTCCTCCATGTGACTTGGGCGTTTTAGAGTATAGTGGCCTGGTTCCAAAAGTCCAAAAGCTGCCAGGCCTCCTTAAGGCCTAAGGCTGGAACTGGCCCAGTGTGGCTTTTGCCGCCTTCTACTGGTTAACGCCAGTGACAGGGAGAGCCTAGTTGTAAGGGTAAGGGCTACACCACGACTTGAATACCAGGAGGCAAGGTCACTGCGGGCCCACAACCAACTAACTTCCACACTCCCCTTTTCAAACGTGCTCTCCGTCCTCAGTCTTTCCAATTCCTCTGTGAAATGAAATGCATCTTCCTGTATCAACAAACTCGATGTAACAGCCATCAGCGATTTCGGGCTTCCAAATGTGAATGAGGGTTCCCAAAAGGGAAAACAAAGCCTGTGATCCAGCAGATGCCACCTCTCCTCCCCCCGCCCATCTCACCCCCCAGTGATTGCTGAGGAGCTGGGTGGAGGGGGACTGAGAAATCAAAAAACCAGGATGCTGGCCCCAGATAGCTGGGACCCATATGAAAGGGATGACTGCAATAATCCCCAGACTCTTGCATCTTCCCATACATGGAAGAGATATCTGGTTTTCCTTAATTAACAATAATCTTTGATGTTCAGACTGCCTGCCTTCCTTTGTTACAAGCTTCTGTATATCCTGACTCCTTCCCCCACCTCCTCGGAGCAGTCTCCCAGGGCTCCTTGAGATGCTGTCTCCTGGGCTTGAAGTCCTAAGATCTTCCCACTGAATGAAACACTCTCTACTTGCAGGCTGTAGACTCATTCTTTTAATCGACGACTCCCTCCCAATTTTCTTAAACCCCTTCCAATCAAGGTGCTCACTCCTGCTACTGCACAGACAACCCCCCCTTGTCAAGACTGCCAGGAGCCTCCTCACGACAAGCTCGATGGTCAGCTCTCAGTCCCCGTCCCCTGCGTTGTTTGGCCCCATTAACTGCTCCCTTCTTGCCTTGATTTCTGGACCCCAAGCTGTCCTGGTTTTCTCTCTCTCCTCCACTGACTGGTTCTCTTCTCTCCCAACCTCTTAATATCAGGACGACCCAGGGCTCAGTCCTCGACCCTTGTCTCTTCTCTGTCTCACTTTTTTGGTGATCTCCCCTGATCTCACCACTTTAAACACCACTCACAGGTCAGCGACTCCACATTTATGTCTCCAGCCTAGACCGCGCCTGAACTCCAGCTCACACTGAACGAACGCCTGCCTGCTACCTCCACTGGGTATCCAGTGCACATAAAACTGCATGTCCAAAACCAAACTCCGTGCTGACCCCGCAGCCCCACCCCAGCAAAACTTTGACCTGACTTCAGCTTCCCCCATGTAGCTTGATGGCAACTCGCTTCTTGCAGTTACTCAGGCCCAAACCCCGGCATCAAACTTGATTTCTCGCTTCCTCTCACACCAGTATCCACACTGCCATGAACTCCTGTTGGGTCTCCCTTCAGAATATATCCAGACTCCAACCACCTCTCATCTCTTTGGGGGTCACCACCCTGGTGGGAGCTCCCATCCCCTTAGCTGGATGACTTCTCACTGGTCTATCTCTACCCTGACCTAAAACCTGCTGATTTATAGCTGGGTGGCCAGAGGGGGTCTTTTAAAATCTAAGCCGGTATTTTTTTATTTTTTTTACTAAATAGCATTGGAGATATTCACAGCATGTGAACCCTTGCAGGGCTGAATTCCATTTGAATTTTTTGTTTTTAATGAGATTCCCTAATAAATGTCTTTATTACATTTCTTTAAAAACTAAAATAAAGAAAACCTAAGCTAGATCACATCGTTTCCCTGCCCAACACCCTCCAAGCACTTCCATGTTACTCAGCAAAAATTTGCAAAAGTCCTTGCCATCACTTGTAAGGCTCTGTGAGGCCTGGATACCCTGTTGCCTCTGACCCCCTTCTGAACTCCCCTTCTCTCCCTCTGCTCTAGCTGCTTGGCCTCTGATACAGGCTTTCACACTCAGCAGGCACACTGCCACCCGGAGTCTTTGCCCAGGCCTTTCCCCTACCCCTAGATCTCTGCAAGGCTCCCTTCCTTGCCTCCCTCCCTCTTTGCTCGGAGGTCACCTCCTCCAAGAGGCCTTCCCTGACCTCCCCATTTAGAACTGCATCCCAGCTCTGCCTCTCTGGCTTTTCCAGTCTCCCTTTTCCTGCCCTTTTCTCTCGCCGATAGCTCTCCGCCTTCTAACATACTCTGTGATTTACTCATTTATCTTTATTGCTTTATCTGACTCATGGTGCTATTATGTAAGGTTCACAAGGGGAGCACCCTTGCCTCTTGTTCACGGAGGCGTTCCCATGCCTAGAGCAGAGGCAGGTCCAGAGAGGGTGCTCAGATTTTATTTTTTTCAATTTTACTGTAAGTGTCTCAAATCCTTTTAAGTGTGCCATGTCCTCCGTGGCACAGGCAGGGTGTAGACACATTTGTGTCACCTTTGCTCTTCCATCTATCCATCCGTTCACTCAATGGCCCATCCACCTGTTTATAATCATTTATCTGCTTAATGCCATCTACTCACGTCTGTCTCTCTGTCCAGCTATTCATCTGTCCAGTCTGCCATATATCTAAACAGTCCTTCAGCAAACATATTTGAAGCTTCAAATTTGGCCCAAGCTCTGCAATCACATCCGTGACAATAAGATTCTGACCCCAGGGGTGGCTGTAAATAACTGTTTCAGGATGTGCGCATTTGTTAAGAGAACAAAACAAAACGGGACCTTGAGTCTTAATGTAAAGAATGGCACCATAGCCAACAACTGGTGAATTGCTCAGGTGGAGGTGGACTGAGGTGAGGGGGTGCGGGGTGGGTGGAGAGGAAGCTCCTCCCCTCTTCTGTCTCAGCTCCAGGCTGCCGCCCGCCCTGGACCACTGACCTGGGACTTCTGGGTTCCACTTTCTCCAGGTCCCTGAGCCCCAGGTTCCTCATTGGCTCTGTGAGCTAGCAGTGCTCATCTGACCCAGTTTACTAAAGCATGCATGAGACTTCTTGCAACATGGATTCTAACCCTGGCTGCACATTCTAAACCCCCCAGGAGTAGGACGCCCAGGCCTCATTTTCGAACAATGAGATCTGAAACCTCTTGGAGTGGGGCCTGGGCACTGCTGTTTTTAAAAAGCTTCCAGGGGATTCTGATGTGCAGCCAGGCTTATGTACCAGCGGAGCTAGCGCCTGTTTAATCAATGCCCTTTATCTATTTAATTGATCTTGAATATTGCAGCTGGAGAAAAGCAGATTTAATTAGAGGAGCCTCGACATTTGTGAAGATGCTGATGTCAGTGTCTGAATACTTTCAAGGGCTTCACAAGTTGTGTGTTGCTCATTATTAATATTTTACTCTTAGCTGTTTCAGATTTAGGTTGTTTTAGATTTAGTCACTCAGTCATGTCTGACCCTTGGTGACCCCCTGGATTATAATCCACAAGGCTGTGCTGTCCATGGGATTCTCAAGGCAAGAATACAGGAGTGGGTTGCCATGCCCTCCTCCAGGGGACCTTCCCAACCCAGGGATCCAACTTAGGTCTCCTGCATTGCAGGCAGGTTCTTTACCATCTGAGCCACCAGGGAAGCATCATGGGAAAAACTCATGTCCATGAAGCTAACTTTTGGAGAGAGCAGTTTAAAAAAGTAAGAGCTCGAGAGAAACTATCAATGGTTGAGTCCATAGGGAGGAAGAGAAAGTGAGAGATAAAGAGAGAGAGAAAGGAAAGAAGGAGAGGAAGGAACTTTCCTGAGCTCACTGGGGCCAGAGTAAGTGGTAAAGAATTTGCTTGCCAGTGCAGGAGACTGGGGTTCGATGCCTGGATTGGGAGATCCCCTGGGGAAGGAAATGACTATCTACTCCAGTATTCTTGCCTGGGAAAGCCTACGGACAGAGGAGGCAGGCTACAGTCAGGGGGGTTGCAAAGAGTCAGACATGGCTGAGCGATTAAACAGCAGCAGCAAGTAGAGACATGGCAAAGAAAAACCTGTGAACACACAAGAGAGCTGGCCTGAGGTCATATTCTCCAGCTGCTGACTCAGTGACGACTGAGCAGGCTGGGCAGGGGGGCACCTCCCTCCGAGGGAATGGAACAAGAACCCTGAACCCTGGCTCCCAGCTCACAGTCTTACTGTGGTAGAACGCCAGGCCCTCCAGGAAGCAAACCTCCAGACAAGAGGCAACGCGAGGGATTTCCTGGAGAGCAACTTGTGAGAAATAAAGCAGAAAGAGAGGCAGGAGAGCCTCAGATTGCAGTGGTGGTCAGACACCTGCAAGAGAGAGGGGAGGAGAGGCTTGGACCGAAGGAGCCTCAGGCTGCCAGGCAGCGTTGAGAAAACCCCCACCAGGCTGGGGGTTCCCTGGAGCAAAGACTGGCTTTAGAGGAGCCCCCACTGGGAGGAGAAGGCCTAGCTCTGGTACCTCACCAGATCCAGTGTCTGTCGGGGAGCAGCTGGGGCACCAGCTGGAGGCTGTCAGCCAAATACGCTCTTCCCAGGAGGGACTCTTCAAGGGCCACCACGGATACTCACAAAAGAATGAAGACATTCATTAACCCAACCAATATTGGTTGAGCTCATATTCAACATAAAGTGCTGTGCGAGGCATTGTGGCTATAACAGTGCCCAAGGCAGGCTTGCCCCTGCCCTTGGAATCTTTCACACCACATCTAAGAGGTGGACATCACAAGATGTCTGAGTCACAGGTAAGAGAAGCTTGGAGAAGCTAAGCTTCCCAGGCGGCGCAGTTGGTAAAGAATCCACTTGCCAAGGCAGGAGATGCAAGAGACATGGGTTTGATCCCTGGGTGGGGAAGATCCCCTGGAGTAGGGAATGGCAACCCACTCCAGTGTTCTTGCCTGGAAAATTCCATGGACAGAGGAGTCTTGTGGGCTACAGTCCATGGGGTCACAAAGAATCGGGCAATCTGTAACGGGTGGGGTGAACATAGAATTTACCTGGACCTCTTCGAGATGAAAGTGATTGCTACTGATAACCATGCCCGGACAACTGGCCTCAACTGGAGCCGTCCTGGGAAAACTGGGATACATGGTGATACTGAAATAGAGACACATGATCCAGTCCAGGAAGTCGGGGAAGACTTCCTTGGGAGACAGGCACTGGGAGCTGGGCTCCGAAGGGTGAGTAGGAGTTAACTTGTTGCCCAGGTCCCATATGTGTTACCAGAGCCTGTTGCTCCTTAGATGCCTGTCCCCACAGGTGTTCACTGACCATCTGGTGGCTGGTTTCTCACTGTCTCAGGGACTCCCATATTGGGGACATCACTGTCGTCTAAAAGAGCCCTGCCTGGGATTCTTCTGGTGGCACCGGAAAGGGGGCCCGGGCACTGAGACAGAGTCTGTCTAGCTTTCCCTCTGCCTTGGATGATGTCATTCTGCACAGGGGACAAGGGAAGCTGGTCACGTGGATTACAGTCCACATTTACCTTTTTTGAGACATCATGGATCTGCTTTTACCTAATCTCTTTCACTGTTGTAAATACACATAACATAAAATTGACCACCTTGGTCATTTCCAAGTGTGCAGTTGAACAAGGTTAAGTGTATCTGCAGTGTTGTACAACCATTACCACTGTCCATCTCCAGAACATTCTCAGCTACCCAAACTGAAAGGCAGGATCTAAGTCCCCATTCTTCTCTCTCCCAGCCCCCAGCAACCACCCTTCTGCTTTCTGTCTCTGTGGATTTAACTACTCTGGGGACCACATGTAAGTGGAATGATGTGATACTTGTCTTACTGTGTCTGACTTATTTCACTTAGCCTAAGGTCTTCAGGGTTCATCCGTGGTATGGCGTGTGTCAGGATATCATTCCTTTTAAAGGCTGAATAATATTCTATTGTATGATTTACCCCATGTCACCTGCCCATTCACCTCTCAGCGGGTATTCGAGTTGTCTCTGCCTTTCGGCTATCGTGAACAATGCTGTTATGAAGATGGGTGTACAAATAACTCGAGTTCCTATTTTCAACTCATTTAAATATATACCCAGAAGTGGAATGTTTGGATCACATGGTAACACTGTGTTTACCTTTTTGAGGAATTGCCTTACTGTTTTGAACAGTGTTTTCGCCACTTTACATCTCCATCAACAAGGCAAAAGGTTTTGATTTCTCTGCATCCTTACCAACGGTAATTTTCACCTCTAGTCTTTTAAAGGGACTTGAATTTTTTTAGATTCAGAGAGAATTGTTGATTCACAAGCAATTGTAAGAAATACTTGTGGAGAGGTCCCGTATAAGCTTCATCCATTTCCCCCCAGGGGTGACATCTTTCATAACTTCAGCACAATACCACAGCCAGGATATTGCCGTTGACACAGTCCATTGACCTCATTCAGATGTTACCAGTTTTACATACACTCATGCGTGTGTGTGTGTATAATCAGTTTTTTGCAAATGTATCCAACACATGGATCCGTATGACCACCACCACACCGTGGTCACAGTCAAGACAGAACAGTTCCATTGCAAGGATCCACAAAAGAGATTTAAACACATCTTTTATTTTGGAAAACCGAATGCTACACCAGAGTAGAGAGCAGAGCATAACGAAACACCCATGAACCATTGCCTGTCTCAATGGAAATTTCATTTCCTCTATAGCCTCAGCCGCTTCCGTGATACAATGGAGAAAATCTCAGCCTTCTTATCATTTTTCTGTAAACAAGTATTTCAGACCATAACTCTAAGAGACACCTCCCTTTGAAACAGAACCATAACACCATCATTATGCTCTATCCCCAGCCCACAGCCAACAATAATCCCCAGAGATGTCACAGAGAATTTGCAGATATCATCGGTTCTCCTTCCTCAAGCAAGCTCTTAGAAGGGACGCTCATGGGCCGTGAATAAGAGGTTGAAGGAAAATGGACAGGGGTAACAAGTGCTTTTTCTCCCTGCCCCCTACCCACAACCAATCCATCAGAAAACTCCAACCCACCACCTGCAAAAGAGAATCGGAATCCAACCCTGGGCCGCCACCTCCGCTCCCACCGCCCCTGTGCCAGCAAACGCGCCTCTCACATGGGCCAGCGGCCCAGCCTCATCCCTGCTCTCCCGGCCTCATGTCTGCCCCGCTCTGCCTGCTCTCTGCGTGGAGCCAGAGGGGTGCTGCCAAAACCGAGGGCAGAGCACGCGCTCCGCTGCTCCCCACCCTCCAGGGCTGCTCACTGCACCCAGGAGCTGCTGCCCAGCACCTCTGTTGTCTTGGGATTTCATGCACTCTTCTCTCTCTGCAGCCACATGGACGTGCCAGCCCCTCGCCCACCACAGGGCCTTTGCCCATGCTCCGTCCTCTGCCTGAAATGCTCTTCTCCGGGTGTCCCTTTGACCTTGCTTCCTTCAGGTCTCTGCTCGTATGTGAGTAGCTTCCATTTAAACACCAGGATCCACTCCACCCCCATTTCTACCCTGCTCTGTCCCGCAGGAGCTGACTGTGGGGACTAGACCCACGGAGTCCCTGCTCCCCTGGCTCCCCCTGGGTCTTCTCTGTGAGGGAAACCGAGAAGGCGATGACGGGGGAAGAGAGGAGTGAGGCTGGTGTTTATCTCCAGGCCCCCTTCCCAGATGACTGTTGCAGGCCGTGTGCATACAGCCTTCCTCCTCTTTGCCCCCCGTCCTGTCTCTGGCCTTCCAGCCTCGGCGCACAGCAGTCCCGCCCCGCTGTCCCTGTAGATCCCCTCCGTCCTGCCCGTCTTGTTGAAAGCAGTCCCTCTGCTCGCTCCTCTCCAACGACCCACTTGCCGCTGCTCCCTGCTGAGATTCTGACTAATCCCGTCATCTCAGTGAGCCCGCCTCTGGCCACGCCCGCCCCAGGCCCGCACCGCTCTGCATTCTCAGCCTTATGTCCCTCCGCTTTTCTCAGCATCTAACGTGCTACATGCTGTACTTGCCTGTATCTGTCTCCGCCGACGGGGAGAGCTGTGTCCTGTTGCACAGGCTGCGCACTGCACAGCGCCTGAGGTCACCGTGTGCACAGATTCCAGGGTGGCAGGGCAACGTCAGCTCCTGGAGGTGTGCGACTGGGTGGCCCCACCCCTACTGGAATAAGGGCTCTGCTTTCTTCTTCCCACGACTGTGTCTCAGTCGCTTAGAGCACTGGTGGCTCAGATGGGAAAGAATCTGCCTGCAACAAAGGAGATACAGGTTTGATTCCCGGGTCAGGAAGATCCCCTGGAGGAGGGCATGGCAACCCACTCCAGTATTCTTGCCTGGGAAACCCCCTGGACAGAGGAGGCTGGCGGGCCACAGTCCATGGGGTTGCAAAGAACTGGACACGACTAAGCGGCTAAACAACAACAAAGGCTGGGTAGGAGCCTCTGATGCCAGGAATGTCATATCCCTCAATTTTTCTGACAATCTCGGGAGGTGGGAGCAGCCGTCGCCGTTGCCCTGGCCTGCTCAGCTCCTTGCTCTTCTCTGAATGTTAAATCTCGTCTGGCTGGCTCACCTGTTAGCTCCTGGTGGGGTGGCTTTCTGTCTCATGGCCTCTTTCCCCCAGAGACCGGGGCTCAGAGGTGCTCTGTGGATGCTCTCTGCCTGATTGAAAGTGCTTTGGGAACCAGGAGGGACTCGGGAAAAGACAGCAATTAGAACGCACCATTAGGTATTAATGCCACCTGCCATCAGAACGCTGGCCAGACTGGCCTCCCCTGAGTCTGATGGGCTGAGGTTAATTAGTTTTTGGATTCTTAGCTGTGGGGTGTCGCTTTAATTCAGCTGCCACCTGGCCCTGGCTCAGCCCTGGCGAGAAAGAGAGAGAGAGAGAGAGGCCTCTAGAAGCGTGAGCTGATGCAGGGACATTCCTGCAGAGGGAGAAGCCCTCAGAGCCGAAACCACGCTTCAGTGACCAGACTGCCTGCCCGCTCACCCCACGAGAGGAATTGGAGGCCTCCGGCGGGGAGCCTGACCCTCGGCCCACAGCAGAGCCCGGCGGAGCACTCAGGCGGCCTCTGTGGCGCTTTGGGGCTTTGTCCATTTGGGAACCCCTCCATCCCTTCACTCAACACTTAGCCGGCACCTCCTCTGGCTGGGATGCAGGACAGTGAAAGAATCCACCCTGAGTTGCCTTATACAGCGACAGTGGAGAAAATCTCTCTGAGGGGCTGGCGATTCTCCAAAGAATCTTCCTTACAGAATGGCAGTGAATAAATAAATATGAAATAATAGAATGGGATTCCCTGGTGGCTCGGTGGTAAACAATCCACCCCCGATGCAGGAGACAGGAGAGGCGGGTTCGATTCCCTGGGTCTGGAAGATGCCCTGGAGGAGGAAATGGCACCCCACCCCAGTATTCTTGCCTGGAGAATCCCATGGACAGAGGAGCCTGGCGGGCTGCAGACCATGGGGTCGCAGAGAGTTGGACGTGACTTCGTGACTTAGCACACACGAATGTGTGGATCCCGACTTTGGGCTTCAGTGGTTGCAAACGTCACAGAAAGGGAGGCCAGCAGACACCAAGGGCTTCATGATGGAAGAACGCAACCCGGCTCTAAAACTGCCAGAAAATTAAAGGAAAATCTGATCAGGCCCCTAGCACAGCCCTGTCCAAAGAAATACACACAAAGGTGACTCAACTTACCACGTGTGTAATTTAACATTGTTTGGAAAGTACATTGAGAAAAAGTAGAAGGAAGCAAGTGGAATTAACTTATTTTTTTCTTCTTCAGTCATGCATTCATTCATTCAAAAATCATATTTCTTGAGCACCAATAGTGTTTCATGCAATAGATTAAGTATTTTGAGGTTATAAAAAGAGTCGTTGTTGTTCAGTGGCTAAGTCATGTCTGACTCTCTGCAGCCCCACCAGGGTGAGGAGCACCGTATCTACTGTCCTGTTGAAACGAGCAAACTGTTTGGATGTTACAGAACTTACAGTGATTATTTCTCTTCCCAGAAGAAATTCCCAGAGAAGTCATAAAGAAAAGACTTGCAAAAATGAAACGAGGGATATTTTCCGTTAATTCCATCCCTGTAGCTCAGGCGGGGAGAACCAAATTCAATCCCTGGGTCGGGAAGATCCCCTGGAGGAGGAACTGGCAGCCCACTCCAGTATTCTTGCCCGGAGAATCCCATGGACAGAGGAGCCTGGCGGGCTACCATCCACAGGTTTGCAAAGTGTAGAACATGTCTGAGCCACCGGCAGCACTGCTAGTACTAAGGGAGGAGTTAATTTTCATATCTTGTTTAGCCCAATCTCTCCAGAACATTCTTGGTACATAATTTGGTGTATATATTTCGATACATAATCAATGTGAAAATGATCAGTGAAACAGCTTCCGCTCTTTTTTGCACAGCTGGCCTTTGAAATCTGGTGTACACTCGACACAACACATCTCAGTTTGGATGGGCCACACGACAAGCACTCAGCATCCACTTGCAGCCGCCGGTAGCCGTCCTGGACAGCACGGCTCTAAGTCAACTGAAAGTTTGCCGGAAATTCAGAGAGCAAAGGAACATGGGACGCAACACCACGCTGATGTAATCAACAGACTCCAGACACTCTGGGTTTCTAGAAAACTACAGGAAAAGCAACGCAGCTTTTTCCTTTCTTTTTCTTTAAAGAAATACATCATAAAGGGGAAAATAATGGAGCAAGAAGCCATAATTGCTTTCAAAGCAGAAACAGAGGCGCACAGAACAAACATAAGACACCAAATGGGAAAATGGGAGGCAGGATGAATTGGGAGATTGGCATTGACACGTATACACTGCTACGTACGAGACAGGTAACTAAGGAGAACCTACCGTGCGGCACAGGGAACGCTACTCAAAGCTCTGTCGTGATCCAAATGGGAAGGAAGCCCAAAAACGAGGGGAGATATATACATGTATAGCTGATTCACTTTGCTGAACAGCAGAAACTAATGCAGCATTGTAAAGCAACTCTACGCCAATACAAGTTTTAAAAAATAGTCTTCAGCGACATACATATCAACCAACCACAATGTGTAAACAGTTTCAAACAATACATAAACCATTTTACCGTTGTTGTTGCACAGTCATCCTGTCACGGCCCACACTTTTACGACCCCACTGACTGTCTAGCCCGTCAGGCTCCTGTGTCCATGGGATTTCTCAGGTAAGAATTCTGGAGTGGGTTGCCATGCCCTCTTCCAGGGGATCTTCCTGACCCAGGAATTGAACCTGCACCTCCACACTGGTAGGAGGATTCTTCACCACTGAGCCACCAGGAGGACCTAAAATACTTTACAGTGTTTATGAAATAACTGGAAATCTGAACACAGAATGATGCTCCTTTGAGGCTCTTAAAGGATTGTTATTTGTTCTAGGTGTGATAATGGTACTGCGGTTATTTTTCTTTGAGAGAGAGTCATTATCTTTTAGAGAGATATCCTGCAATACTTACGAAGGCATATGGAAATAATATGAAGTCTGCAGTTTGCTACAGAAAAGCACAGGATGAGGGAGAAGAGTGGGAGTGGGCGTGAATGAAGCAAGGCTGATCATGGGTCATCCTGGGTGATGGATGCTTGGATTTTACTAAGCTACTCTGACTACGTTTGCATGTGTTTGAAGTCTTCCATAGCAAAAAAGTTTTAAGGAAACTGGGATGATATTGCAAAGGAAAACGGATGCTGTAGTGGAGGCTACAAAATGACAGATTCCAGGAGGGCAGGGATGTCACCTTCGGAGAAGGCAACGGCACCCCATTCCAGTTCTCTTGCCTGGAAAATCTCATGGACGGAGAAGCCTGGAAAGCTACAGTCCATGGGGTCGCTGAGGGTCGGACACGACTGAGCAACTTCACTTTCACTTTCACTCTCATGCATTGGAGAAGGACATGGCAACCCACTCCAGTGTTCTTGCCTGGAGAATCCCAGGGATGGGGGAGCCTGGTGGGCTTCCGTTTATGGAGTCGCACAGAGTCGGACACGGCTGAAGTGACTTAACAGCAGCAGGGTTGTCACCTTATCCATCAGTGTTTTATAGCATCTCACAGAAACGAGACACATGGTAGATACTTCGCACATATTTTTTTCTTCTTCACGGTTATTTTCATCCTTAGAGCTCTTCAGGTATATCCTACCAGGGATTGTACAGTCAAATACTCTGTCTTTTGTTTGTTTGTTTAAGAAATAGTTCTTCTCTATGTGATTGTATTACCAACTTTTGCAAAGGTTTGTTTCACTTGACTTTTTAACCTTAATTTTGTTTCTTAATTGTGAAACACATTTGGATGTTTCCAAAGTCAAATCTACAAAGCAAGGCACAAAGGAGCCCAGCTTCAATCCCTGGCAAACTTTACTCCATTCTTTGGCTGTAGCTACTGGGAGTGAGACCTCCCCTGGTGGCTCAGTGGTAGAGAATCTACCTGTAATATGGAAAACCCAGAGTCTGATTCCTGGGTCAGGAAGATCCCCTGGAGAAGGAAATGGCAACCTACTCCAGTATTCTTGCCTAGGAAATCCCCCAAGGAGCCTGGCGGGCTACAGTCCAGGAGGTCACAAGAGTTGGACTTGACTGAGCGGCTGAACAAGAGAGAGTGAAGTCAAAGACTCCCTAGCTAAAGGGTTGAGCCATGCCCCACAAACTAACCCTTGGCCATACCTTTTTGGAACTGCAGACTCTAGTGAAGAGAAAGTCAGTCAATCGTGTCCGACTCTTTGCAACCCCATGGACTGTATAGCCCATGGAATTCTCCAGGCCAGAATACTGGAGTGGGTTGCCATTTCCTTCTCTAGGGGAATCTTCCCCATCCAGGGATGGAACCCAGGTTTCCCATATTGCAGGCAGATTCTTTCCCCAGCTGAGCCACTAGGGAAGCCCAGACTCTAACAGAGGACAAAGGGATAAAGGGGTTGGATTCTACTCATCAGGGGGTGGGGTACCGATCAGCATGCCTCTGCTCAGACTCCTGAGGTCCTGGCGTCCAGCCCTCTGACACTGCTTTGGATCCTGCATGGATCCCAGGCAGGTCCTTGCAGCTTCATGAAGTTCTCAGCCTCTGCTTTGAACCCACCAGATTCCCTTGGGCTAACATCAGCCTGGGTCTGTTTCTGTTGCTTGCACCTTAAGAAACCCAACAGAAGCATAGATCTTAGTGACAAATTGCCTAGTTAATTACTTCATCCAAATCCTGATAAGACGAACCCATGGTATTATGATAGCCCACAACCAAACTTGGGGGGCAGATGGAGCTAAATGCATAGCTGGAGAAGTAGGGGCAGCAGCCAGCACACCAGCGTGGAGGCTTGGCTGAGACGATGCGTGTCTCTGAGGGTTCCGTACGCAGCTGGTGGTTTCAGCCTGATGGTCCCCAGAGCCTGTGCTTACGATGGTGTTCCCTGAATCCTTCATTCTCACCTCTCCCCAGCTTACACATCCCTGTCGACGACACCATCAGAGCAAGGGCATGTGGTTTTCACCACAGCTCAGCCTTGTTAGCTATTCTGAGGACAGGCCTTTGAGGCTCAGGTCCCTCTGGCTCTGTTGAACCTTCCCGACTCTACTCTGGGCCAGCTGATGGAAATGCCTGGCGGGGCCAGTTCCCATGTACGATGACACAGACACTGCGGGGCTGAGGAGCTGGAGTTCTGGTTCTAGTGATCGTCACCGTGTGAGAATGGAAGTTCAGGGTTGCCAGATCCCCTGACTTTTCATGAGAGCCTGAAAATCAGACATTTTATGAAAAATGTTATTTTTCACACACACACAAAATCTCTGAAGGCCAAACAAAATGTATCTGTGCAATGAATTCATTCCACAGGCCACTAGCTTGAAAGCACTGGTCTACCACCTACATCATGGCTTTCGTCTCTATATTCCTGTCCGTTTATCTCTTTCATGAGACCCTGAGATTTGAAAGGGCCACGATCAGGACTGTCTTGTTTAAAGTTAGGCACCGCATGCCTCGCTCAGTTCTGGGTGTGCAGTGGAGATCTATGTATGCATGGATGGGTGAATAGTCAGCAGGGTGCATGCATGTGTGTGTATATGGGGGGAGAGTGAATAGACAGATGGAGAGATGGACGGATGAGATCACACAACTGATGCTGGAAGACAAAGCATAGATGTGATCGGTACCAGAGCAGGCAGAGCGAGGGAGGGAGAGAAGAGAGGTGAGTTGGTTTCTTCATTTGGGTGGTTATGCCATTAGCTGGCTCTTGTGTTTGGGTCCATGAGAGTCACACCGATCCCTCTGCAGAGCTGCCAGATTCTTTTCTTGGAATAGTATGCTTCGGAACACTAACTCTACCCTGAGTGAGGGACCTGCGTTCTTTGGTCCACAAAGCTTGCTGTCTGGTTGCTCAGACTGGAGAGCCTGAGGGCTATGGCTCCGCAGGCTTTCCCCCTCTGCCTGGCCTCTGGGCATCTCCGTGCCCCTAGCCTCAGCAAGGAAGTAACCTGCCTGAAGTATGAAAGCCAGAGCTGCCAGGCCAGGGTGGGGCAGGGAGAGGGGGTTTCCCTTGGTCTGCCCTGCTTCGCTCCCTGCTGGCTTCCTTTGAAGAGCTTCTTCCTTCCTTGCTCTGCCACCCACTTGGCTGTGAGGATACAAAAAGGCTCATCAGTTGCTATAACAACACCCACCACCTTCCTCTGCACTTAGCCAGGCTGTTTATTCTCTCTCAGATAATGGATCTGCCTGCAGAGTGACCGGTCCCTTTTGTCCTCAGAGTTGGGCTTGAGCAATTGCTATTATTACGATTCATCATGTTTTCATTGTTGGTTTGAGCTGCCATTTATTGAGAGCTCATTGTGCCATGTGATAACCAATCCTTTATGAGCACTATCTCATTTAATCCTCACAGTGATACTATGAGTTAGGGAATGCCGCTCTTGGTTTATGGCTAGGGAGAAAGATGGTATGGTCTAGTTTATAACAGCGGAAGTCCTGGAACCCAATGGCCCGAGCTCAGATCCTGATTCTGCCAGACGCTAGCTGTGTGAGCAAATTACATATCTGCTCCTTGCCTCAGTTTCCCCATCTGTGAAATGGAGATAATAGCGGTGCCTGGAGGAAGCGCCGGTCATACCTCAAGAGCTTTCCTTGGTTACCCAGAAGCATTTCTTGAGACAAGAAATATAGTCTATCTATACCACCGACTCGATGGACATGAGTTTGAGTAAACTCCGGGAGCTGGTGATGGACGGGGAGGGCTGGCTTGTGATTCATGGGGTCTCAAACAGTTGGACAAGACTGAGTGACTGAACTGAACTGAACTGATAACCTGCAGAAGTATAGCTTGGGGGAGATCTGAGGTTAGGAGTAGGGTTAGGCGTGGAAAGGCAGGCATCCCAGAAGGTGCACTTTATTAATGAAGTGGCCACTGTGGGAAGCTGGAGATAAAGCCTGCTGGGAGCGAGTGTAGGCACACGCTGAGTTACTGCACCCACAGGGTGATGGACTTGGGTTACTTATCCGCCAGCTCCCGTCAGCTATAGGCTGAGGGCTGCTCCCGGGTGGGTGTGAATCCCCCAGCACTTCTGTCCTTCCACATGGGCTCTGCCAAGTTCCTCCGGCAGCTGGAGAAAGCCTCTGACCAGGCGATGCAGGCGGCAGCGGGAAGCTGGGGTGGGCGGGTACTGAAGGCACCCACGGTGACAGCCACAAAGCTAATAAACACTTGTCGGATGGCTGAGCAAGGAAGAGGCAAGTGCAGCAGGCAGGATGCAAACACCCTAACCCCAACCAAAGATGTCAGTGGCCTAATCCCATTATGAAGATGTGAACGTCTTCTGTTACATGGCAAAAGGACTCTGCAGATGTTATCAAACTTACAGATTCTCAAACAGGGAGAGGACCCTGGATTTTCCTGGTGGACTCAATCTAATTATAAGAGCCATTAAAAGCAGATGGCTTTCCCTGGTTGGAGTAGGGAAGGAGCCACAAGGAGAAGCTGGAGATTTCCAAAACGTGAGAAAGAGTTGACCTGCGTGAGAAAGAATGAGGGCAGCCCCCAGGAGCAGAGACCAGCTCCCAGTGGACCACTGGCAAGGACACAGGGCCCTCGGTCCCACACTCACAGAATCTGGATTCTGCCTACAACATCACTCTCCTTGGAAGTAGGTCCCTTCCCAGGGTGCCCAGGAAAGAGCCTGGGCCGGCCAACACCTCTATTTCAGCCTGTGAGATTCCAAGTAAAGTGGCCAGCTGAGGCCCCTGGACTTCTGAGCTACATACTACTCATCATAGATTTTTTTTTTTTTGCATCACTTTTTATTTGTTTTTTGGCCATGCCCAGTGGCAGGCAGAATCTTAGTTCCCCAACCAGGGATTGAACCCACGTCCTCTGTAGTAGAAGGTGGAGTCTTAACCACTGGGCCGCCAGAGAAGTCCTTGCGCTAGACGGTGAGATAACAGATTGATGTGGTTCTAAGCCACCGAGTTTGTGGGAATTCATTACCGCAGCCCTGGGAGACTCGTACAGAAACTCAGACTCAGGACGGGCAAGTGACTTGCTCGACGCCACACAGCCAGTGAGTGACAGAGCTGGCATGTGAACAGAGCTGTTTATCTTTCGGTCCCAGGTTTTTGATCTCTCTGTAGTGCTGTCTCCTGTTCCTTGAGGGGGAGGAAGAAAGAGGAGATCCCTGAGAAAGTCTGCGGGAAGCAGGGCAGAAAGGAGAGTTGTTGCTAAACAGCGCAGCATCAGCTAGAAGCACAAATTCTGCGCCGGACAGGTTAGTATTTCAAGCCTGCTCTGTAACTAATTAGCTGGGTCACTTCCGGTAAAGTCATGTTGCTTTCTTAAGCCTGATTTTCCTCATCTATAACATAGGATTGATACTCTTTGATGGAGTACATTGCGATAATTAAATGAGATTGTGCTTATGAAGAGTTGTTTGCAATGCCTGGCACAGCTGAAGTGCTCAGTAAACGTTACCTATTATTACAGTCATCTGAAAGCGTTAGTTGCTCAGTCGTGTCTGATTCTTTGTGACCCCCTGGACTCTAGCCCACCAGGCTCCTCTGTCCGTAGGATTTTCCAAGCAAGAATACTGGAGTGGGTAGCCATTCCCTTCTCCTGGAGACCCAGGTTTGATCCCTGGGTTGGGAAGGTCCCCTGGAGAAGGGAATGGCTACCCACTGCGGTATTCTTGTCTGGGAAATCCCACGGACAGAGGAGCCTGGCGGGCTGCAGTCCAGGGGGTTGCAAGAGTCTGGACACGGCTGAGTGACTAACATTTTCCAGTCATCTGCTCAGCATCAGTTTTGCGTCAGGCGACCACTCTCTAAGATAAGTATTGTTTTGCCCACTTTACAGATGAGACAGTACAGCTCATGGAGATGAAGGGGCTTGTCTAACGTCACACAGATGGTGTTACAGCTGGACTTGAACCTGCCCTGCTTGAGTCCCAGACCCTGCAGCTCTGTGCTGTGCTCCCCAGCTGTCCTGACTCCTGAGCTTGGGACTCCACCAGTGAGCCCGGAGAACCATCAGAGCCTTCCTCTCTGCCCTGAAGGCTGCCTGTCAATTCCAGAGGTTCACAGAAAACTGTCACCTTCCTTTTTCATTTTGGTCTGGCTATCTGATTCATGGTCCATACCTGGTACCAGAACAGGGTCTCCTGGCTTCATGAAGCAAACACTCCGAGGGTCCTTGGCTCTGATACCCCGTGTCCTGGGTGCCGGGGAGCACTTGGTTCAGACAGCTCTGGGCGCCCCTCTGCCCCCCGCCCTTGAAGAGTACCCTGTCTCATGAAGGAAGCAGATCTGTGAATAACTACAGCACCATGTGCCCAGGTTATAAACCAGGTCTGAACAGTGAGTGGTGACGATGATGGTAATAATAACACACTGTATTGGGATTGTTTTCAGAGCTGGCTAGTGAGGAGCTAATAGAAATTCAAGAGGATAAATGCAATTCCGGGGCATTGTATGTTTGTGATTTAAAGATTTCCTAAAGATTTAAGGAAAAGAAAAAGTAAGAAATAGGAATGGTTATGAAGGGGTGATGAAATTCAGACTGTGCCTTACAGAGAAGATCCATCTAAGTGAGGTCCCGAGGAAGTGATGGAGTGAGCTACGAGGATACTAGGGAGAGTTCCCCCAGGCAGTGACAAGAGCCAGTGCAGAGACCTAAGACAGGAGCTAAATGAGGACATGAAGAGATGGTTCGTGTCATTTGCTACCAGGTGAATGTGAGCTACTGAAAGTGTGATGTTGGAGCGTCTGACATCATTGTCGGTCTGTTTCTTCCTTCAATTCTGTCAGTTTGCTTCATGTATTTTGGGACTCTCTTGTTAGGAATGTATGTTTATACTCACTGTATCTTCTTGATGCCTTAACCCTTCAAGCATCATAAAATATCCTTCTTTGTCTCTACATGTTCAGTTGTGTCCAACTCTCTGCAACCCTATGAACTGGAGCCTGCCAGGCTCCTCTGACCACGGAATTTTCCAGGCAAGAATACTAGAGTGGGTTGCTATTTCCTCCTCCAGGAGATCTTCCCGACCCAGGTTTCTTTGTCTGTACTAATAGTTTTTTTCTCAAGTCTATTTTTCTCTGATGTTGGTAGAGCCACTCAAGGTCTGTTTTGATTATGGTTTTCATAATACAGCTTACCATCTCTTTTAAACCTATTTTTCTTTGACATCTCAAAACTTAGCATCTAGTTAGATCACAGTAAGCCTTAAAACAAGTCTTTATACCTTTTAAAAGACTGAACATCATATAAGGCATATCATCTGACCACAGTGGAATAAAATCAGAGCTCATCACAGCTGTAAATACCTACCAAAAAAAGGGAGAAAGATCTCAAATCAGTAGCCTAACTTTATACTTTAAGAAAGTAGAGAAAGAAGAGCCAGTTGAACCAAAACTAAGCAGAAGAAAAGAGGAAGGAAGGAAAGAAGGAAGGAAGCAATTGTCAGAGTCAATAATTAAGTTTAGGAAGGTGTCAGGACCCAAAATCAGTACATAAAAGTCAACTGTGTTTCTAGCAGAGAATGGCCCCAAAGCGAGATGAAGACAGCAATTCCATTTACAACTGAAAGACTGAAATACTTAGGAAAAAATTTAACAAAAGAGGTGAAAGACTTCTACACTGAAAACTACACAGCATCTTTGAAAGCAACTAAAGACCTCTATACATGGAAAGACATTTGTGTTCACAGATTGGGAGATTTGCTACTGTTAAAATGGCAATACTGCCCAAAGTTATCTATAGAGTAATTGCATTCCCTCTCAAAATTAAAGCTGCCCTTTTGGGGGCAGAAACTGACAAGCTGATCCTAAAATTCAAATGCAAATGGAAGAGACCCAGAAGAGTCAAAACGATTTTGGAAAAAAATAGTGAAGTTGGGAAGAATCATACTTCCTAACTTCAAAACTTGCCTCAAACCTGCCAAGTAATAAAGACTGTGGTGCTGGCATAAGGATAGACGTACACTTAGGCTAGAACTGAAAGCCCAAAAATAAAGATCTGCCTTTAGGCTCAGTTGACTTCCGACAGGGCGCCAAGGCAATTCAACAGCAAAAGAATAGTCTTTTCAACAAAACATACTAGGAGAACTGATATCCACATGCAAAATGAAGCACAGACCCAAGTGTAAGCTAAAACTAGAAAACTCATAGAGGAAAAATAGGTGTTCATTTCAGTGACCTTGGATTAGACCATAGTCTCTTAGGTAGAATACAAAAACAGCCCAAGCAACAAAAGAGAAAATAAATTGGACTTCATCAGTGTTAAACACTTGTGCTTCCAAGGACACCACCAAGGAGTAAGAAGACAATCCACAGCAAGGGATAAGGTATTTAAAAATCACACAACGTAATGTTTGATATACGTAAAACTCTTGGAGCTCAATGATAAAAGACTGACAACCAAGTTTAAAAATGGACGGATGGAATAGACATTTCTCCGAAGAAAAAATATATAAGTGACAGATTAGCACGTGAAACAATGCCAAACATTTGGGAAATGAAAATCATAACCTCAGTGAGATACCATTCCACATGCATTATGATGACTGTAATAAAAGAGGAAAACCCAGCAATAGCAATTGTGGGCAGGATGTAGGGGGCCTATAGCTCTTAGACATTTCTACTGGGGATGGAAATGGTGCAGCTGCCAGAGAGAGCAGACCGGCAGTTCCTCCAGAAGGTAAACACGGAATCACCCTATGACCCAAAGACTTCACTCCTAGGGGAGATGCCCAAGAGAACTGGGAAACGTACGTTCACACAAAATCCTGTACACAAACGTTCATAACAGCATTATTTTAAAAAGCCAAAGAGTAGAAACAACCCAAATGTTCACCGACTGATGAGTCAACAACCAAAATGTGGCATATCCAGAGAAAAGGGCAACCGTAAGAAGTAGTGAAGGGCTCACACAGGCTCAGCACGGAGGAACCTTGAAAATGCTACGCCAAGCAGAAGAGGCCAGATGGAAAATGGCACACCCTGAATGTGTATGTACACACACACACACACACACACACTTCAAACGATGCAAATCCAGAGCTCAAAAGTGGATGAATAGCTGCCAGGAGCTGTGGGCAGAGGGGAACTGGGGAACATTTCCTCTCGAATGATGAAAACGTCCTGTAATTAAACAGTGGGGATAACTGCACAGCCTGAATATACTGAAAAGATAGATTGTATGATTTACTGGAAGGACGGATGCTGAAGCTGAAGGTCCCATACTTTGGCCACTTAATCTGAAGAGCCAACTCATTGGAAAAGACCCTGATGGTGGGAAAGATTAAGGGCAGGAGAAGCGGGTGACAGAGGATAAGATGGTTGGATGTCATCACCAGCTCAATGGACATGAGTTTGAGCAAACTCCAGGAGACAGTGGGGGACAGGGAAGTCTGGCGTGCTGCCATTCATGGGGCTGCAAAGAGTCAGACATGGCTGAGCAACTGAACAACGACAATGGAATATGACTCATTCAATTTTTATAAATTTGCTTAACCTACTATTAATGTATTCAGCTAATGAGCTAGAAAGAAGTACATAGAAAATGTTGAATCCAGTATTCTCTACAGGGATTTAAGATGTAATAGTACCAACCAAGGATGCATCATGACCTCCACCCTCAGTGCCAGAGAATCTCCTGATTGGTTCCATCTCTCAGTAGCTGGATTCCCTGTAGCAAGGGAGCACTGGTATGGAATAAGGGAACTTGGCTACAGAATAAGGGAACTTGGAACAACCTATGTGTGTCTCAACAGCACAAATGAGTTCATTCCTAATTATTCCTCTCTGAGAAAGAGTGATAGGCAGAATATTTCTGTTTATAAATGGAAAAATAGTTAACAAAATTAAAATAACCAGTATTTTTTTTAATAGGCAAAAGACTCGAATAGTTGCTTCACGGAATAATATACAAGAATAGCCAATGAGCATGTGCAGAAGTGCTTGACTTCGTAAGTTATCAGAGAAACACCATTTCTGAAGTTAAACGCCCCGAAAAGCCAAATGTCTTTGAGGCTATAAAGCAGCTCAAAATGTTGGTGGGAGTGTAGAATGACATGCCCACTTTAGAGAAGAGTTTGCTACTTTCTTGTCAAGTTAGCAACACCTATTCCGTGACCCACCAATTCCACCCCTGGTTATTAACCCACGAGAAATGAAAACACATGTCCACAGACTTAACTCAAGAACATTCACAGCAGTCTTATTCAATAGCCAAGAATAGAAACAGCGTGAACGTCCCTCAACAGGACAATGGAGCAATAATTACGGCATATTCACACAAAGGAACACCACTCGGTGACAGGCAGGAGTCCTGACTGCTGCCTGCCTAGCGTGGAAAAATTTCACAGACAGGGTGTTGAGTGAAAGAGGCCAGACCCCAAAAGTACAGACTGTGTGATTCCATTTATATGACGGTCAAAAGCAGGTACATCTAATTCCCAGCGATAGAAATCAGAACAGCGATTGCCTACGGGGGTTAACCTGAAAAGGGACACACAGGCACACACAAACTCTCCTGGAGTGATGGAACATTCCATATGCAGAGAGCTGTGGTCATGACCCAGGGGCACACATTTATCCAAATTCACTTCCTGGGACACCCAAGGCGTCTGTATTTCGGTGTATGTAAACTTGACTTCAATTAAAAGAAATGCAAAAGGTGCTTCAAATTCATTTAACTGAAGCAGCAGTAGGGACTGGAAGAAGGGTGTTTCTGGAGCTGAATCGGAAGAGGCAGGAACACAGGGCTCTGATGCCCGGGTCCCGGGGGCAGGCAGAGGTGTGGGCTCGGCCTCTGCTGTGTGTTCTGGGGAACACTGTCTGCCTGCTGTTCCCTTGCCTCGCAGATTTGGCGGCTGAGTCAGCCAAGCTCCTCGCATCTGCGCTTTGCCATCGGCCGCTCCTCCCTGAGACACTTTGGAGGGCTTGTCCCCAGGGAGAGGCTCACCAGCAGCCACCGCAGCCTCTGGGTCTCCCTGCCTCCAGTCCTAGGGTGACCAGGACCGGGGGGAGAGGCTCCCCCTCAGCCCCTGCCTCCCTGAGCCGCGATGGACTGCGGCTTCTGAGAAATCTCATCTCCAGTGCCTGCTGCCCGCCCAGCCCTGCTCCTGATTCCTCGCCGCCGCTCTGCTCGGGCAGGCGATGACTCAGTGCGGGGGAGGGCGACAGGGTCCGCTGCAGCTGGAGGAAGAAAAGGCCCCCATCCCTGCGGGGCCTGGGGTTTCTGCTCCCCATCTGTCTGCTGTCCAGGCAGGATGAAGGAACAGAAAGGGCTTGAACTTCGAGGACAGACTAAGCTGGGGTGGAGGCACCATCCTGCTTAAGCCTCGGTTTCCTGTCCCGTAAATAGGGTGACGGTATTTTAGGGCACTGGGCCATTTACGGAGGAAGGACTCCGGAAAAACCTGTAAGGGGTGAAGAAAGCAGGACAGGGAAGGGGGAGCCGAGCGGGGAGGTGGCCACGCGTCAGGTCCCCCGGATCCGCTGGGGGCTGAGGGCTTGATCACATCAGAAAGCTGTTACCCGCTCCAGATGCACCCCCAGGTCAGCACCGGCTGTGGGGTGCTCTTGGGAGGACATGACTGCCTGGTGAGGCTCTGGTTAACAGATGGTGATTCTCTGCAGAAGGAGGGTTGGCTGTGAGCTCTTAGCAGCCAGCATGCTGGAGAGTGGGCAGGCTGGCCTAGTGGGGGAGACATCCTGATGTGGGGCCCCCAAGAGCAGCTATAGTAGGAGGGAAACACTGGTTGCTCTGGGCTTTTGTGAATTCACACAGTTGGCAGTGAAGAAACAGCTATTTCTTAGCTGCGTGAGAAAGGCTACCCAGTACCATAAGTGTGTGTGCCCTGCCTGCCTGCCACAGGTTTAACATGATTTAGCGATCAGGGGAGAGTGAGAGCCAATATCCATGCATCTAAGAATGAGCAGTATAAAGAAACACTTAGCAGTACAAACTATTATATAGCGGATATGGTATATAGGATGGATGATTTTGAGCTGTGGTGTTGGAGAAGACTCTTGAGAGTCCCTTGGACAGCAATGAGATCAAACCAGTCAATCCTAAAGGGAATCAACCCTAAATACTCCCTGGAAAGACTGATGCTGAGGGTGAAGCTCCAATACTCTGGCCCCCTGATGCCGAGAGCTGACTCATTGGAAAAGACCCTGATGTTGGGAAAGATTGAAGACAGGAGGAGAAGGGGGTGACAGAGGATGAGATGGTTGGATGGCATCAGACTCAATGGATGCGAGTTTGAGCAAGCTCCAGGAGATAATGAAGGACAGGGAAGCCTGGCGTGCTGCAGTCCATGGAGTCGCAAAGAGTTGGACACGACTGAGTCACTAAACAACAACAAACAACGAAAGGTGTAACTGTATAGCACAGGGAACTGTTAAATATATTCAGTATCCCACGATAAGCCATAATAGAAAGGAATATATATACATATATGACTCACTTTGCTGTAGAACAGAAATTAATATGTTATAGATCAACTATACAGAAATGAATATGTTATAAATCAACTATACTTCAATAGAATAAATTTTAAAAAACACAACAGCCAGAAGTAGGCAGAGCAGTTGTATCCTAAAGGCCTTCCTTTTATTCCTGGACACGAGAAAGTTTGGGGTTTCCAAGGAAGTTAGCTGGAGTCGAGGGGGAAGGCCCTTAAGGGACATGGGGCAGTGGCTGCCTGCCATCTGGTCTCACCACTGTGCCACACCACTCTGCCTTCCTTCCACATGCCTGG
>SJYF01000519.1:2785984-2798789 GCA_006410515.1 Procapra przewalskii | reverse complement strand
CCTGCCTGGGCCTCTGCCCATCTGTACCCACTCCTCCCCTTAACAACCCTCTGTTTTGTGCTTCTAAGAACTTGAGATTGGTCACTGGGTACCATCACCCGGTCCATCCAACCGGGGACTCTGCTTCTCAGGGGGCTTTCCAGAAACAGGGAGTTGGAAATGTTCCTGGGATGTCCATGTCTCCTCCAATAACGTACATCATGGGAGGGAAGAACACTGACTTTAGGGTCAGACAGACCTGGCTTTGAACCCAGCTCTGCCATCCGATGGCTGTGTGTTCTTGATCAAGTTGCTTTACCTCTCTGAGTCTCAGAATCCCTCTCTGTAAAAACTGGATACATTGATGTGCTTGCTCAGAAGGGTGACGAGGAAGACTAAGAGCCACACCAGTGAAGGGCTCAGCACACAGAAAGCCCTTGATAAATGCCCACTCTCTGCCCCTTGTCTCCTCTGCAGGGATGCATTTTCAGTCTTGTCATCCCTGGGGTGGGGCAGCTTTTCTAGGCTCACCATGAGCACTGAGGGTCCAGCTCATTTGGCTCGTTTGGGAAGGGGCCCTGGTCCTGTCTGCTTCTGGCCTCAGTTCCAGGAACTGCCCCATGGTTCGATTTATTTCCTCTCAGCTGTTTCTTACATCTCCTAGGAGACTCGTCTCTTCTACAAACATCCTCTTTGTCTCCTCGTCCAGCCGCCCTTTCCTTGGAAAGATGGTTTGGCCAAGTTGGCTCCTTTGCCAACTTGCCAGTAAGCTGTGTCTTGTTTGGCATTCTGATAAGATGGTATGGAGCCCCTGTGGGATCGGCCATCACAGCTGAGGACTTGAAAAGGGCCGGCGGTCAGATGCCTGAGCACCTCTTTCTTCCACCTTAGAGGTGCCTCTGCAGACTAGGAGGGACCTCTGGGTCTTACATGTCGGGGCACAGAGAGCAATATCCCAGCCTGACCTTGGGGTGGCTTGCAATGAGACTGGGTCTTTTGATGGAGTCGGGGGTTTGGAGAGAGTGGAAGAGAGACCCACGCATGGAGGGGCCCTGCCTTGATTCCTGGAACTGCCACGCATGGCGGGAGCGGGTCTGGGTTTGAGTCCTGGCATGGCTACTTACCAGCGATGTGATGTAGGGTATTTTATTGAACCACTCTGTGCCTCAGTTTCTACTCCTGTCAAATGGGTATAATGACAACGAGCAATTCCCCTGGCACTGGGGTTTTACCTCCTTTACACACGTGCGTCACACAGCTGCTGTCCCTGGGGAAATCCCCCTGCACGCCCAGGCCCTGTGCTGGGTGAGGCTGACCTTGGCCTCTAGCCTTCAGGTTGGGCATGTATTTCAGACCTAGCCTGTGAGCATATTCCCAAGTTATGTCGCTGGATATGTTCCTGGGGGTGTTGGGTGTTCGGATACGGATGCCAGACCCCTAAGGGCTCAGTCAGACTCCATGCCAGGGCTCCTGTTGGAAGTTGAGAACCAGAAGGTCTCTTTCCCCAGGGACTTCAGATAGATTATGGTTTCTGCTCAGAGCTGCTCCTGATGATTTTGCCTCCATTAAAGGAGAACGTGATTGAGAAAGAAGCCAAAGGAGACGAAGAGAGAGAGGTTCTCGAGAGCATCCTTTGGACGCCTGGATCCAGCTGGGCCCGAACATCAGCCTTGGGGTCTCTAATCACCATCTTTGGCTAAAGACAGTTTATGTTGGGTTTTCTGTCCCTTATAATCACAGAGTCCTTCAGTCCTATTGAATGTACAACAATAACACCTCCCTCTCTGTACCCCGCCCCAGTACTCTTGCCTGGAGAATCCCATGGACAGAGGAGCCTGGCAGCTACAGTCCATGGGGTCGCGAAGAGCTGGACATGATGAGCAACTGACACTTTTGCTTTTCTCTGGTTGCTTGGAGGATCAAATAACACCAGCCATGTGAGGCTCTTAGCACAGGCATGGCACGCAGTAGGCACTTAGTAAATGCCCCCGAGCTCCCAGGGCCTC
The DNA here is from genome assembly GCA_006410515.1 of Procapra przewalskii. Lineage (NCBI taxonomy): Eukaryota > Metazoa > Chordata > Mammalia > Artiodactyla > Bovidae > Procapra > Procapra przewalskii. The sequence continues at coordinate 2,796,804 of SJYF01000519.1, read as the reverse complement.
GCTCTTCTCACCTGCCAGGCGGGCGTATTAAACTGTGGCCTACCGCTTGTTAGTGGAGGGCAGACCTTGAAGGGGATTCTGGGCAGTTCTGTTAAGTAACAGTGAAGCCCAGTGGCGGAAAGAGCAGTGCCCACGCACAGCGTCCACATCCCAACCCCTGGTCCCCAAGAACAAGTCACGAGGCAAAGGACCTCCTGCAGATGTGATTTAGTTAAAGATTTTGAGATAAAGAGATTTTTAAAGATTATCTGGGTGCATGCATACTCAGCTGTTTCAGTCGTGTCTGACTCTTTGCAACCCTATGAACTGTAGCCCACCAGGCTTCTCGGTCCACGGGATTCTCCGGGCAAGAATACTGGAGTGGGTTGCCATGCCCTTCTCCAGGGGATCTTCCTGACCCAGGCAGGGAGCCCACGTTTCTTACATTTGCAGGTGGATTCTTTACCTCTGAGCCACCAGGTGGGTCCAACCTAATCACACAAGTTCTTTAAAGAACCTAAGAATCAGATCACAGAGATACAACATTGCTGTCCTTGAGGGTGAAGGAAGGGGGCCTTCTTCCTCCAGGAAGGAGGCACGTGGGGAGCCTCTAGAAGGGGAAAAGGGGAAAGGGAAGGAGATGAATGTGGGAAAGGTATGGGGATGAATTCCCCCATGTCATCCGGGAAGAAGCACGGCTCTGCCAACACCCCGGTATCAGTCCAGGGAGACCGGCATTGGAATCGAACCTCCGGAACAGTCAGATAATCGACTGGTATTGATTTTGGCCACTGAGTTTAAGATCATTTGTGTTTAAAAAAGAGACAAATAGCCCCAAGTGGAGTCACTTATATGACACTCCACGTCACCAAACTGAGACTTAATATATAACAATTACAGTCTCAGTCACATCCAGGAATAGAATCTTAACCGAGTGAGGGATGACCTAGTTAGCGCTGGTGAACCTGACTCGTAGAAGAAGCCTACTCTACTTCCCAGGTGCCTCAGAAGGCAAAGAATCCGCCTGTAATGCAGGAGATTCAGGTTCAATCCCTGGGTTGGGAAGATTCCTTGGAGAAGGGGATGGCTACCCACTCCAATATTCTAGTCGGGAGAATTCTATGGACAGAGGATCCTAGCACGCTTTAGTCCATGGGGTCATAAAGAGTCGGACACGACTGAGTGACATGGATTGGAAACCAGGAGACATTGGGACATAAGTGAAGTGAAAGTCACTCAGTCATATCCGACTCTTTCTGACCCCACAGACTATACAGTCCATGGAATTCTCCAGGCCAGAATACTGGAGTGGGTAGCCTTTCCCTTCTCCAGGGGATCTTCCCAACCCAGAGGTCAAATCCAGGTCTCCTGCATTGCAAGCACATTCTTTACCAGCTGAGCCACCAGGGAAGCCTGAGGCACTGGCACATTAAAAAAAGGTGCAAAAGCCTCACAGTCTAAAGACACAGAAATCATACAGAGTCTGTTCTCTTTTCACTGTGGATTTATATCAGAACTCAATGAAATAGAATTTGTATCCTGCTGCTGTGTGAAAATTGTATAAATCTTAATTTTGTGGCATTGGTTCATAGTGCTTTCCAAGTCTACAATATTCTTCTACTTTCTGTTCATTCTGTTATTTTTTGAGAGTTTGGTATTGAAACTCCCACTGGAAATCTTAATCTACCTACTTAAAAAAAAATTGGAGGGATTTCCCTAGTGGTCCAATGGTTAAGACTCTGCCTTGCAATGCGAGGGACTCAGGGTCCATCCCTGGTCAGGGAACTAAGATCCCACATGTTGTGGAGTGACTAAGCCCACGCACCACAACTGCTGAGACCACACAGCATAGCTAGCAGTCTATGCGACCCAACTATAAAGTGACAAACCACTAGTAAACCTGACGCAGCCAAATAAATAAGTATTTGGGAAATATTTACAACGTATAGTGGAACCGTACGTCACTTTGTTCAGTATTTTCCAAGATGTGTTACTGTTCTTTTGCTGATTTTATTATCACTATGAACTCTAATTAAGCTTTTCAGTTTTTTTTTTCCAATGGCACTTTTTATTGCTATTATAAATCTCTGCCTCTATGTTGGCCTTTTGCAGTTCTGTGGAATTTCCTTTTTCTTTTTTTTCCTACTTTTTCTCTTTTTTTAATTTGAATTAAAATTTTTTAATCTATTATTTTTTTCCTACATTTATTCCTTTGTTTGCTCTTTCTACTGTTCTTTCTCCCTTGAAGTTAATCTTTGACATGTATGTCCTCTTTATCTACCTCTGTTTAACTTTGCATTTCTCGTCTTCCTTTCCGTTCTCTTTCTCACCATATTTGTGAGCTTTGTTCTCATTGCTTTATTCCCCAGTTGGCACCTTGCTTTAGTTTTGTTTTATAGCCTGCGTTTAGCTAGTTTTGTTCTTAACTGGTAGATATATCATTTGTGGTTTCCTTTGTCCACTGGGTCAGTCTATTGTACTTTATTTTTGTTGGATTGTTTTGATTTGCTTATGGCTGTATATGCACGTGTGTGTATTACATTATTTTAATTACTATTTGCCTGATTTTTGTCACTGCCTTTTGTCTGGTGTTCACCTTTGGTTTCTCGTTTCTGAGTATTTGTATTAATAACATTTAATGCCTTAATAAACCATCTGTGGAATCTCCGTTACTGGCCCAAGATCAAGCCCTGAGCCTTCAGATTGGGAGCGCTGACTCCAAGACTTTAAACCAAAGAACTCCTAACCCTAAGGAGTCTCAAACAGAGAGACTTCTCACAAAGGCAACCGCTTCTATACAAGACCCACCATCACCCAACTGCCAGTAGCATCCTGTGCAGGACGCCTCATCCAAATAAAAAACAAGACAAAACTGCAAACCTTATCATCAGCAGACAGGATTACCCCCGCACTCAGCCCTGCCCATCAGAGGGAAAAAAAAAAACTCAGCACAAATCTCACCCCACACGAAGCTTGCACAAACCACTGGACCACCCTTAGGAGGGCAGAGACCAAAAGGAAGAAAGAATTCAAGCTTGAAGCCTGGGAAAAGGAGACCTCAAACATAATAAGTTAAAAAAAAATGAAAAGGTAGAGAAATACTGTACAAATGAAGGAACAAACTAGAAACACACAAGCCCAAAGAAATAAGAAATTAAAAAAAGAAAAAAAGAAGCCTACTTTCCCTCGAAGGAAGGTGACCTTGCATACACAACTGTTCCATGCTGGTATAACGTCCTTGTCCTGCCCCCTTCCTCCTATAAAAGCCTTTCAATTTGCATAGCATTTCAGAGCCCCTTTCCCTTTGATGGATAAGATGTTGTTTGATTCATGAATCACTGAATAAACTTTTAAGATCTTTAAAGCTTACTCAGGCAAATTTCATTTTTTAACAGATTTTGTGGCAGCAATGGGATCTGGAGGAAACTTCTGACAACTCTGGGGACAACAAGAAACACAGGTGTTGGGAGGCACAAGCCCCTTTAGTTCTCTGCCTTTCTTGCCATTTCCAAGGGTGGGGGGTAAGTTCTCCTCAGTTCAGAGTTCTGTTCTCTTTGCACGGAACCGCTAACGTACCTGGCTTTCCAGCCCAGGGCAGGTCAGCTTGAGTTAGCAGACAGTCCCAGATTCTGAGCTCTTGGCTCAGTCCCTGGATTCCATGTTGGGTTGGTAGTTCAGCCCACAGTGCCCTATTTGACTGGAGCCCCAGTCCACAGCCTGCATTCTTTGGGGACGTGCTGGTTCAGGCCTTTCGCCAGTCCCCAGGTCCACACCGGAATTGCTAGTGGGGCACGCAAGGCCTCCTCTTGGCCAGCCTGCAGTAACAACTCTTTGGTTATTGCCGGTGTGTTAACAGGAAGGAAAGGCTATTTCTGGTGGGAATCTCAGAAGCCAAAAGCTGCAACACTGTGGGCATGGACTGAGCACTTCAAAGCTGTTAGGGCACTCACTGCCTAATTCCAAGACTCTTGTGTTAGAACACGCTGATCACAGAATGGGGTTAGATTGACCTCAGTCCCGCATCAGCCTAAAGCAAATTTCCGTGTAGTGAGGTACACTGCAAAACCACGCAAATTCTCAACCCAGTGGCACATGCCTCTTAAGTATAATACTAACTTGGCCCCAAGAGACCCAAGGCTTTGCTGAAGAAATGGGATCCTGAAGTCCCCACGAACTGAGCACACGTTCAGCATCCTTGCTTGTTTACGTCTAAGAACTATGGTCTCAGGCTACGATGACCTAGAAGTATAATGGCTATTAAGAGGAATGGTTTAAGACAAGGTCACTTAAGAAATTCACTTGAAAGCCAGGGCTCCCGATTCAAACAATAGGTTTCCTGATTTAGTTGTCACGCAGAAGCCTCCAAAGGGCTTCAAAACTCCAAAATAGCTTCATGAAGAGTCATTGTCAAAGGCTAATGAAAAATTAAAAGGTATAAGATGCACATAAAATAACAGGCCACAAGCGTGGCGTAACTCGTACTCCCCTTCTCCGCCTGCCTTTGTTCGCCGTTGTCACTGAGCACACACCAGGACCGGTGGGCCAGAAGTGATCGGACGCTGCCCTCTCCTCAACCTCTCGTCTCAGCCAACCTTGCTGATTGCGACCCTGCCTGGGGCCGGAAAGACCTGGACAGATGCTGCTGTGGGGTCTAAACGCTCTCACCCTCCACTAGGATGGTTCTACCACGTCTCGTGGGTCAGCTCCAGTGCCCCAGGCAAACGTGTTGGAGGCACAGCTGGACGCGACACTTATGCCCCCACATTCATATGGTGTCAGAACAGAGGGTGGGATGGCCACAGGGCACAGTGGGGAAGTAAGACCAGTTTAGATACCGAGTGCAAATTGGAAAAACTATGCCGAGCTGGGAAAACTATGAGTCCTCTGAAGCCTGTTCCCAAGGGGAGCTAAGAGGTTCCTGTATCTTGGGGTATGACTTAGATTACATGGAACTTGGCCAGAAGAAGGTGAGAGAGCCTGGGGGAAATCACAACTCTTTCTCTGATTATTATGAGTTGTACTGTCCAGATTCCTGTGGCATCAACGAGGTGATTGCTCTCCTAGAAGCTACCTGCTCTTGCCTGTGCAGTTTACAAATTGTTCCTTAGTGACCGTTAAGATTCTCCTCCCCCCTATCCTAAATATCCTCCATATTCCAATCATTATTAGAGGTTCACCAGCTCAGCGGGACCACGTCCCAAAGGCATGAAGTCTGAGTTCACAGGTCCACGTGGTGCAACCTTGGGCTTTGGCAGGGAGAGGAGCATTTAGGACCAAGGTTCTGCACTGGCTTGGGAACTGGAGGAATATTAGAATATTTGGCAGCAACAGAGCACCCATTCTCAGACACACGGCACCACCTGTCTCACCCTCTCTTCTGCTCCAGCCTGTGCAAGAGCCCTGCTTCCACCTCTCAGGGGAACGGGTTGTTCCTCAGCATATGCAGGCTCAGAGACAAGATCCAGAACAGTAGCAGGAGAGGGTGGTACTTGAAGATGATCAGAAAGGAGAATGTTGAAGTCAAACACTGGTTGCAAAATTTCTGGGTTTTCACCGCTTTCTCTTTTTAAAAAAGTGCCACCTGCTAACAAGTGCGGAAAAGGAATATACAACAATTTTGTGATGTTTCACTTTTTTAAATTTTGTACTGTTTGAGGATGGTGATATGTGACAACATGCTAATAGACAGAAATGCATGTTTGTGTAGCGTGTAGACGTATATTATGACTTTTGAAAGTGACGATTACTGTGGGACGCTAAAAGTGTATTGTTTAATTTATAAAAGAGTTCAGAATGGGATGGCATAAGAATGAAGGCTTTATACCAATCGACAATAAATACAGGACATTTCAGACTTGGGTGGTTTTAGTCGATGAGCCATTACCTCATAAAAGCAGTGCCAATCTAGTATTTTGGCATTTTATATTTTGGTATAATGTTGGCATTTTTAGTGGGCCTCTGTGCCGTGCTTAGCTGCTCAGTCGGGTCCAGCTCTTTGCGCCCCGTGGACTGTACGTAGCCCGCCAGAATTCTCTGCCCACGGGGATTCTCCAGGCAAGAACACTGGAGTGGGTTGCCGTGCCCTCCTCCTCGTGGGTGTTCTGTTCTTCAAACATTTAAACCAAGCCTTTGACTACTAATTATACTTATCTGTGTGTTTTGATCACTTCTGAGCTCAGGAGCTTCGGATTCTTCAGTGGTGTCTGGGGTTCTGGTAAATGAGAATTATCTTTTTTCAGAAAAGGTAGAAAATAAATATCTAGAAGGCTGTTGTGAAGAATTGTGTGCTTACAAAAATGTTTGAAACCTCCATTTTATTTTAAAAATGGAAATATAGCTGATTTAAATATGGTATTCATTTCAGGTATATAACATAGTGATTCAACATTTTTATATGTTATAATATATTTCAAGTTATGATAAATTATTGGCTATATTCCCTGTGCTGTACAATATATCCTTTTAGCTTATTAATTATATTTATTTACTTTTGGCTGCATTGCTTGGTTTGTAGGATCTTAATTCCCCAACCAAGGATTAAACCCAGGCCCTGGGCAGTGAGAATGCACAGTCCTAGCCACTGGACCACTAGGGAATTCCCCAGCTTATTTATTTTATACATAGGATTTTATGCCTTTTAATTTCCTACCTCTATTTTCTCCTTCCCTACTACCTTCTCCCCATTGGTAGCCGCTAGATTATTCTCTATATCTGTGAATTTGTTTCGTTGTATTCATTCATTTTATCTTTTAGATTCCACGTAAATGTGATAACAGACAATATTTGTCTTTCTCTGTCTGACTGATTTCATTAAGCATTATACTCTCTAGGTCTATCCATGTTATTTCAAATGGCAGAATTTCATTGATTTTAACGGTTGAGTAGTAGTCTATTACTGTGTGTGTGTGTGTGTGTGTGTGTGTGTGTGTGTGTGTGTGTACATATTTTCCAGGTGGCACAGTGATGAAGAATCCACCTACCAATGCAGAAGACGGAATAGACACGGGTTCGATCGCTAGGTTGGAAAGATCTGGAGAAGGAAATGGCAACCCGCTCCAGTGTTCTTGCCTGGAGAATTCCATGAACAGAGAAGCCTGGTGGGCTGCAGGCCATGAGGTTGAAAAGAGTCGGATGTGACTGCGCACAGACACACATACATATAAACATGTATGTATACAGACCCTGAAGCTGCGAGAGATTGAGGGCAGGAGGAGAAAGGGGTGACTGAGGATGAGATGCTTGGGTGGCATCACCAACTTAATGGACATGAGTTCGAGCAAGGTCCAGGAGTTGGTGAGGGACAGGGAGGCCTGGCGTGCTGCAGTCCGTGGGGTCACAAAGAGTCGGACACGACTGACGGACTGAACTGAATACAGACACACATTCATCTGTTGTTGATGGACCACATTCATTTTTTTAAGAGGTAAAGTTCAAATGCTTCAACAAATGTCTTCTAATAGCAAAATCCCGCAATTCTCTGTGTAAACTGCCATGTCACTGTAGCTGTTTCAGTCTTATATGAAAACGATAGAAAAATAAAAAAGACCCCCTGAGAATATGGGTGACCCTCTCCAGTGAACTTTCACTCCTTGGTCAAGGACCGAACCAAGGATTAAAGAATTTTCTAAACCCAGGGAAGATCCCCAAAAGCTCTCTGAAAAATTTAGTCCTTACTGAGGCCCGTGACCCCAGGCTGCCAGGTCTTTAGCATCTTGTGTGTGTGCTGGTAGGACCTGCTGCTGCTAAGTTGCTTCAGTCGTGTCCGACTCTTTGCGACCCCATGAACTGTAGCCTGCAAGGCTCCTCTGTCCATGGGATTCTCCAGGCAAGAATACTGGAGTGGATTGCCATGCCCTCCTCCAGGGGATCTTCCCGACCTAGGGATCGAACCCACGTCTCTTATATCTCCTGGCTTGGCACGTGTGTGCTTTACCACCAGCACCACCTGAGAAGCTCAAAAATGGATGCTGGAAGCAGAAACTCAGAACCCCGAGGATGATATCTGAGATCCTCAGTTTTCAACATGGTCTCTTTATGGACCAGAAAAAGCTTGCAAAATAACAACTGATCTTTTAGAAGCTATTTCTCATCTTTGTGCCTGCACTGATGGGTCTGTTATTCAAACACACAAAACCGAGATGAATCTGTACCAGCCTTTAAAGCCCATTTGGAACCTCTCTTCCTTCGGGTTCCGTACAATAAATGATGTCACCCAACCCACTCTGGCTACCCTGTTTGTAAATGGATTATCTCTTGAGATTAGTGGTTCGATAAAAAGCAGAAACTAGCATGGGAGGCCACTGATCTGACTGGACTTACGACTATACAGAGCCCTCTGAAAGGATTGTAAACAAAGGTCCATCAAGCTGCAGTTGCTCCAAGGCCAGAGCCTAAAATAATTGTCTGTTGCACTGTGTGTACTAGGGCTCCGTCATGAAAATACCGTCCCCAGTAGGACAATGTCTCATTTGTAATCAACTGGGACACTGGAACAAAAGATTTTCCTCAAAGGTTTTATGCAAATCCTTCCACATCAACTTGAATGTCTTCATATCTACCCTTGAAGGCAGTGGTGGCAGTTAGTCTAGTCACTAAGCTGTGTCCAACTCATTGCAGCCCCATGGACTGTAGCCCACCAGGCGACTCTGTCCCTGATAGATCCCAGGCAAGAATATGGTAGTGGGTAGCCGCTTTGTTCTCCAGGGGATCTTCCTGACCCACAGACTGAACTTGCATCTCCTGCATTGCAGGCAGATTCTTTACTGACAAGCCACCAGGGAAGTCCCCACTGAAGGACTCCCACATGGACCCCTCCGAGGGTTAATGGATCTCTAAATGATTTTTGGTAAACTGCTATGTTACTCCCTTAAACAGCCAAGGGAAACTAACATTAAAATTAGTGGAAGGTGATGCTAAATTCTGGTAGATACTGGAGCTGACTCAATCTAGGGAGAACTGGGAGAAGCCAGTGAAGGGTGAGAATTCTTACCAAAATCAGCTTCCCCAAATCTCTGCCTCTAGTGCTTGGTGGAGAGAAAGAAATATCATTTCATACTGTCCCTTTCCAAATCCAGACCCAATAGTTATCGATCCTTTCTCTCCCAGGGATAGCTGTACTTTCCTGTCTTGTCTGTGTCCTGACAGCTTGACTTGGTGACTGACAGGCTGGAAGGGGGGGCCTCAAAATATGGCCAGAAAGAAATGTGGGTTGAACTCCATTTGTGGCCAGGGTCCACAGCCAGCTCTCAGGGGAACATTCTAAGTCCTGCTTTCCTTTAGCTCTCTTCGGGGTGGCCTTGGAAGGATGCTGTCTTTTGCTCCTTTCTTTGAGGACGCCTCCTGTGTCCAGGGGGTTGTTCAGAACCGTCAGAAATACTTATTGCTTGTCTCAGCTGAAACCTGACAAGATATTTGAAAGGATTTCTTTTTGAAATGGTTTTTAATGTGGCTTAATTGTCCAATGTTGGCCAAATTGAAAGCTAGTATTCAGAGCCTGATAGGGATGTTTTTAAAAGCCTTTCCCCTTAAGCTAAGTGTATCTGGAGGGAAAGCAAAATTTTCTGAAGCCCTTGAGGAAAGATTTACTAAAACATTCTAAAGACAAACACTCCTACATCCAAACCACAGAACTCATTCAATTTCCATCTTAGTTGGAAATCTTCTCCCTCATATAAAGAAGCAAATTGAAGATAATGTATTAAGTACCTGGAAGGGCAAATCAACCCCTAGGTATCATTTAGGCTACAACTCATTCTTTGAGGAATTAAAAACAACTGTTCTTGGCTTTGAAATTTCTGCAAAATTTGAAGTGCTGCTCCAGAAACAATTCAAAGTCCACTTATCGTTACCATTTCCAATTCCTAAGACTGAAAACAAGGGAGAAGGAAGCCTTAAAAAAAAAAAACACAACTGCCATAGAAGCTCCTTTGCTAAAAATCTAGCCCTCAACTTTCATAAAGATTACTTGCCAAGGATGAATACAAATATTAAGTGTCTTCTTCAAAAATATTAATAGAAAAAACTTTAACCATCCCAGCAGGTACACTTATTTCAACTGCCCCCCAAAAAAGTTTGAATTCAACTATTCTTTTATAAGCTAATGGATTTTTACATTATCATATCCATTTCATGGCTAAAAATGTTAAAGCTGGAAGATCTCTGTTTGCATTTATCTAAATGTTGATTTATGTCTATGAATATATGTTGTAGATGTGTGATATTTTTCTACCTTTGAGTGGTGTTGCTAAGATTAACTGGAAAAGGCAATGGCACCCCACTCCAATACTCTTGCCTGGAAAATTCCATGGATGGAGGGCCTGGTGGGCTGCCGTCTATGGAGTCTCACAGAGTCAGACATGACTGAAGCGACTTAGCAGCAGCAGCAGCTAAGATTAATTTGTAAAAGAGCTTTATTTAATTGACTTGAAGGAAAAGAAATGCATCTAGACTCTCAAAAATATAGAAATTAACCCAAATGTTTTCCAACTTAACATTGAAATATTTAGTAAATAAAATATTTAGGCTAAATATTTAGTAAATAAAAACTAGCTTAAATTTTTTTATTTGATTAAAACAGGCCTATCTTTAGAATTATCAGTATTAAATGTAAAACTTTTTATTTTTCTTAGGCTTACTAAAGTCAAAGAAGCTCATGTTATCTCTATTAAAGAATCTGTCGGCAAGAAAACTAGCTTGGGATGATGGCTGACTTTGTTCAACATCTTAAGAAGCTTTCACAGATAGTCAAAATATAATTGTTAAGAACAAGTGATGTAGATAGATATAAATGAAATAAGAGTTTGTAGGTGAACTTTCAGAAATAACTATGTGTAAAAGCATAT
>SJYF01000519.1:2737018-2785918 GCA_006410515.1 Procapra przewalskii | reverse complement strand
ATTTGAAATTTTGTTTTTTAAATATAAATTTATTTCTTTTAATTGGAGGTTAATTACTTTACAATATTGTATTGGTTTTGCCATACATGAACATGAATCCGCCACAGGTATACACGTGTTCCCCATCCTGAACCCCCTCCCTCCTCCCTCCCAGTACCACCCCTCTGGGTCATCCCAGTGCACCAGCCCCAAGCATCCTGTATCCTGCAGCGAACCTGGACTGGCAATTTGTTTCATATATGATATTATACATGTTTCAATGCCATTCTCCCAAATCATCCCACCCTCTCCCTCTCCCACAGAGTCCAAAAGACTGTTCTATACATCTGTGTCTCTTTTGCTGTCTCACATACGGGGTTATCATTACCATCTTTCTAAACTGGAGCCTATTATACAGAGTGAAGTAAGCCAGAAAGAAAAACACAAACACAGTATCCTGACGCATATATATGGAAATTTTAAGGCTTTGATGATTTAAATGATGGAAGCTCACTGACTATCTAGATCACTTCCAAACACTTAATTATTGAATACAGTTTTACCCACTTTTAACTTCTTCTCAGAGAAACTAAAGCTGTTTGAGTCTGCCAGTAAACATGTCTTCTTCCACATTTAAAAAATTGTACTGTGAGGAAGCATATACTCCTAGAGTTTATTCATGCATTATTCATAAATTTGCCAATTTAAAGATACTAGTGAAAGAGACAATCTATAATTGCTTATTTCTTAGTTGCCATTAGAAATTGAAGGTTCTAAAAGCTAAGGATCCTGATCAATGCAGGTAACTAAAACTACTTAGAAATAATAAGGGTGAAAGAAAACAAATGTTATGAAAATTAGGTTAAAAAGCAAAATGACTGATCCAGGGTGAGAGACAGAAAAACCACACAGGATGAAGTCTGAGAGGATATGGAAAATGACTTGCAGAGGTTTTGTGCAAAAGAATTCTTAGGAAAGGAATTTTATGCATGGTCAGGCTCAGACCAGAATGAATTAAAGCTAAAAAGGGAGCTTTTTATATCAAAAGTGTACTGGTACAAAATCAGAATTCAGCTTTCTTAAAGTTTCTCTTTTTTTTAGACTATTGGTCTGCTCTTGATAAGAAAGGTTTTTCTTCGCCTTTTGAGTAATCTGCCTAGAATGCAAAGATTTTATGTCTTACAAAACGTTTCCAATGCTTCATGTCATCTTAATCAGGTCTTTGCATATTTAAGAAAACTGAGTTTTCTCAGTAGTAAAAGAGCTAAGTTTTGCTTAAGACTGCGTAATCTTTTTTTTGCCTTTGAAATCTTTTTTTTCTTATACTCTATTTTACTTTACAATACTGTTTTATTGTCTCTTTCGTTAAACAGATATCTAAAGTGTTGCTTCATTATAACCTGTGATCTTTATTTAATCAAGTATTGAAGACTTTTCTTTCTTTTTTTTTTAAACAAACTCTACCAGATCAAATTCTAAATGCAGTCTTTTTGACTTAGAAGTAACTTTGGGACTTTTTCAGAGGATCCCTGGAACATCTCAGAAGACATGTTCTCTCTCCTTAGAAAAAGGAAGATGTTAAACTAATTATCTTCTTGGGCTCCAAAATCATTGCAGATGGTGACTGCAGCCATGAAATTAAAAGATGCTTGCTTCTTGGAAGAAAAGCCATGATAAACCTAGGCAGTATATTAAAGAGCAGAGACATTACTTTGCCAACAAAGGTGCATATAGTCAACGCTATGGATTTTCCAGCAGTCATGTATGGATGTGAGAGCTAGACCATAAAGAAGGTTGAGCACTAAAGAACTGATGCTTTTGAAATGCAGTGTTGGAGAAGACTCTTGAGAGTCCCTTAGACTGCAAGGAGATCAAACCAGTCAATCCTAAAGGAAATCAACCCGGAATATTCATTGGAAGGACTGATGCTGAAGCGCTAATACTTTGGCCACCTGATGCAAAGAACTGACTCATTAGAAAAGACCCTCATGATGGGAAAGATTGAAGGCAGGAGGAGCAGGGGATGACAGAGGTTGAGATGGTTGGATGGCATCACTGACTCAATGGACATGAGTTTGAGTAAGCTCTGGGAGTTGGTGATGGACAGGGAGGCCTGGCGTGCTGCAGGTCCACAGGGTTGCAAAGAGTCAACACAACTGAGTGACTGAACAACAAGAAGATAATTAGGCTTATTTGACATATTAAATTACATGAGAAGATGTCATATAAGAACTAATATCAAGCCTTCTTTATGTTGTACTCACAAAGATACAGGGCTTCCCAGGTGGCTCAGTGGTAAAGAATCTGCCTGCCGATGCAGGAGACATGAATTCAATCCCTGGGTCAGGAAGATGCCCTGGAGAAGGGAATGGCTACTCACTCCAGTATTCTTGCCTGGGAAATCCCACGGACAGAGGAGTCTGGAAGGCTACTGTCCATGTCTATTAAACAATAACAACATAAAGGGACAAGTTGTAAGTATTTCAGAAATTATATGGAATTCCTAAAATTCTGATGTGTCCTGGATATAATGTTATCAGTCATAATTCTAGCCATTATCTAAAAACATTTTATGTCTTAGAAATAAACAAATTTCTTTGTCATTTGCCTTATAATGAATCCTAATCAGATCTGTAACTATGGCCAAGCAAGGAATTCCAGTGCTGCATTGACTATGCTAAAGACTTTGTCTGTGTGGATCACAACAAACTGTGGAATATTGTTAAAGAGATGGGAATACCAGGCCACCTTACCTCCTGAGAAGCCTGTTTGCAAGTCAAGAAGCAACAGTTAGAACTGGACACGGAACAACGGATTGGTTCAAAATTGGGAAAAGAGTACGTCAAGGCTGTATATTGTCACCCCGCTTATTTAACTTATATACAGAGTACATCACGGAAAATATTGGGCTGGATGAATTTCAAGCTGGAATCAAGACTGCTGGGAGAAATATCAACAGCTTCAGATAGGCAGATGAAACCATTTTGGTGGCAGAAAGCTAAGGAGGAACTAAAGAGCCTCTTGATGAAGGTGAAAGACCAGAGTGAGCAACTTGGCTTAAAACTCAACATTCGGAAAACAAAGATCATTGCATCCGGTCCCATCACTTCGTAGCAAATAGACAGGGGGAAAGTGAATATAGTGGCAGATTCTATTTTCTCGGGCTCCAAAATCACTGTGGAGGGTGATTGCCCTTGGAAGGAAAGTTGTAACAAACCTATACAGCGTATCAAAAAGCAGGGACATCACCTTGCTGGCAAAGGCCTATGTAGCGAAAGCTATGGTTTTTCTGGTAGTCGCGTATGGATGTGAGAGCTGGACCAGAAAGAAGGCCAAGTCGGACACGACCTAGCAACTGAGCAACAACAACGGCAAGGTCTTCTGCCGTTCCCCTGCACTTATTACTGTTCTTCTCTGATGCTGTTGGGAAAGTGAGATTCACGTGAAGGACCATCACAAGTATCCCTGACCACTGACTCCAGGGCCAAATGACAAGGTGTCGAAACTTTGGGACATATTTCACGACTGAAGAAGACCCCGTCCGACATCAGGTCATATGCAAACACCAGAGACCTCACAATCAAACTGACCTGGAAGTGGGCAACCTGGAGGCAGACTGCGTCCTCCCAAGGCATGAGATCAAGAGGATGGATCAAGCAGGTTTTTTTCCATTTCCCCTTCCCTTTCTGATCATTCCTTTCCTAATTCTTACACCAAGAAGCTCTTTATAATTCTTTTACCCATTTTCCCCCTGCTCTGGCCTGGAAAGTTTACTGTTCATATAACTCAGGCCACTGCAAAGGAGGATAAATAGACTATTGGACTTGCTTTGATGCTGGTGATCATGTAGTTCTTTCTGCTTGCTTCATAAACTTCTTCCTGATTTTGGACTCCTCAGTCTCTCTCTCTCAAAAAAAAAAATCAAATAAACAGGGACTTCCCAGATGGTCTAGGGACTAAGATGCCCCCTCCCAATACAGGGATCTCGGGTTCGATCTCCAGTCAGGGAAGCAGACCCCACGTGCTGTAACTAAAATTTCCACATGCCACAGTGAAGATCAAAGATCTGGAGTGCTGCAAATAAGAGTCAGTGCAGACAGATAAAATAAATAATTAAAAATAAATGTTTAAAAGAAACAAAAGACTCCTCAGGCCCCCTCTCTATCGGGTCAGACTCTCTGACCTTGCAAGTCCGTTTCCTTACCTCTGATTGACACACGCAAACCCAGAGAGCCTTGATCGAGGCTGTATATGGGACCCAAGGCAAAGCCAAGCAAAAGAAAGCCTCCTGTGTGTTCTACAACTCTTAAATTTTACTGACCTCTACGGCTGTCACCTTTCTAGTCCTGAGCCACAGACCCAAATGGGAAAAGCAGAGACATCACTTTGCTGAAAAAGGTCCATATAGTCAAAGCTATGGTTTTCCCTATAGTCTTGTATGGATGTGAGCTGGACCATAAAGAAGTCTGAACACCAAAGAATTGAAGCTTTTGCACTGTGGTGCTGGAGAAGACTCTTGAGAGTCCCTTGGACAGCAAGGAAATCAAACCACTCAATCCTAAAGGAAATCAATCTTGAATATTCACTGGAAGGGCTGATGCTGAAGCTCTAATACTTTCACCACCTGATGCAAAGAGCTGACTCATTAGAAAAGACCCTGATGCTGGGAAAGATAGAGGGCAGGAGGAGAAGAGGGCAATAGAGGATGAGATGGTTGGATGGCATCACCAACTCAGTGGATGTGAGTTTGAGCAAACTCTGGCAGATAGTGAAGGACAGGGAAGCTTGGCATGCTGCAGTTCACGGGGTCGCAAAGACTTAGTGACTGAACAAGACCAGCAACAATTCATGACTCTAAATTATCTCCCTTTGGTAGATCACTCCTCACCTTGCTAAGAGTAAATGCAAAACTGTGGTCAGAAAGTTCTTAACTTTTGAAGATTTTGTAGAATCCACTGCTAAAGCAATTGCTGCCATACCAAAATTCTGACATTCTCTGGCCACAGTTTTTCTTGCTCATAGACTGTCCTTGATTATCTTCTGGCTGAGCAAGGAGGTGCTTGGGCAACGGCCAACACCACTCGCTGCAACTGGATTAATACTTCTGGAGAAACTGAGGCTTGGCTACCCAAGATCCCTGAACTAGGCACTTGGCTCAGGAAACTGACTCCTTTCTTTGACTCGTTAGGTTCTGATTGGCTTGGGTCTTGGGGAACACAGCTCTGAAGTGCACTCCAGACACTAAGAACTATCCTGCGGATAGTAATCGAAGTGGATCCCCAGGTGTGCAACTGCCAATCACCAAGCAAATGATCTCTTGAAGACTAGAATGTCAGAAAAGGAATGAAGAGAATGGCCAACCTAAGATAAGCAAGCCTGAACCTGTGACCTGTGACTATCGCAGAGATTCAGTAAAGATGTCATGACACATAAATACCACATGGAGGGTCAGCAAAACCTGTTAGAACTCCAGACAGGTAAGTGGAAGTAGGGCTAATGCCTTAAATTTTGATCACATCTCTCAAACTGAGAGCCTCACCAAAAGTGGGCAATGGTTAAAAATAAAAGCGAGAGAGACAACAGGCTACATACAGATGGAGTCACTTACACTAAATACCACGTAGCCAGACTGAGAGTTAATACCTAACTTTATTACAGTTAATGGCGACATTCCCAGGAATGGAAACTTCAACCAGTCCATCTGGAATTACCCGGTCAGCGCTAGTCAGGTCATCCGCCTGACACACCCCTGCCATCCTCTTCAGGAAGATGACCTTGCCAGAACCAGTTCACTTTTTGTAAGTACAGCTGCCTTGCCCCACCCTTTTCTGCCTATTACATCTTTCATTTTGTACAGCATCTAGGAGCTCCTTTTTATTTGCTACATGGGATTCTGCCCCATTTATGAAAATTGTTAAATAAAGCAAGTAAGATTTTTAAATTTTACCCCATTGAATCTTGCTTTGTAACGCTTGTTATGGCAGGAACAGGAACTCATGTAAGCATTCACACATATTCCTGTCTTTCATTCTTTCATTCATTCATCATTTAGCAACTGTGAACCAGGCCCTGTTAGTAAAACACAGCTTTTGCTCATAATCTCCTTGGGGACACAAATCATTAATACCCAGTTTGCAAATCTCTGGAATGGGAAAATTAATGCTCGGTTTGATGAGCAGTACAACGAAAAGCCTCCAGGTTTCTGTGGGAACACAGAGGCGGCCCCTCACACAGCTTGCGAGTGGGGCTGGTGGTGGTCAGGGAAGGCTTCCTGTAGAAAATGCCATCTAAGCAGAGACCTAAGGGGACGAGCAGAGTTAACCAGAATATGAGCAGCGTGGCCTGGGACAAGCGAAAATGTATACAGTGGTTTATTGGGGTTCTCCGGGGAAAGAGAACAGATTGTGCACGTATGTATGTAGAGAGGTTTATTTTAAGGAATTGGCTCACAAAATTGTGCAGGCTTGATAATTTCAAAATCTGCAGTGTAGGCCTGCAGGCTAGAGGCTCAACTAGCAGAATTCCTTCTTGCTTGGTGGAAGTCAGTCTTTATTCTAGCAAGACCTTCAACTGATTGGATGAGGCCCACCCCCATTATGGAGGGCAATCTGCTTTACTCAACATTCAATTTAAATGTTGATCTCATCCCCCCAAAAACACCTTCTTAGAAATATTTCAGCCAAATATCTGTGGTCCAGCCAAAGTGACGGGTAAAACTGACCATCACAGGCAGGCACCCGTTTGCTCCATAATATGTGCTGTACCATGCTCAGCTGCTCGGCCATATCCGACTCTTTGCAACCCCATAGACTATAGCCTGCCAGGCTCCTCTATCCATGGGATTTCCCAGGCTAGAATACTGCAGTGGTTTCCACTTCCTTCTCCAGGGCACAGACCTTCCAGTGCAAGTTACTTGTTTACCTGAAATTCACATTTCACTCAGCATCTTGTACACTCTCTAGCAGTCCCACCACTGAGAAATAAAAGCACAATCCTCAACCAGAAGGTAAAGGAGAAAAATGCAGGAAGAGAGCAGGGTCTGGCCCATCTGGACCCAGTCTGGAACCTGCCCAGGGGCTGTGAGCTAGAACCTTTGTGGCGTCTGTCCTCAGGCTAAAAAGCTATAAGATCTGAAAGAGTCACTTTGATGGCTTCTGGCTAAAGTGAGAGGTTGGATTTAACTTGGGGCCTGTGTTAAATGGAACACAGTCTCATTTTAAAGTCAGCCTGTTCTGGAGACCAGGTCCCATATGGCTAAACGCAAAGTCAATATTATCTTATTTGCCTCAATCATGTAAGGTTGTCCCTCTGCCTCCACTCACCAGGTTGGCAAGTACTTCCGTCTCAGGCACAGTTTTATGGGCTACTCAGTTAGGGGTTGAAGCAAGAATCAATGCTGGGGGCTTTCCGTGACAATGGGAAAACAGGGGTGGGACTTGTTCCCCAGCCTGCTAAGAGGCTACTGTGGTCATTTATCCTTTTGCTCCCCGTGGCAGTCATTTGGCCTGCTTCCCTGTCCTCCAAAGACCAGCCCCTGTTGATTCCAAAAGTTTCCCTCCCCACCATTTGTGGAAACCTGCCTGCCTCAAGTTCTCAAGGCTATTTCTCCAGCCTTCCCAGGCACCCTGGAACCCCAGAGATACTCCCTGTTTTCCTGCAAAATCAATAGCCCTGAGAAATCTACCCTTCCAGCCCCTTCTTCCCCAGTCAGATCTCTGCCTCTGCCCCAGTCCCCCTCCATAGACCCCTCCCTCTCTATTTGAAGTCCTGTACAGGTGAGGGCCTTCCATAGGCCTGGAAAGTTCTGTTTGAGGCTCTGAAACACAAAGACTCCTGGAGGTATCAGGATCAACACCAGGAATTATAAAAAGGTTTAGAGGAGAGAGGAGGAAGAGAGAAAAGCTTGTTTGTTTGAGTCATCTGCACGCATGCTCAGTCATGTCTGACTCTCTGCGACCCCGTGGACTGTAGCCCTCCAGGCTCCTCTGTCCATGGGATTCTCCAGGCAAGAATACTGGAATGGGTTGCCATGCCCTCCTCCGGGGTGTCTACATGACCCAGAGACTGAACACACATCTCTGACATCCCCTGCGTTGGCAGGCAGGTTCTTCACCACTAGCGCCACCTGCAAGAGTGAGAATCAGAGATGAGTTCCTCGAGAAGCAACTTTGCCCCAGGCACATCAACCAAAGGACCACTTGTGCAGAGGCCCTGGAGCAGGAGCAGAGCAGCAAGGAGGCAGTGCTGGGAGCAGAGAGCAAGCGAGAGTGGTGAGAGTTGAGGAGAGGCAGGAGGCAGGGCCAGACTGCCGTGGGGCCTTGAGTCGAGGCAAGAAATGTGAAATGTATCCTGAGGATCAGCGGTGAGATAACATGGCATACTTCTGAGTGGGGAGCCACACAATCACACTTGTGCTTTAGAAAGCTCCCTCCGCAACTGGATAGGAAGTGTCCCTGATGGGTGTTATGGGCTGAGTAGTGTCCCCTCAAAACCCATATGCTGGGGATTTCCCTGGTGGTCCAGTGGTTAAAGCTCCACGCTCCCAACACAGGGGGCCTGGGTTCGATCCCTGGTCAGGGAACTGCATCCCACATGCAGCAACTAAGAGCCTTCACTCCACCACTAAAGATCCTTCAGACCGTAATGAAGGACTCACATAAAGCAACTAAGATGCAGTGCAGCCAAAAAAACCCCTTGAAAACCCCTATGCTGAAGTCCTAACCCTAGCATCTCAGACTGTTACTGCGTTTGGAGACAGGGCTTTTGAAGAGGTAATTCAGGGCTTCCCTGGTGGCTCCGTGGTAAAGAATTCACCTGCCAATGCTGGAGACACAGGTTCGATCCCTGGCCCTCGAAGATCCCACATGCCCCGTGGAGCGACTAAGCCTGTGCTCTGCAACTACTGAGCCCACACACCCTAGAGTCCACGTTCCACAACAAGAGAAGCCGCTGCAGTGAGAGGCCCGGGCCCCAGCAAGGAAGAGAAGCCCCCGCTCGCTAGGAAAAAAGCCTACGTGGCAATGAAAACTCAGCACAAAGACAAATAAGAAGAGATGATTCAATTAAAATAAGATGGACCCTAAACTAATACTTCAGGAGTCCTAACAGGAAGAGGCAATTTGGATGGACACGCAAACACACACGGAGAAGACAGGAAGGAGAGAGGCCTCGGAAGAAACCACCCTGCCGGCACCTTGGCCTTGGACTTCCAAGATCACAGCAGAACTGAGAGGAAACATTTACATTTCTGTCGACTAAGCCCTCTGGTCCGTGGCCCTTTGTCACGGCAGCCAGAGCTGACTCATACAATGATGCCACCGAGGCAGCCACTGTGACCCAGGGTTGGGCTCGGCCTGGAGGTGATGGACGGATGGGTGCAGCTGGGCGGGCCTGGACCAGACACATCGCTTTCCCCTAAAGGCTTCGGGTCCTGCGGAGAAGGGCAGAGCTTGGTACTGACTTGGCCACATCTGGAAAAGAAGTCTCCCGTCCCCTTCCCACCAAAGTGGGCTCCCCTGAGCCCTGAGCAGACTTCTTCCAAACTGTAGCTTTCTCCTCCTCATCTCTTAGACACGGTGACTTTGACTTTTCTCCAAAGCATGGTCACACCGAGATACAGTTCTTATCAAAAACGATCAGATGGCTTTTCTTCCTCTTGGAGCTTGAGCACACTCAGGGGTATACAGTTTGTTAACTGCTGTGTGAAAACTTGGCATTTGGATACATCTATTGGTTTTATTGTGAACAGTTCTAGAAGCAATACACATATATATGTTTATAAATGTATACATACATGCACATAACATTTGTGCATTAGGGTTTATATAATTATATATTATAACAGTGTTTTACTGAGTAATTAAGGTACAGAAAAATGCATATATCTTAGGGGTACAGCTTGATGAATTTTCACCTGTTTATACTGCTGTAACTCCCCCAGATTGAGGTGTGGACCACCTCCACACCCCAAAAAGTTCCCCATGCTCCTTCGCAGTCAATAATCACCACCCCTCCACATGCATAAAGCAACCACTCTCTGGCTTTTCTCACCACAACTAAGTTTTGTCTGTTTTTTACTTCCTATGATGGACTCTTACAGTCTTCAGGTCTTTGTGTCTGGTTTCTTTTACTTAATACAATGTTTTTAAGACACAACCATGATGTTGCATTTACCGGCAGCCATCCTTTTTTGTAGCTGAATAATATTCCATTATATGACTGGACCTCAATACATTTACCTTAACTCCAGTTGATGGACAAGACACAACTTACTCTGAGCAAAACATACTGCCGGGGTCCAGCCCCGGTGGATCCAGGGTGATTCGAAGGTGAGACGGAACAGACATAGAGATTAGAAACGGATAGTGTAGTAGGAAATATTAGTGGAGAAAAAGATGCTGAATAACTTGGTTTATGTAGAATACCAATCACCACCTACATAGGCCACAGGCGTAGATGCCCAGGCATAATTAGCAGGCTTGGTGAGTACCCACATTAATTCAGCCAGAAAAATGGGGAGCGAGAAAGAAGCGACATGGGGGAATCAGTCTTTCCAGAAACTGATCCCATTTCTTTATTTTTTAGGTTTGCTTATATACCTTCTTTTACACATAGGGATGAATACAGAGTCACATGGGGGTCAGCAGTTCTGACCTTTATCAAAAGCAGGTGCTTTACATAAAAAAAGGTCTTAGGGGTTTTACATCATCTTATGGCCATGAGGCCTGCTGACATTTACTACCCTTTCTTTCTGATAACCAAAAAAACTTATTTCTTCCAAGGGTGTTTTTTCTTAAACCAGGCACCACCCTCCAAATAAAGTTGCATTCCTATAGGGTGAGGGTGTAGTGAGTTACAATCAAGAAAGGAATTTATTTAACCCAAGATTAACATGATCACTCTTAAAGGTTAATACTTATTTTTCCTATATGTTAGTTATATTTATTATAAAGGCAGGGAATATGGAGATTTAGCAGCAAACATCAGCCCAACAAATGAAAACCAATGTTCCCCTTAATTTCTATTTAGTCTTAAGATAGTGATAAAGTTACATTTTTACATAGCAAGAACACAGTGATTTATAACAAAGTATAGTGATCTATAACTAAAGAGAAAATTCATTAACTCAAAAAGTCTAGTATTGCTAACATCAAAAACTACTATATTTCCTTTCCTATATTCCAAATACATTGATTAATATATTCCCAGGTGCCTAAGGATATGGAGGCCTGGAGGCAATCATTGACTCAACAATGAGAAAAGCCCTATGCTAATTAAGACTCTCAAAACACTCCAAAACTCTCTGTGCTGTTTATGGTTGAGAGGTAGCAAACAATCATGTGCATAGTGGCAGGAGTATGGATAATCCTGTCACACAAGCTAGTCTGCCAACAGAGAGGTTTGACCTGAGACACCCTTGTCCCACCCAGGGCAGGGAATTAGCAGCAATTATTGGCACAACAAATGAAAACCCTTTACCAATATAATTCCTAACCAACCCACTATACTAATAATTTCTAACTTCCCAAAAGAATTTGCCTTAGTAAGTCTAGAACATCTCAGGTTGGGAGGCTGTAAACAATCACATGTGGCCGGACGAACCTATACAGGCGGGCTAGATAACCACCAGAGGAGTTCGTAAGTTGAAACACTCTTGTCACGCCCAGGAATTTTTATTAACTGGAGCTGCAAGTTAACTCTTTCTCTGAGAGAAATGGTTATGGGGGAGAGCCCCCCCGTAAAGTCAGAGGTGTAGGTGAGAGCATAAAACAGACTCTGGTTTTGGGGGTAGATGCTTGGGAACAGGGGGTTTCCTGAGGCTTGATCACGCCTTTGCATATGCCAAGCCTCCTTCCTCATGACCTTTGCCATGGGCGGAGTTCCTCACGCTGGCTCCTGGCAACATACACAGGTCATGCTAAATTTCAATTAACAGAAAGTCAGGGATGAGCAGAGGGAAACTTAGAGATCATGTATTTCAACGTTCTTTTGTACAGAGGCCCAGAGAAGGAAGGACAGTAGCCCAAGGTCACACAGCTTTGTCAAGGCACAACTAAACCCCAAGCCAAGTTGTCATCTGCTTCTATGGCCAGTCAAGACTCTTTTATATACATCTTCATATCTCACCATCTCTCTTAAACAAGTGGGAAAACATTAATCTTTTGTTTTCCAGAGAAACACATCTTTGAGGTGTATAGTGGCAAGGAACTGGGAACTGGTCTGGAGTGTGTGAAAGATAACTTTCTCCCTCTGAAGTCTAACATTTTCCTTTGTGAGCACTGTAAGCCTTTCAAGCCTCTGGCACCTGGCCTTGTCTCTCTGCCTTGCGCTCTGCAGCTTCCCATCTAGAAAGGGAGAGCAGGAAAAGGGCAAAGGCTCACGCTGTCTGGAGGGCACGGAACTGGGCAAAGACAGCCTTGGTGTGGAACCCCAGCATGGCACTGCGCCTGGCAAGGGTCAAGCAGGAAGAGAAATGGAAGAGAAAGGCCTCACATAGGTAACTGATGCTTTCTTTAACTTCTCAGGGCCTTAGGAGACCCTCCTGAATGGGACCTCAATATTTGGGGTGTCTCTAGCAGAGGGAGGAACCCAACTTCTGGACCTCCCTGGGCTGGGATCCCCGTTTGATGAGCTACGTGACCTTAGATGAATCATCTCCCCACTCCAAGCCTCTGCTTCTTCCTTTGCAAGTTGGGGAGAGTCCTTCCTACTGGGAAGGTTCTAGGACCCAGTGAGAAGGAAATGGGAATGAGGAGACGGGTCGGGCTGATTTCTGTTCCCCTTTCTACAGTTGACAGCGGAGAAGACTCCAGACCGTACCAACTAGCCGACCTGCCAAGTTATGAAAGCCCTCATCCCAGATCCGAGGCAAACCTGGCAGTTGGCACAGGTCTGTCCACAATTCCCCTCTGTCCAGCTCCAGGACATGCAAGCAAGCCTGCACCGTGGTGGAGGGACATGGTTATTCTCCACGAGAATCAGGGAATGTGTCTCTGGGGCTTTGCTGGCAGACAGATGCAGCTCATCACGTGACTTGGGCAAGTGTCTTCCTCTTGCCCAGCTTCTATAGCTGTAGTGTAAACTGGGATCAAATAAGCCGCATATACCACAGGCTCATCAGCAGGATTAAGGGAAGTAATGATGGCAAAGCCCTTAACACGGAGCCCTGTTAAAAGAGACGGCAGGGACTTCCCTAGTGGTTCAGTGGTTAAGACTGTGCTTCTAATGCCAAGAATGCAGGTTCAGTCCCTGGTCAGGGAACTAACATCTCACATGTCTCATGGCCAAAAATTCAACACATAAAACAGAAGCAATGTTGTACCAAAACCAATAAAGACTTTAAAATGAACAGTTCAAAAAAAAAAAAAACCCTTATAAAGAAAAAATAGAAAGACAACACACCCAAAATGTGCTAAGTTCCATGTCGCCAAACAAAACTTAAATATAACTGAATCACAGTTTCAGCCTTCCCTAGGAACGGCGTTTTAAACCAGTCAGTCTGGAATTACCTGGTTAGCATGAGTGACATAATCTGTCTGATCAAAGCCTGCTGTCCCCTCAAGGAAAGGCGACCTTGCCACTAACGAACAGCTTTTTGCGAGTCTCACCTCCTTGCCCCATCCTCTTCTGCCTATAAACAGCTTTCATTTTGTACAGCTCCTGGGAACTCTTTACTATTTGCTAGTTGGGATGCTGTCTGATCCATGAATAATTGAATGAGGCCAATAAGATCTTTAAATTAACTCCATTGAATTTCTTTGTTTGTTTTTAACAGCCCAGATGAAGAGCAGTGGTTAAAAGAATGGGCCTGGTTTTCAGTCTGGGTTCAAATCTTGTCTCCATCACTTCTTAGCCGAGTAATCTTGGGAAACTCTCCTAAGCTCTTGGGGGGGGCCTCAGTTTCCTGCTTTGTAAAATGGGACTCTGACTAGACCCCTGGAGAAGGAAATAGCCACCCACTCCAGTATTCTTGCCTGGAAAATTCCATGGACGGAGGAGCCTGGCGGGCTATGGCTCAAGGGGTGGCAAAGAGTCAGACACAAATGAGCAACTGAGCTCCCAGTACATGTGACCAGACACCCACCTCCCAGAGTGAGTGAGTAGCGCCAACAGGGTAACAGACGTGAAAAATTAAAACAGTTCAAAACTGAACAAATGTCAGAGAATGGTAAGACACGGACGAGACCTGAGTGGGGTGCCAGCCAGAGCAGCACAGTGGAAGTCTCATCCGTTGCAGCAGGCAATTGGATTCTCTCCCGCGATGGCAGCGGGAACCCCTTTTTAATTTTTAAAATGATTCTCTTTCTAAGAGGGGCAATGCGGCAACTGGCAAGACTGTGGACTCGGGGTTCGGGCTGCGTGTGGACACTGGGCAGGGCACCCCCTGTCTGAGCCTCACTTTCCTCCTCTGGATTAAAATGCGCCGTCTGTGTAGGGCTCCCCTGAGGCTGGGACGACACAGGGGCCCAGCCCCCCCCCTCTGGCCCAGGCTCAGCCTCCCCGGCGGCGGGGCTTTGTGTTGGGGCTGTCAGGAGTGGAAGCTTGGCTCAGGAGTGCAGACAGCTCCAGGCCATTAAGGGAATGTTGGCCTCTGTTTACTGCTCGGCGGGCTCAGCCTGCGTCCTGCTCTTCTGCTTTCTGCACACGGAGAGGAAGGCACAGTCTTCAGTGCCAGGAGGCAATCAGGATTCCTGGCTCCCCTGCCTTCCTCTGGCTGACCAGAAATAGGGCTCAGGGGGCTGCTCCAGGGAGAGGCAGGGCTTTGATCTCAGATGGACCTGGACTGATTCTGTCCCATACATTTTATGTATGCTTTTGAACTGTGTTGTTGGAGAAGACTCTTGAGAGTCCCCTGAACTGCAGAGAGATCAAACCAGTCCATCCTCAAGGAAGCCAACCCTGAATATTCACTGGGAGGACTGATGCTGAAGCTCCAATGCTTTGGCCACCTGTTGCAAAGAGCCGATTCACTGAAAAAGACCCTGATGCTGGGAAAAATTGAGGGCAGGAAGAGAAGGGGATGGCAGAGGATGAGATGGTTGGATGGCATCAGGGACTCAATGGACATGAGTCTGAGCAAACTCCGGGAGATGGCAAAGGACAGAAAAGCCTATCGTGCCTCAGTCCATGGGGTTGTAAAGAGAAGCACAGGACTCAGCAACTGAACAACATACATTTTAAACCACAGCCTCTTAGGCAAGTGCCTTCAAGCTCTGATCCTACGTTTTGATCTTTCAAATGGAGATAACAATAGTCCTGACCTTTGTTACAGGGGTGCCCTTCTTGTGCAGAGTCAGGATGTCTTCTATTCTTGTTACAGATGAAGATGGGCCTGGTGTCACCTTCTGACCAGTGAGCCCACTCACAGGCGCACAGTCAGGCCTCCTCCACGGCTGCAGGGAGCTCGGCAGGACGTGTGCGCTTGATAATGTCCACCGAGTGCTTGACACAGAGCACATGCCCACCACGTGCTCATCCCTGCTCCCCCAAATCTCCAAGGCAGGTCTGAGAAGGCCCAGAATGTCTTTGGACATAGCGGCCGTTACTGCTGTCTGCTCAGCCCCTTCCAGCTCCCAAGGGCTTCGGGTCTCCTTCCCCCATGGCAGCCCCGTGAGGTCTTGCCGCCTTGCAGTGGAGGAAACTCAGCAGGGAGACTCTCATCAAGGCAGACCTGCCAGGGGCTAGCAACTGTATCCGCTTCATCTGCTTCCCACCCATCGTTCGTTCATTCAACAAGTACTTAGTGAGTGTGTACCGTGTGCGGCGGCCGTAAAGTAGCTGACAGGACTGATCATCTTGGCCGATGGAGTTTATTGTCTAGGTGGGAGAGAGGGACATGAATAAATGAATTAACAACACAAGGATTTTTAATAACAAATTTACAGCCCAGGCCCCAGGCATTTCTGCTGCCCACCCCACCGCCCCGCCCTCCACCTCCCCCGTGCCGAGTTTCATGAGTGGCAGAGTTTTCTGGAAAAGTCGGTCTTTCTAAAGCCTCAGCTCCTCTGGACAGTCACTGTAAACTGCACTTCTAAAGAGTGTCCAGCAGGAGCGCCATCCCCATCAGCAGATCTATGGATCTGCTTTTATTTTTTTTGCCACACCTTGCGGGTTGTGGGATCTTAGTTCCCCAACCAGGGCTTGAACCCATGCCCTAGGCAGCAAAAGCTTGGAGTCCTAACCACTGGACTGCCAGGGAGTTCCCTGGATCTGCTGTTGATCCAGGTGGGCATGGGGAGTGTTGGTGAGAAATAGATTTGTTCCCTCCTCCTCCTCCTCTCTGGACTTCCTGTTTCCTCGACCCTCAAAGACTTTGTTGTTGCTCAATCACTCAATCATGCCTGACTCTGTGTGAGTCCATGGACTACAGCACGCCAGGCTTCCCTGTCCTTCACTCTCTCCCGGAATTTGCTCAAACTCATGTCTATGGAGTTGAAGGCGCCATCCACCCATCTCATCCTCTGTCACCTTGAAGGGCAGGAGATGCCCAGACAAGCTCCAGAGGACCCTTGTGCCTGGGGTTTGGGTTGTGGAGGGGTAGTACTGGAAGGCCCTTGGTGACTGCAGATACGCAAAGAAGATGGATCTCAAACACAGATGTCTCTCTTAGAATTCAGGGAGCCCAGGGCTGTGCAACGCTGGAGTGGCCAAGAGGAGCTACCCTGCCGTCCAAGCGGCAGCCAAGAGGAGCTACCCCACGCCCGAGGTCAGGGGTGGCAACTAAGAGGGGATACCCCATGCCTAAGGTCAGGGGTGGCAGCTGCACTTTACTGGAGCAGCCATGAATAAAGCCACGTTCAAGGAAAGAGAAACCCCAGTAAGACAGTAGGCACTGAAAGCGCGCATCAGAGGGCAGACTGAAACCACAATCACAGGAAGCTAGCCAGTCTGATCACACAGACCACAGCCTCGTCTAACTCAGTGAAACTAAGCCATGCCGAGTGGGGCCACCCAAGACGGGCGGGTCATGGTGGAAGGTCTGACAGAACGTGGTCCAGTGGAGAAGGGAATGGCAAACCACTTCAGTATTCTTGCCTTGAGAACCCCATGAACAGTATGAAAAGGCAAAATGATAGGATACTGAAAGAGGAACTCCCTGGGTCAGTAGGTGCCCGATATGCTACTGGAAATTAGTGGACAAATAACTCCAGAAAGAATGAAGGGATGGAGCCAAATCAAAAACAACACCCACTTGTGGATGTGACTGGAGATAGAAGCAAGGTCCGATGCTGTAAAGAGCAATATTGCATAGGAACCTGGAATGTCAGGTCCATGAATCAAGGCAAATTGGAAGTGGTCAAACAGGAGATGGCAAGAGTGAATGTTGACATTCTAGGAATCAGAGAACTAAAATGGACTGGCCTGGGTGAATTTAACTCAGATGACCATTATATCTACTACTGTGGGCAAGAATCCCTTTGAAGAAATGGAGTAGCCATCATGGTCAACAAAAGAGTCCGAAATGCAGTACTTGGATGCAGTGTCAGAAATGACAGAATGATCTCTGTTCGTTTCCAAGGCAAACCATTCAATATCACAAAATCCAAGTCTACGCCCCGATCAGTAACACTGAAGAAGCTGAAGTTGAACGGTTCTATGAAGACCTACAAGATCTTTTAGAACTAACACCCAAAAATGATGTCCTTTTCATTACAGGGGACTGGAATGCTAAAGTAGGAAGTCAAGAAACACCTGGAGTAACAGGCAAATTTGGCCTTGGAGTACAGAATGAAGCAGGGCAAAGGCTAGTAGAGTTTTGCCAACAGAATGCTCTGGTCATAGCAAACACCCTCTTTCAACAGCACAAGAGAAGACTCTACACATGGACATTACCAGACGGTCAACACTGAAATCAAATTGATTATATTCTTTGTAGCCAAAGATGGAGAAGCTCTATACAGTCAACAAACACAAGACCAGGAGCTGACTGTGGCTCAGATCATGAACTCCTTATTGCCAAATTCAGACTCAAATTGAAGAAAGTGGGGGAAACCACTTGACCATTCAGGTATGACCTAAATCAAATCCCTTATGATTATACAGCGGAAGTGAGAAATGGATTTAAGGGATGATCTCATAGATAGAGTGCCTGATGAACTATGGAGGGAGGTTCGTGACATTGTACAGGAGACAGGGAGCAAGACCATTCCCAAGAAAAGGCAATAAAGCAAAATGTCTTTCTATTTGTAAGGAGGAGTGCTTACAAATAGCTGAGAAAAGAGAAGCGAAAAGCAAAGGAGAGAAAAAGATATACCCATTTGAATGCAGAGTTCCAAAGAATAGCAAGAAGAGATAAAAAAGCCTTCCTCAGTGATCAGTGCAAAGAAATAGAGGAAAACAATAGAATGGGAAAGACTAGAGCTCTCTTCAAGAAAATTAGAGATACCAAGGGAACATTTCATGCAAAGAGGGGCTTGATAAAGGACAGAAATGGTAGGGACCTAACAGAAGCAGAAGATATTAAGAAGAGGTGGCAAGAATACACAGAACTGTACAAAAAAAGATCTTCACAATCCAGATAATCACAGCAATGTAATCACTCACCTAGAGCCAGACATCCTGGAATGTGAAGTCAAGTGGGCCTTAGGAAGCATCACTACGAACAAAGCTAGTGAAGGTGATGGAATTCCAGTTGAGCTATTTCAAATCCTAAAAGATGATGCTGTGAAAGTGCTGCACTCAATATGCCAGCAAATTTGGAAAACTCAGCAGTCGCCACAGGACTGGAAAAGGTCAGTTTTCATTCCAATCCCGAAGAAAGGCAATGCCAAAGAATACTCAAACTACCACACATTTGCACTCATCTCACATGCTAGTAAAGTAATGCTCAAAATTCTCTAACTCAGGCTTCAACAGTACATGAACCGTGAACTTCCAGATGTTCAAGGTGGATTTAGGAAGGGCAGAGGAACCAGAGATCAAATTGCCAACATCTGCTAGATCATGGAAAAAACAAGAGAGTTCCAGAAAAACATCTGTTTCTGCTTTATTGACTATGCCAAAGCCTTTGACTGTGTGGATCACAATAAACTGTGGAAAATTCTGAAAGAGATGGGAATACCAGACCACCTCACCTGCCTCTGGAGAAATCTATATGCAGTTCAGGAAGCAACAGTGAGAACTGGACATGGAACAACAGACTGGTTCCAAATAGGAAAAGGGGTACGTCAAGGCTGTATATTGTCACCCTGCTTATTTAACTTATATGCAGAGTACATCATGAGAAACGCCAGGCTGGAAGAAGCACAAGCTGGAATCAAGATTGCCGGGAGAAATATGAATAACCTCAGATATGCAGATGACACCACCCTTATGGCAGAAAGTAAAGAGGAACTAAAGAGCCTCTTGATGAAAGTGAAAGGGGAGAGTGAAAAAGTTGGCTTAAAGCTCAACATTCAGAGAACAAAGATCATGGCATCTGGTTCCATCACTTCCTGGGAAATAGATGGGGAAACAGTGGAAACAGTGGCTGAGTTTATTTTTCTGGGCTCCAAAATCACTGCAGATGGTGACTGCAGCCATGAAATTAAAAGACGCTTACTCCTTGGAGGGAAAGTTATGACCAATCTAGACAGCATATTGAAAACCAGAGATGTTACTTTGCCAACAAAGGTCCATCTAGTCAAGGCTATGGCTTTTCCAGTGGTCATGTATGGATGTGAGAGTTGGACCATAAAGAAAGCAGAGCACTGAAGAACTGATGCTTTTGAACTGTGGTGTTGGAGAAGACTCTTGAGAACCTTTTTCTGCAAGATCCAACCAGTCCATCCTAAAAGAAATCAGTCCTAAATATTCATTGGAAGGACTGATGCTGAAACTGAAGCTCCAGTACTCTGGTCACCTGATGCAGAGCTGACTCATTTGAAAAGACCCTGATGCTGGGAAAGATTGAGGGCAGGAGGAGAAGGGGGTGACAGGATGAGATGGCTGAATGGCATCACCGACTCTATGGACATGAGTTTGAGTAAACTCCAGGAGTTGGTGGTGGATAGGGAGGTCTGGCGTGCTACAGTCCATGGGGTCACAAAGAGTTGGACACGACTGAGCGACTGAACTGAACTGAAGGCATTTTCTATCCTGCACTGCTCTCCCCCGGCCATCTCATTTGCTAAAGGCAGAGCTTCTGGCCAGCAGCCCGGTCTTGGGGCCGGAGGGAAGATAACTTCAAGGAGGTGGCAGACCTGCCTCTCGGCTGCTCCTGACTGGTGGGGACAGAACAATGGCCTGGGATTTAGAAGACCTGGCTGCAGGCTCACTGGCTCCTAGGGTCATTACTGCAAAGAAACGTAAGTCAGTGTGAGATGCAGCAGCTGTGTTCATTTTAGAGGGATCATGTGAGGGCTTGCCGCTTTCCCATAGTCTGGGTACCAGGCTACGGGGAACTGAAGTTGTGGGCAGAATTCCACCCCTACAGTGACATTTATTAAGCAACAATTATGGGCAAGCAGGCCCTAAAGAGTTCATGCAACATGATATTAATTCACGAAGTCTTAGGGACTTTCTGGTGGTTGGTAAGGATACCACCTTCCACTTCAGGGGCATGGGCTGGATCCCTGATTGGGGAACCAAGGTCTCACATTGCTATGGGGTATGGCCCCAAATTAAAAAGAAATAATCAATAAATCTTAGACAGAGGTAAGAATATGCCAGAGCCACATTCTGTGACTGTTAAGAGTTTCCATCAGGCAGCCAGAATCTCCTTACATCAGTGGCCGGATACAGAGCCATCCGGAGAGCTCACGGAGCCTCACCCCCTCTTCCTGCCGGGGGAGGGAGTGTCTCTGAAACGCTTTAGCCAAGCTACACATGCTCAACACCAGCAGCTTCATCAACAACTGCCTGTACCAGGACCATGAACCTGGCTGACAAGCCACTGATTTCACCTCTGAAAACCCACTGATTTTTAAGTCATTATGCGAATTAGCAAAATCTCTGGTGTTGATCCACACCACAGGTAAAGTTCTTGTCCAGGTGGCTGCTGGAGCCAGCGAGGCCTTCTTGGAGAGGATGCCGGCTGGACCGTGAATTCCAGACTAAAACTACTCCGGAACTGCAGCTTCGACACAAACACGGGTTTCTATCCCATTGTCATCTCTGAAGTGCTTTAGACTTGACATCATGGTGGCAAGCTCCTGACAGCTCTCTCCATGTCCCCGTCTCGAAGGTCACTCCTGCCCCAGACACTTGTCACAGACCCTGGCCCTGAGGCAGAGCTTTGGGCAAGGCTCTTCCAGGCTCCCTGCGGCCAGTCTGGGCATTTTTCAATAGCTGCCTTTCTTCCCTCCTCCCTCCCTCACCCCCATCGGCAATATTACTGGCGCATGACATTGCATTCGCTTGAACTCTGGTGGCCTCACCTGCAGCGGCTTGAAGCAGGGCTTTGGTTCCCAGCCCAGAGACTGAGGTTGGGTCTCAGCAGCGACAGCATCAAATCCTGGTCACTAGATCAGTGGGGCTTCCCAGGTGGTGTTAGTGGTAAAGAACCCACTTGCCAGTGCAGGAAACACGAGAGACGCAGGTTCGATCCCTGTGTTGGGAAGATCCCCTGGAGGGGGGCAGAGCATTCCACTCCAGGATTCTTGCCTGCAGAATCCCATGGACAGAGAAGCTTGGCGGGCTACGGTCCACGGCATCACAAAGAATTGGATATGACTCAGTCCGTGCACAAGCAAAAAACAGATTATAGTGGTCAGTTTAAAGGCCCTGGCCCTTTAGCTTTGTAGAAAAAAAATCCGACAAAAACAGAAAGGAGTGAAACAAGTCAAATGTTTATTAGGAGGAAAAAGAATATAGTACGTGTGGCCGGACACACAGGTGGACTCAGAGGGTCACCCCTCACGGAGGTGCTTTGAGCCGCGGACATGCAGCTCTTCCTCCAGGTTCCCTCTGCCCAATTGTCTGACTTTGCCTGGCTCTGAGCCCGTGTTTGGTTCATCTCAGGATCCCCCCATATGTGCCTGCACTTCTCTCACCCAAGACAGGTTCCACCAAAGAGGCCTGTGGGCAGGCAGCCTCGGCATCGCGCCCCTTTCGACCTCCTCGGGGCCGTTCGGTGCAGGTGTAGCTGGGGAACGAGAGTGTAGTCTCTTTCTCCTGACTCCGAGGATGAGATGCATGTGGTCTCCTATCTTCTGTCCAGGCAGGGCCCAGCCTTCTCTTTTGAGTGTCTTGCCATTCTTGTCTCAGAGTATCAATCTGAGGGATCGATACAGGGAATGAAATCTCCAGTTGCTTCACCCTGCAGGGCCCATCTACCTCCTGCCTCCGTTTCAGGTGTACAACATAATGATTCAATATTTGTATGTATTGTGAAATGATCACTGCAATAAGTCTAGTGAACGTTCATCACCAGTCACAATTCTTTTCTTATGATGAGAATTTCTAACACTTACTCTCCTAGCAACTGTCAAATGTGCAACACAGGGTTACTAACTATGCATCATCAGACCTTACACCCCGCGACTTTCATACTGCACACACTGGAGATCTGCACCTTTCGAGGCCCTTTACTCGTTTCTCCCACCTCTCAACACCCCCACTCTGGAAACCATTGATTTCTTCTCTGTATCCATGAGCTCGGTTTTGTTTGTTTAGACTCCACATATAAGTGAGATCACACAGTATTTGTCTTTCTCTGGATTATTTCACTTACCACTGTGCCCTCGACGTCCATACATGCAGTGGTAAATGGCAGGATTTCCTTCTTTTTAAAATTAATTCATTTATATTTTGGCTGCTCTGGGTCTTTGCTGCTCTTGTGCGGGTGTCCTGTAGCTGTGGCAAGCATAGGCGACTTAGATGCCGTACATGGGCTTCTCAGAGGGATGGTTTCTCTGGTGTGGTGCACAAGCGCTAAGCATATGGGCTGAGTTGTCCCCAGGCAAGTAGGGTCTTCCTGGACCAGGGATTGAACCTGTGTCCCCAGCATTGGCAAGCGGACTCCTATCCACGGGACCACCAGGGAAGTCCAAGATTTCCTTCTTCTTATGGCTGAATAATATTCCATTTCATGTGTGTGTGTGTGTGAGAAAGAGAGAGATGTCAATAATGTATATATATATATATATATAATATGTATATATATATACCTCACATATCAGTATCACATTTTCCTTGTCCAGTCACTCACTGATGGACACGTAGACTGTTTCTAAATCTTGGCTATCGTCAGTAATGCTCCAGGGAACATGGGGGCACAGGGATCTTTTCCAATCAACGTTTCTGCTTCCTTCAGATAAATACCCAAATGTGCAGCTGTTGTACTCCTGGGTAGTTTTTGTTTTTTGAGGGCCTCCACCCTGTTTTCCAAAGAGGTTGCATCAAATTATGCTCCCGCCCAAGGCTTCCCTTTTCTCTACGGCCTTCCTCAGCAACACTTGCAGCTTCTTGTCTTTTGGGTGATAGCCGCTCCGTCCTGGCTTTGATTTGCATTTTCCTGATGATGATGTTGAGTATCTTTCCATGTACCTGTGGGCCATCCATAAGTCTTCTTTGGAAGACTGTGTGTTCAGATCCTCTGCCCATTTTTAAATCAGAGTCTTTGTACACACCTTTCATTTTGGCAACAGCAATCTTGCCAGCCAGTTGGGCTTCCCTCTGTCAAGAGGTCACAGTTTCTCCTCCAAAGGCCTCTATCCCAGAGTGCTTATCCTTGGGACAATGTGTCTGTTTGCCGCTGGAAGAATCAAGCCTTATCCCCAACACTCTTGTTCAACTGGTCACTTGTACATTAACAGTTTGCGGGGTTATTTTCCATGTGCCAATGATGGTGCCAGTGCTAATTTTCTGTCTCTCCAGTTGGACCATTTGCTGCGCCCTCTGCGCCTAGTGCATCCTGGGGCTCAGGAAATATCGCTGTAGTGTGTGGACGAATGGAGGGGAGAGAAGCCTGGTTCAGCGCTGTGGATGCCTGAGCAGGAGCAAGGCCACAGCAGCGGCATGGCCTCTCCCTGATGCTTCCTTGGCCCCTCTATTTAATGCTTCTCCCAGGTTGCGTTAAGCCTTGAGAGAGAGGATGAATTAACTGCAAGGCTTCCTTCTCTGGCTGAGTGCCCTCTAAGAGTGACTTCAATTAGCTGATCGCCAGAGCGAGAGGTTCTTTTCCTTGCCTGATTCCCCCGGGATTCTGAAAAGCTGAGGCCTGGTGACATTGCAGTGGTTCGAGGGAGACAGAGGGAAAGAAATGGAAAGGGCAGATGGAGAGAGCGAGTCAGAGCCAGCTAACACCTGCCGAGATTTCCCTCCGTCTCAGCCAAGCCTGGAGGGAGACTTAGAGATGGACGGCTGAAAAATAACCAGGCCCTGGCCCTTAAGGAACTTGGAGTCTAGACCAGGGGCCAGCCAACTCCAATCAGTGGGCTGACTCTGGCCCATGGATTGCTCTTGTAAACAAAGTTTTATTGGAACACAGCCAGGCTCATTCATTTGAGTATTGTTTATGGCTGTGTTCTGGGCTTCCCAGGTGGCGCTAGTGGTAAAGAACCCGCGTGCAGATGCCAGAGACATGAGGTGCAGGTTCAGTCCCTCGATTGGGAAGATCCCCTGGAGAAGGGCATGGCAACCCACTCCGTATTCTTACCTGGGAAATCCCACGGACAGAGGACGTGGTGGGCTGCAGCCTGTAGGGTCTCACAGGGTCGGACACGACTGAAGCGATGTGGCACGCATGCACGCATGCACGCATGGCAGCTTCCACTCAATGACGGCGTTGAGTATTTGCAACAGGAACTGTGTGTGGCCGTCAAACCCAAAAGATTGACAGTCTGCAGGGAGAGGGAAAGTCTGCCAGCCCCTGGGGCAGGGCCAAGGCAGACTTGCAGTCAGAAAGAGAAGCAGAGAGAAGCGTGAGGGAAGTGAAAGCATGTGCCGCTGGAAAGCTGGGGAGAACAGGACACACCTGCCTTGTGACGTGATGCGGGGCCAGCAGTTCCCCAAATATCCCAACTGCCACCCTTTGCCGGGACGAAACCCCACCATCCAGAGCCTGTTCCTCTGCATGATCAGTGCTTTTGAACATGCCTCTGGGGAGGGCCATTCACCCTCGACTCACACCCTGACCGTGGGTTAGCTGACGAGATCGGGCAGGGAGGCAAGGCTGCCTGGGCTTTCCGAAGTCTGGAAGATGGGAGGGGGAAAGTCAGCAGCGCTGTGAGCCAAAGCAGCTGTGTTGATCAGAGATGAGCCCGCTGCGAGGGCGTCTCTGAGACTGGGGTTTCTGAAAGGGGGTTGCAGGTGTGACTTAGGGGACTTGCCCCCTAAAAGCAGAGCTGCCCTTCCTGCCCCCCTCCCAAACCTTGCAGAGTGCCTCCACACATGCAGGTGTGTGGACACCCAGATCTGCACACGTGTCCACACTTGCATACATCTGGCACACTAGTGTGTGTTAGGGATGTGTTCACATTTTGTCTCAGTGGTGGCGGTGGGCAAACTTTGTACAATTTGGGGGACCCACTTCATAGTGAACAAAAGAGTCTGAAATGCAGCTGACCCATTAGAGAAGAGCCTGATGCTGGCAAAGACTGAAGGCAGGAGGAGAAGGGGACGACAGAGGACGAGATGGCTGGAGGGCATCACCGACTGGATGGACATGCATTTGAGCTTGCTCCAGGAGATGGTGATGACAGGGAAGCCTAGTATGCTGCAGTCCATGGGGCTGCAGAGTTGTACATGCCTGAGCAACTGAACAACAACTTTAAGACAAAGATTTCGAAATTATCGATACAAATTTAGGTATACAAGTACATATGTTTTCAGAGTTTTAAAAATGGACAAATACCAGAAACATCACAAAGCTAGAAAATTCATATATATTTTATTAACTCCCTGATATCATTGCAAATAAACTTTCTACTCTTTTTTTGGGGGGGGGTGCTGTAAACTGTGACAGCCTCTTCAGCCCTCTATTTCAAAAAGAAAAATGCACCCCTATGCTCATAGCAGCACTGTTTACAACAGTCAGACATGGACACAACCGCCATCCCATCAGCAGATGAATGGACAGAGACGCGGCTCGTATGCACAACGGAGCACTATTCAGCCACAAAAAGAATGAAGGCAGGCCACTTTCAGCAACATGATGGGCCTACAGATTATCACACTAAGGGAAGCAAGTCAGAAAGAGAAAGCAAATACCACGTGACATCATTTACATGTGGGGTCTAAAATACGGCAGAAAGGGACGCGTCTATGAAACAGACTCACAGACATAGAGACTGGTCTTGTGATTGCCAAGGAGGCGGGAAGCTGAGGCTGGCATCACAGACTGCTAGACTGAATGACAACAAGGTCCTACTGTGCAGCACGGGGAACTGCTTTCAGCCTCCTGTGATTAAGCCAGAATGGAAAAGAATTTGTGAAAAGAATGTCCGTATGTGTGTATGTATAACTAAATTGCTTTGCTATACAGCAGACATTAATGCCACACTGTACATCAACTATACTAAGATGCATAAAGCAGGACTTCATGCGGGTATTTGCTACTTAACAAGGCTTTGCACGTGGGTCCTGTGGATACAGGAATTCTGATCAACTCAAGTTTGTATGTTTTCCATCAGAAAAAGAAGATATACATACTCGGAGTGATACGTGTTGCAGATTCGGGCATATGCTGCACTTTCAAACTTAGGCCCAAACGGAGGAAAAAAAGCCTTTTTGACGAGGGGTCGATGAGAACTGAACCCAACTACAGAATACGCGCCTGACGATTAGGAGAATCGCTCCTGTTCATTTCCAAGAGTAACTCCTGACTCTCTCCAACCTTGTTTCCTATGGCCCACGCATTTCTGAGATGCAAGCCGCCAGGAACACAGTGAGGTGGTCCAGCCCAGCCCCAGGCCCCACTGCTCCACGTGCTCAGGGGAGCTGGCACCTGGCGGCAGGGTGATTGCTGGAGTGATTGCCAGGCCAGCGTGGCTCATATTAAACCATCTACGCAGCAGCTGTTATTTGGACGCTAAGTCGCGTCCGAATCTTCGCAGCTCCATGGACTACAGCACCCCAGTCTCCTCTGTCCTGCACCATCTCCTGGAGTTTGCTCAGAGTCAGGTTCATTGAGTCGGTGATGCCATCCAACCATCTCATCCTCTGTCGTCCCCTTCTCCTTCTGCCCCCAATCCCTCCCAGCATCACGGTCTTTTCCAATGACTCAGCTCTTCGCATCAGGTGGCCAAAGTACTGAAGCTTCAGCATCGGTCCTTGCAATGAATAATCAGGACTGATTTCCTTTAGGATGGACTGGTTTGATCTCCTTGCTGTCCAAGAGTCTTCCCTACCACCAGAGTTTAAAAGCTTCAATGCTAAAACTGAAGCTCCAATACTTTGGCCACTTGATGTGAAGAGACAACTTATTGGAAAAGACCCTGATGCTAGGAAAGATTGAGGGCAGGATGAGAAGGGGGCGACAGAGGACCAGATGGTTGGATGGCATCATCGATTCAATGGACAGGGATTTGTCCATTGGACTCAGTGGGCATGGAGTCATTGGACACAATGGACATGGGCAAACTCCAGGAGATGGTGAAGGACAAGGAAGCCCAATGTGCTGCAGTCCACGGGGTTGCAAAGAGCCGGACATGACTAAGCACTGAACAATGACGATGTGCATACAGGTGTGTGTCCACTTCTGTGTTTGCTGTGAACCCGCTTCTGTTGTATTTTCTCTGAGTGTGTATACATGTGTTACAAGCATGCAAGGATGGGTACATTCTGGAAGCTTTTCTACTTGTTGGTTTGTGCAAGTGTGAGCTTTCCTAGAGGAATGCCAAGTATATTTGCTGCAGACCTGCACGTGCCCCCCAACCCCCAATCCCAATCCCCCAGGGAGATTCTGGAGTCTCTGAGCCCTTCCCGATCTCTTCCCCAAGCTGGGCAACTATTAGAGGGCACAGGCTTTGAAATCTGGAGAGCTATTTTCGAATACCAGTCCTGCCACTGACTGGCTTGGCAAGTGACTCCAGCCCGAGTTTTCTGATCTGTAAAATGGGGACACACTCCCCAGCTTCCCTGTGAGTAGCCTCCACGGTAACGCTTGTGAAAGGGCTTGGTAACAGGCGCCGTGCTGTGGCTTGGTTAGTTACGAGGGTACTGGGGGGA
Source organism: Procapra przewalskii (assembly GCA_006410515.1). NCBI lineage: Eukaryota > Metazoa > Chordata > Mammalia > Artiodactyla > Bovidae > Procapra > Procapra przewalskii. The sequence goes on along the minus strand of SJYF01000519.1, from coordinate 2,757,850 downwards.
GCGATTTCCCTCCCCACTCCACCTCCCACAGACCTGACCCTTTCCAGGTGCTGAAGCTGGAGGTGGCTCGGCACCTCTGAATGTGCTGCCATGGCAACCACTGTCTCCTGCTCACATGTCAGCAATGTGGGATGGGGCTCTGTCGCCCCATAACTGCTGGGTGGGGCTGGGCATAGCGGAGGAGCGGGCTCACGGGAAGTCCCTACCCCACCCTGCTCTTCCAAAGTGGTCAGGGAAGGATTCAGGGAGGTTCAGGAGTCACAATCTTTGTCCTTTGTGTTCCGCTTCTTCTGCCATGCCCCTTCCCACAGCAGCTCGAGCAATACCTTTAAACTCAGCGTGCCTGAAAACCAAGTGGGCGGCGTTCAGAAATGCAGACCCTTGTGCCCACCCCCAGAAGGTCTGCTGCTGCAATACGTCCGAGAGGCTCCTGGGCATCTGCATTCGCACTGTGCTCCCTGGAACCATACCTGCAGCAACGTGGCCTCCTTCGTGCAGGGACACGCCACTGCTTATACTGATGACCCCCACAACACGATCAGACACTTCATTCATTCACTTATCCACTCACCAGTGTATCTGCATAATCAATTATCCATTCATCCACTCACATGTAAATAATCATTCCCTCATTTGTCTTCTTATTTATGTAAAGACATCTATTAACATCTTAAGCTCTGGGAGATGAGGGAAGAATTAAGGATGTATTCCCTGCAGCCAGGCAGGAGGTTCCAGGCAGTGTTTTTCACATTGTAGCAAAATGAATTTAATGGATTCACTGACATATTTTAAAAATTGAAGAGAATAGGCTGTAATAGAAAATATTAGTGTGCATAGCAGTCGGCAAGGGAAAACAGTGTTTGGGAAACTTTCACATCCTGTGTACACGTGGGTGTAGGTATTGGCTTTTAGTGAGAAAGGCATTTTCTGCTGAGGAGCTGGAGGCTGGAAATAAATGACGATGTGGCAAGCATGCTGGTTGCTGGGAGTGGGCGGTGCTGAGGGGCAACGCAGCTCCAGCCCTCTGTCAGGGAGGCATTGAGAGGCTTCACGGAGAAGGTGACATTTGAACTGGGTCTTGAACCATGAGCAGGGGTTCTTCCACCGAAGGAGGAGGAGGGGGATTTCAGGTAGAGCTAACAGTGTGTGCAAAATCACAGAGGCTTGGAAGAGCAGAGGGAAGAGCCAGACGACCAGCGGGCCTGGAGTGTGGAAGACGTGGCTGCAAATGGCGTGAGCAGAGGCTGGAGAGTAAGAAGTCTGGATCCTGAAGGGCCTGAATACCAGGGAAGGTGCTCAGGTGTTAGTATGATGCCCTCTGGAGCCCCTGGGGCGAGAGCAGGGAGGTGACACGGCCAGAGTGGCCATCTGGGTGGGCCGCACCAGCAAGGCTGGGCCAGGAAAACCGGCAGACGGCTGTGGCTGTCCTGCGGTGTGTTCTGTGGTCCTGGGTGGGTTCAGACGCTGCACTGCGGTGTGAGGTAGTAGGGGTCATTGCCAGGCAGTGGTCTGTGGCTGGCAGTTAAGGATACACTTGAGAAGCGTTTAGGAGGTGAAATAAACAGGATGCACTGATGGGCCAGGGGAAGAGAGCATCCAGAAGAGTGCGCAGGGATGCCTGGGGTCGGTTGTGGGGAACTGGGTGGATGGGAAAACCACCAAATCCCATCTCAGCAGGCCCTCCCTCCTAGTGGCTCAGCAATAAGGAATCCGCCTGCCAGTGTGGGAGATGTGGGTTCCATCTCTGGTCCAGAAAGATCCCCTGGAGGAGGAAATGGCAACCCACTCCTGTATTCTCACCCGGAGAATACCATGGACAGAGGAGCCTGGTGGACTACAGTTCAAGGGGTCACAGAGAGATGCGGCTGAGCAGCTGAACTGATGTTGCCACCTGACTTCAGCACACGCGCTCTCCCTGGGAAGTGGAGGTAGTTACTAAGCCCTCCATGAGAGAGGAGTTTTTATAGCCTTATAATTGAAAAAAAAAAGTTTTAAAGTTGGTAACAGAGGCTCGTTACAGGAGTCACGGTGGCAGTGCGGTGTCCACTGCTAACCTCACTGCCCCTGTTCTCAATGTCTGGACAATTCCCGTGAAGGCTAATTTTACACATTAACTTGACTGGACCGTGGGTGCCCAGATAACTGGCTAAGCATTATTTCTGGGTATGACCCTGAGGATGTTTCCAGAAGAGACCCGCATTTGTGTTGATAGACTGAGTAAAGACTGTCTCCCCAGTGCAGGTGGGTGTCACTCAACCTGAGAAGGGCTTGAATGGAACAAAAAGCAGGACAAAGCGGGGGGGAGCATTTATCCCTCAGCTTGATTGCTGGAGCCGCAACCTTATTCTCCTGCCCTAGGACTGGGGCTCACATCATCAGCTCACCTGGTTCTCGGGACTTTGGAATCAGACTAGGAACACACCATCAGCCTTTCTGGAGCTCCGGCTTGCAGACAGAAGACTGTGGAACTTCTCAGCTTCCGTAACAGCACGAGCCGACCAGTTGCTGCTGCTCAGCTTTTCAGCACTCACTTCCTCTGGCTCAGAAACCCTGAAGTCCTGTGTTGAAACATCAGTGTCATAAGTGGTGGCCCATCAGCCACCTGGATCCCTAAGCGAAGAGCCCCCACCCACCTGGGCCAGCCCTTGGTTGGACACGTGGTATGAGCAAGACGTAAATCTTTGTTGCCTTAAGCTGATGAAATGCAGGGTTATTTCTTACCCACCTGGCTGGTATAAAGCCTCCTCCCCCCATTTATTGAGCTTCTATGGTGTACCAGGCTCTTTCCTTATCAAATAGCTAGAAGGACTCTGTCACTGCACAGGAGTTTTGCCACTTTCTGCCAAACCCTTCTTGACCTCCCATCCCAATCAGAGGGAAAGCCCAGTTCTCACCAGCAGGACCTAGAAAGGCCTTCACTGTCTGCTGTTTGCTCTGTCTGCCCCTCCTCACACCTCCTCCCAGCCCTCCTGGCTTCCTTGCTTTTCCTCCAGCACCAAGCGCGCACCTGCCCCAGAGCCCTGCTCTCGCTATCCTTCTGCCTGGAATGCTGCTCCTCTGCGCACCCTCGCGATTTGCCATCTCACCTCCTTTGTGCAAACCTCACTTTCTCAGCAAGGTGTTCCTGGACTAAACATTTAATCCCCACCTGCCTTCGCTTCAGTATTACTTTTCTTTATCACCTTCTCTTGATTTAACACGTACCTTATTTTTTCTTATGTACTGTCTCCCCACCGGAATGGAGTCTCCCCAGAGCAAGGCTTTTGGTTGTCTCTGATCAGTGTGGAATCCCCAAGGCTCGGCACGTAGAGGTCCTCAAGAAATTCACTTGAATGAATGAAAACATGAGCTCCTCGCATCCTCCCAGCAGTCTGTGAGGAGGGCACTTTTGGTTCCATCTTCAGTGGAGGAAGCAGAGACTCACCATCTGGCCGAGATGGTTCAGTTATAAGACCCACAGCTCACATTCTAAACCTCACCTGTCTCATACGTTGTTTAGTCACTCAGTTGTGTCCGACTCTCTTTGCAACCCCATGGACTGCAATCCGCCAGGCTCCTCTGTCCATGGGGTTTTCCAGGCAAGAATACCAGAGTGGGTTGCCATTTCCTCCTCCAGGGGATCTTCCTGACCCAGGGAGCAATCCCACGTCTCTTGCATTAGGAGGCAGGTTCTTTACCTGAGTCACCGGAGAAGCTCGTCTCATGCGTTCGGCAACAGTAGCACTGTGTGGGGGTTCCCATCTTTATCTTGAGCATCTGGAGGGCTACTCTGACTTTAGGCTGACTAAACTGGTCCGACTAGACTGGTCCTGGGAAGGTCTCCCTTCCCAGCCTGGCATAGAGGGATCTGCCCCAGGCAGGCTTCCGGGGTCTGTTGGGGCTTCTGAGTCAGGCAGCAGCGCCACCTGCTGAACACGTGAATCCTCTGTGTTTCTTGCTCCCTGATTGGCCGGGAAGGAGCCAGGCAAGCTCTGGGACTTAAGAGTTGAAGTGTGTGCCTACAGGGCATAAGCCCAGGGACCCCATTATCTCTGCATTTATTCACAGCAGCGTTAAGAGCTGGGCTCCAACAGACCCGGCTTTAATTCCCAGCTGCACCACATCTGAAAAGTCCCTGATGCTGGGAAAGATTGAGGGCAGGAGGAGAAGGGGACGACAGAGGATGAGACGGTTGGGTGGCATCACCGACTCGATGGACGTGAGTCTGAGTGAACTCCAGGAGCTGGTGATGGACAGGGAGGCCTGGCGTGCTGTGGTCCTTGGGGTCGCAGGGAGTCAGACACGACTGAGCGACTGAACTGAACTGCACCACTTTCCAGCTGTGTAACCCCTAGTTTCAAACCCTCATCTGTAAATTGAGCAGCTATCTCCAGGATGCAGTGAGTGTCGAGCTGGTAACGCCCACAGGCCACCCCTCAGAGAGCCCTTCCCAGACTACGCCCGTCTGAAAGAGCTTCTCCTCTCCCTCCAAGCCTTTTTTTTTTTTTGGTCCTTTCACTTTCCCTTATTTTTATCTTTATAGCACATAACACCATCTGACATTTTAATATTCTTTGTTCACTGTCTTCCCCACAAAATGTCAGCTCTATCAGCGTAAAGACTTTGCTCCCTGCTGTATTCCAAGAGCCTTCTGCAGGGCTGGGCACATTGTACAGCTGAAGAAAAATACTTCTGTGGTGAAACACACTTTGTATTTTGACACAAAGTCTTCGGTAAACATTACTGTTTTTGTGGGTCTGCGTTCGTTTATTCATTTGCTCCTTCCCTAGTTGATTCACTCACATATACTTCTTTTTTCATTATGGTGAAATGTACAGAACTCAAAAGCTACTGTTGTCAAAACGTTTTGAAGTGTGCAGCTCAGCGGCGTTAAGGATGCTCACACTGCTGTTTAACCATCGCCAACAAGCCTCTCCAGAAAATTTTCGCCTTCCCCCACTCCCAGGCCCTGGCCCTCACCATTTCACTTTCTGCCTCTAGGACTTTTGGCTTCTCCAGGGAATTCACGTGAGAGTGATAGCTGCTCACTCTTGCCTGACTCTTTGCAACCCCATGGACTGAAGCCGTCCAGGCTCCTCTGTCCATGGAATTCTCCAGGCAAGATTACTGGATTGAGTTGCCGTTTCTTTCTCCAGGAATAAATTGATTAATTCATGTGAAAGTCACTCAATTGTGTCCAACTTTTTGTGACCAGAATACTGGAGTGGGTAGTCTTTCCCTTCTCCAGGGGATCTTCCCCAACCAGGGATCGAACCCAGGTCTCCGCATTGCAGGCGGATTCTTTACCAGCTGAGCCACAAGGGAAGCCCTCGCGTAAGAGGAATCAATCGCCTTTTAGCTTGTGTCACATGTTCTTCTTGAGCTCCTGCTACGTCGTACATAGGAAATGGTTCCGATAGGACCACGGTGAGGGCTGGAGGTGATCAGTGCACCCTGATCACAGGGGAAGAGCCAAAATAAAGTGGGCACCGTCCCCTGCGGATTCCTTTCTGAGCTGTGAGGGGCTCAAGCCGGGGCGGGGAAGGAATTCTCAGACTCCTGCCTGTAATTTTTCCTTGGGTGCTATACCTAGTATCGACACAAGGTGGCAGCCTCGTGCCATGAAGAGGCCTTTGGCCGCTGCCTTCAGAGGCAGACGATGTCTGGAGCTCCAGGGGCAGCAGGAAGTGGTTTAGAAGATCCTAGCCGGTGGGATACTGGAGCCCAAGTCCTTCAGGGTCTGAATCAGCCCCAACAAGCAGGAGGCGGAGGGGAAGAGAAGAAGGGGCAGCATGTTGTCGGGAAAGGTGCATGGGTTGGCAACGGACACACCTGGTGGGCTCAAGCCCCACTTCTCTGCTGTGTGGTATTGGGTGAGTCCCTTCACCTCTCTGAACCTCTGCTTCCGCCTCTGTAAAATGTGCTGTGCTTAGTCACTCAGCCGCGTCCAGCTCTCTGCGACCCCATGGACTTTAGCCCGCCAGGCTCCTCTGTCCTTGGAGATTCTCCAGGCAAGAATACTGGAGTGGGTTGCCATGCCCTCCCGCAGGGCATCTTCCTGACCCAGGGGTTGAACCCATGTCTCCTGCATTGCAGGTAGATTCTTTACCATCTGAGCCACCAGGGCAGCCCTTCTGTAAAATAGGTCTTCTGATAGACCCTCTGCAGCATGGTCAGGAAAAGGGAAAACATAGCACGCGCTGCTCGGTTACCGGCGTTTATTGGTGTTTATTGAAATGGAAGAAAGATTCTCTGTGACCTCTGCAAAGCCAGGAAGTGAGGCGAATCTTTTTCCCTCTTCCTGCCACTCACGAAAAGTCACACTGATTCCCACTTCCCAAGTTCTCACTGCCGCCCTGAGCCAGGTCCCGGCCACCCTGAGCAGTCAGCAGTTTTCCAGACCACTTTACAGCCTACTGCTCCAGAGCCCCTCCTGCCTGCTTCTCGGCCTAAGCTGCTTCCGTGAGCTTCTTACTTCCAAGCAGGAGCAGCCTGGCAGGGTTTTTCATATCTCTGCTTTACAGATTTCTTGCTGATTTCAGAAACTAGGTTTTATCGCCCATAAGAAGTCTGATTTAAGAAGCAGGCACAAAGGCTCAGATTTGGAATGATTCCCATTTATATGAAATGCCCAGAGAAGGTACATCCATAGCCACAGAAAGTAGGCTACTGCTTAGCAGGGCCTGGGGGAGGGGAGGATGAGGAGAAACCATTTAATGGGGTTTTATTGTGGAGTGATGACGTAGCTTGGAGTCAGATAGAGGTGGTGGTTGTATAATACTGTGAATGGACTAAACATCACTGACTTATTCACTTTAAAAATGGCGAATTTTATGGTAATTTCAGCTCAATTCATTTCGGTCGCTCAGTCATATCCGACTCTTTGCAACCCCACGGACTGCAGCAAGCCAGGCTTCCCTATCCATCACCAGCTCCTGGAGCTTGCTGAAACTCATGTCAATCACGTCGGTGATCCCATCCAATTTTCTCATCCTCTGTTGTCCCTTTCTCCTTCAATCTTTTCCAGCATCAGGGTCTTTTCCAATGAGTCAGTTCTTTGCATCAGGTGGCCAAAGTATTGGAGTTTCAGCCTCAACATCAGTCCTTCCAATGAACACCCAGGACTGATCTCTTTTAGGACGGACTAGTTGGATCTCCTTGCAGTCCCAAGGGACTCTCAAGAGTCTTCTCCAACACCATAGTTCAGAAGCATCATTTCTTCAGTGCTCAGCTTTCTTCACTGTCCACCTCTCACATCCATACATGACCACTGGAAAACCCATAGCTTTGACTAGATGGAACTTTATTGGCAAAGTAATGTCTCTGCTTTTTAATATGCTGTCTAGGTTGGTCATAGCTTTTCTTCCAAGGAGCAAGCGTCTTTTAATTTCATGGCTGCAGTCACCATCTGCAGTGATTTTGGAGCCCAAGAAAATAAAGTCTGACACTGTTTCCACTGTTTCCCCATCCATTTGCCATGAAATGATGGGACTGGATGCAATGATCTTAGTTTTCTGAATGTTGAATTTTAAGCCAGTTTTTTTACTTTTCTCTTTCACTTTCATCAAGTGAAAGCTCTTTAATTCCTCTTCACTTTCTGCTATAAGGATGGTGTCATCTGCCTATCTGAGATTAGTGATATTTCTCCCACCAATCTTGATTCCAGCTTGTGCTTCTTCCAGCTTGGCCTTTCTCATGATGTACTCTGCATTTAAGTTAAATAAGCAAGGTGACAATATACAGCCTTGATGTACTCCTTTCCCAATTTGGAACCAGTCTATTGTTCCATGTCCAGTTCTAACTGTTTTTTCTTGACTGGCATACACATTTCTCAGGAGTCAGGTCAGGTGGTCTGGTATTCCCATCTCTTAAAGAATTTTCCACAGTTTGTTGTGATCCACACAGTCAAAGACTTTGGTATAGTCAATGCAGCAAAAGTAGCTGTTGTTCTGGAACTCTCTTGCTTTTTCAATGATCCAGTGGATGTTGGCAATTTGCTATCTGGTTCCTCTGCCTTTTCTAAATCCAGCTCGAACATCTGGAAGTTCGTAGTTCATATACTGTTGAAGCCTGGCTTGAAGAATTTCACCCCAGTTACCAAAAAAAAAAAAACTGATTTAAGAATATGTTATTGTTGAGATTTAAGAATATGTTATTGCTGGGATTTCCCTGGTGGTCCAGTGGCTAAGACTCTGAGCTCTCAATGCAGGGCGCCCAGGTCAGGGAACAAGATCCCATATGCTGCAACTAAGACCCGGCAGAGCCAAGTAAATAATATATAAAGAATATGCTACTGTCACCATTAAAGATAAGGCTGGGGAACGGGTGCAGTAGCCCTCCAAACCTTGAAACTTAAGGCTAGAGTTTTTTTCCCTCTGATCATCGAGGAAGGACCAGCACTCGTTCATCTATGCATCTACTGACATACTCCTCCACTATCACGATTAACCTATCACACTCTTATTATTCATCCAGAAGTACATCATTCCCTCTTGCCACTCAGCTACTTGTCCATGCATCCACCTACCCACCCATCCATCCACTCCTTCACCCACTCAGCAACCCCTCTACCCACCCATCTACAGACCACCCATTCATCCATCCATCCACCCACTCATTCACCAGTCTATCAGACTTCAGCACCTTCTCAGTCCAAGGCACCCGTATTTTAATAATAAGCAACCCTGACTTGGTCCCTATCCTCAAGGAGTTCCCTAAGTCCAAAAGATGAGACATATTTTTAAGCAATTACAGCAGAGTGTAATGAATGCTCCAAGAAGGAAGCTCAGGAAGCTGTGAAAACCCTTAGCAGGAGTCGCTAGCTCAGCTTGCAGTCAGGGGAGGGCCGAGGGGGGTCTCCCCAAGGAAGGAATGTGTAAGTGCTGCAGTTTGGGTGTGGTGAGGGGAAGAGGGCCTTGGAGAGAACTGCGTGGTCAAGAGTGGACAGGAGAGCACAGCACAGCGACGTTCAGTGTGGTCAGCACCGAGCAGGTAACGTGGGGAGGAGAGTGGCCAGATAACCCGGTGGGTAGGGGCTTCGTGGTCATGGCAGAGTCTGAGCTTCATATGGTGGGAGCCGGGCGGAGAGCCTCGTGTGTTCGGTGTTCAGTCGTTTCTGACTCTTTGTGGCCCCACAGACTGTAGCCCACCAGATTCCTCTGTCCACGGAATTCTCCAGGCACGAGTACTGGAGTGGGCTGCCATGCCCTCCTCCAGGGGTCTTCCTGACCCAGGGATCGAACCCAGGTCTCCCACACTGCAGAGCAATCCTCCGCCATCTGAGCCACCAGGGCTGTTGGGCTCCGATTTGCATCCTGGATAAGCCCCTGGGAGCAGGGCTGGAGGAGGGAGGTGGGCAGGAGCCCGCCGAGGGGGTCTCAGGCTGCCCAGTGTCGGTGGGAGTGACAGGACTAAAATGGCTGGCATGGGGGCAGTGATTCTCACTCGCCGCCTCGCAGCCCCAGTTGTGCTCAGCAGGCCGCCCGCCCGCCCTCCTCTAAGCCCAGCTGGCTGGCCCCGGCTGGGACCCGATGGGGGTTGCGGAGCTCCCGCTTCATCACTTTGCTCACAGTAGGTAGTGGCTGTGGGGTCCAGGGATTTGAAGGACTGAGCCTCTGCAAGGGGCAGGGAGCGGAGGGGGAGGAGGATCCCCGTCCAGGGAGGGGTCCGGGACCCGCAGGGGACAGTCCTTCTCCCGGTGGCCGTCCCCTCCCCACCCCTTCGCATCGCCCTGCCCAGGGCCTGCTCTTGCAACGCCTCTTATTCTACCGCCCTGGGAAGGGGCAGGGATCGTATCTCACCGACGAGGAGATGAAAGCACAGTGAAGCCAAGTGACTTGCCCCAAGGTGCACATGGAGGAAGCAGCCTCTCAGGGGCTGAGCACGCCTCCCTGAGTCCCCACCCTTCCAGCTTAATGTGTGTGTTAGCCGTTCAGTCGAGTCCACTCTGTGTGACCCCACGGACGGTAGCCCGCCAGGCTCCTCAGTGCACGCAACTCTCCAGGCAAGAATACTGGAGTGGGTACCCGTTCCCTTCTCTAGGGGATCTCCCCACCCAGGGACTGAACCCGGGTCTCTGGCACTGGAGGCAGATTCTTTACCGCTGAGCCACCAGGGAGCCCAACTTTGGGCTTTGATGGCACTGCCTTAATGTCCATCCTCTTTTTCTTTTTAAATTGCTACAAAGAGCAAGCCATGCCTACATTTCCGCATCTAGTCCACACTGAGAAGCGGAAAAATCACACAGCCTGTGAAGCCCTAGGGCCTCAGCCTGGATCCTGCTCCTCTCCTTGCTAGGAGAGCTGTGTGACCTTGGGAAGGTCACCCAGCGTCTCTGTGCCTCTGCGTTTCCTTCTGCCAGATGGGCTAGTGAAAGTGACTGCCAGGGGAGGTGTTGCGATGGACCAGTGGGTTAACGCGTATAAACGGCAAGTGTTTAATAACGGTAAACATTTATCGAGTGCAGGGCATGTACCAATGCACTGTTCTTACACTGTACACATATTTACTAGTTTAATTCTCACAAGAGCCTTGTGAGACAGGCCTTCACTATTGTGCCTATTTTACAGATGAGGAAACAGGCCCAGAGAGGTAGATCCCACTGCCCTCGGTCACACAGCCAGGGAGTACAGAGGTTGAGCCCTGAAGTCATGCTCTCGTCGGTGCCCCTCTAGGGACAGTCATGTTCTGTAATTACTGGACGCAGTAACCACCACCGCCGTCACCCAGCATCACCTCAACCTCCAGCCCTGCTGTCGGGCCCCGGGGAAGCTGGCTCAAGAGAAGGGACAAACGTGAGTCGGGAAGGTCCTTCTTCCCCTTCATCTCGTCTGAGCGGACAACCTGAGAAGTCAGGCTGGCGGGCACATGGGGCGAGAGGGAGCAGGAGAAGGAACAAGGACGACAGCCTGGGGACCCGGAGACCCTGCTCCCCGGCGCGGCCCGCACCACATTCTCCCACACTCCTGATGCCTACCATTCACAGCAGTTCCGTCTCAAGAGGGGGAGAGCCCTCTCCAGGGTGTGTGGGCTCTGGGATCACCCACACTTCTTCACTGCTGTTAGAAGCTGCCAGTCCCGCTGGGACCTCAGGAGACAGCTGCCTTCTGGAACTTTCCAGACACTTTGCATAAACAAATGGTTTCATTGCTTTTCCCCACTTATAGAAGTGATAGATGTCCGCTGTAAATAGCTCAGAAAGGAAGTTTTTAAAAGCATACAAAAAGTTTTAACCATCTACCCATAACACCACACTGAGACAGACTGTGTATAGAAAAGAAGGTAGAAGCCGTGGGCTCTGGAGCTGGGCAGTCTTGACCTTGATGGGAAACTTAATTTCTTCTGCCTCAGTGGTCTCATCTGCAGAATGGGAATCATAAACGTGGCCATCCCAGGGGTTGTTATGAGGAAGAATGAGATCAATGTATGCCCTACATTGCCCTGCTAAACAAATTTAGCCAGTATTGCTGTGTACACTGTGAGCCTTTAGGGAGGTTTTCTTCCAGGAATAAAATACAATTCAAAACAACCCAACCCAGTCCAATGCAATGCGAATGACCCTGTGTACATGTAATTTGCATCCTGTTCATGTTTACTCATCGTTCAATTTTGGACACTTTCAGGAAAATGCCACTGACTTTTCTTTTACCACGTTGCTTGTAACGGCTGGGTCATGTTCACGACTGGGCATGCCATCACTTACTGCACCCACCCTCCTGCTGGACTTAGAGGTGAAGTCCTTTCTTTTGCCGTTATTATATATAATAATGTAGTGGAAAAAACCTTAAGACAAACTATGTCCAGAATTTCTGAGTATTTCCTAAGAGATTCCTAGAAATGGAATTGCTGAGTCAAAAGGAATAAGGATTCTGGCTATGTTAGCAAATTATGTCCAGACAGTTTTTAAAAATCAGTTTGGGTATCTGCGCTGCATCTAAAAATGTGTTTATTTCCCTGCATCCTTATTGATACTGCCATTTGTGATTTTTTTTTAAGTTTTGTAGATTTAATGGGTGAGGAAGAGTCCCTCTAGTTGCTTTCTTAGTTACTAGGTGAAAAGATGAGTATCTTGGTATTTAATGTGGCGTGTTTGGTAGCTGACAGAGCAAGAGTCCCATCTCTCTTCACTCTAGTCCCCTGTAAACTGGGGATAATGTCCACTTCATAGGATTGTTGTGAAGATAAGATGAGTCAATGCATATCAGCCTGCTAGAGCTCATCTTGATAAATGTCAAATCGACCTCAGAAAGCATCACTGTCTTTGTTGTTCTGTCGCGTTGCGCAAGCATGCTTCAGGGCCTGCCTGCTAAAGCAAAGAGCCCTGTGCAGGTCCCATGTCCTGTTTGTTCCTCGGTTTCGGAATCTGTCGGGTGGGGCTGAGAACACCTTGCCTTGAAGAAATCAGTGAGGGTTTCCTTCTCAGAGGCCGGGGCACATGGAAGAGTTTACTGCCTCTCTTCCAGTTTGATGAGACTTAGATTCCAAAAATAGGTGCTAACACTCCAGGCAGTCTGCCTAGAAGGGCGCCAAAGCCAGCGCTGGAAAGAGGCATTAGAGTTGCCAGCTGGGCGTGAGGCGGAGGGCCCCAGGCAGAGCGAGAAGCAGGTGCCAAAGCAGAAGTTCAGGAGAGTCTCGGGGTGGGGTGGGGTGGAGAAGGCGGCACACCCCGCTCCAGCACTCTCGCCTGGAAAACCCCACGGGCGGAGGAGCCTGGTGGGCTGCAGTCCATGGGGTCGCAAAGAGTCGGGCACGACTGAGCGACTTCACTTTCACTTCTCACTTTCATGCACTGGAGAAGGAAATGGCAGCCCACTCCAGTGTTCTTGCCTGGAGAATCCCAGGGACGGGGGAGCCTGGTTGGGCTGCCATCTATGGGGTCGCACAGAGTCAGACACGACTGAAGCGACTTAGCAGCAGCAGTAGCAGGGGTGGGGGACGTGAATGGCGAGAGAGAGGGTGGGAGCCTGAAAATGCCCTTGTGACTAGACGTTTGATTGTTTGAGACGTGGGCTGTTACAAATAGCATGTCTATAAAAGTTATTCTATAAAGCCTTCAGTGTCCACGAGCAAGCATTTCTATTCTACCTAGGATAAAACTGCTGGGGTCATAGAGTATGCATAATATTCAGTTTTAGTTGATACTTAGGCTTCATTATTTTTTAAACAATACTATGAAAAATTTCAAACATACAGAAAAGTTGAAAGAGCAGTATAGTGAGCATCTTCACACCCACCATGACTCTGTCACTAACGCTTCATCACACTGGCTGTGTCGTCCCGACTCCTCCACTAGCTGGCACACTAGGCTTGATGCACACTAGCAAAGTCATGCTCAGAATTCTCCAGGCGAGGAGTCGACCGTGCGTGAACCGAGAACTTCCAGGTGTTCAAGGTGGATTTAGAAACAGAGGAACCAGAGATCAAATTGCCAACATCCGCTGGATCGTAGAAAAAGCAAGAGAGTTCCAGAAAAACAGCCACTTCTGCTTCATTGACTACACTAAAGCCTTTGACTGCGTGGATCACAACAAACTGTGGAAAATTCCTCTAGAGATGGGAACACCAGACCAACTTACCTGCCTCCTGAGAAATGTGTATGCTGGTCAAGAAACAGCAGTTAGAATCAGGCATGGAACAACAGACTGGTTCCAAACTGGGAAAGGAATACATCAAGGCTGTATATTGTCACCCTGCTTATTTAACTTACATGCAGAGTACATTATGCAAAATGCTGGGCTGGATAAAGGACAAGCTAGAATAAAGATTCTGGGAGAAATATCAATAACCTCAGATATGCAGATGACACCACCCTTATGGTAGAAAGTGAAGAGGAATTAAAGAGCCTCTTGATGAACTGGCTTAAAACTCAACATTCAAAAAACGAAGATCATTGCATCCAGTTCCATCACTTCATGGCAATTAGATGGGAAAACAGTGACTGACTTTATTTTTGGGGGCTTCAAAATCACTGCAGATGGTGACTGCAGCCATGACATTAGAAGACGCTTGCTCCCTGGAAGAAAAGCTATGACCAACCTAGACAGGACAGCATATTAAAAAGCAGAGCCATTACTTTGCTGACAAAGGTCCATCTAGTCAAAGCTATGGTTTTCCCAGTAGTCATGTATGGATGTGAGAGTTGGACTGTAAAGAAAGCTGAGTGCTGAAAAATTGATGCTTTTTGAACTGTGGTGTTGGAGAAGACTCTTCAGAGTCCTTGGACAGCAGGAGATCAAACCCGTCAATTCTAAAGGAAATTTGTCTTGGATATTCATTGGAAGGACTGATGCTGAAGCTGAAACTCCAGTACTTTGGCCACCTGATGCAAAGAGCTGACTCACTGGAAAAGACTCTGATGCTGGGAAAGATTGAAGGCAGGAGGAGAAGGGGATGACAGAGGATGAAATGGCTGGATGGCATCACCAACGCCATGGACATGAGTTTGAGCAAGCTCCGGGAGTTGGTGATGGACAGGGAAGCCTGGTGTGCTGCGGTCCATGGGGTGGCAAAGAGCTGGACACGACTGAGCAACTGAACTGAACTGAATACTTGTTTTATCATGTCTCCATCAGTCCATCCATCTCCCACCCATTCACCCATCCTTTTCTCCCCCCAGTGTCTATTTTCAAGAACCAAAAAACTGCCCCACCCCTCCCACTGCCTGGCTCCTCACCCCTCACTGGCCATAACTGCTTTCATGTCCATGAGTCTACCAATCACTGCCCAGGAGAATAGAATCACATGACTGACATAGACCAACACTTCCCATCTGGAGCTGGGGCAGAGCCCCACTGCTGTATGCTGAGGCTGCCTGCTGATACCTGAGTAGGATCAGGGTTCAGTTCTGAGGAAGAAAGGGGGAGATGGCTGTTGGCTCCCTGTCTCTAGATGCTGCCTTGGTAGACAGAAAAACGGGCTGTGTGAAGGCTGAGCATCCTCCGAGGCCAGGAGCATCCTGTAGGCACAAGAGCCAGGCGCCTCCTGTTGGCTTCTTGCCTCACGGGCTGGTTGTGACCCCTTTGGGTCCTGGCGGGCCTTGGGGGCCCAGAAAGCAGGGGATAGGTCTGGGGGAAGCAGGAAGTCTTGGCCTAGTTGAGCCGGTGCTGAGCACCCATCAGGGACCTCCCATCCCTAGGTTCTGTTGACTTAAAAAAACACAACCCGAAAGTTGAGAATTCTGTTTCATTTGCAACATTCCTGAGGACTTAAGCCAAGATATGTACAGTCTCTCAGACACCTCCCAGGGACTATTTCAAAGAGTTAAATGAGAAGTCAGGCTATATAGCAGTTAAAAAGAAAAGCAGTTAGTTAAATATCAAAAGATTAGTGCTGATTAAAGAAAGCCAGGCATCTCAAGTTAATGGATTCAGTGTTTTTCTGTGCCTGCCCATGCAGGAGACCTAAGAGACATACAGGTTCAATTCCAGGATCGGAAAGATCCCCTGGAGAAGAATATGGCAACCCACTCCAGTATTCTCACCTGGAGAATCCCATGGACGGAGGAGCCTGCCGGGCTGCAGTCCATAGGGTTGCACAGAGTCGGACACGACTGAAGCGGCTTAGCTCGCACGCACGCACGCATGGGAGAATGCACGTCTGGGCTTATTGAAATTTGACAAGCAGCTTAACTACCTAGACCCAGCATCCTGTTTTTCTCAATCCAGAACCGCAGGGTGCAACATCAGGGTGGCTGCCGTGGCTCAAGGTTTGATGGAGGCAGCACCCTCTGTTTATTGAAATGGCAGGCTGACGTACCTTGTTCACAGTTCCAACCCTGGGGTGCTTGTGTCAACTTCAAAGAGGCAGGTCTGAGTTAAGAAGCCTGCCCCCGCCAGCTCGGAACTCTGCCTGGCACGTAGAAAGTGCTCAGGAAATATCGCCATTACATCTGGCTTTGGGCAGATCATCATCTTCCCCAGGTCTCAGGCTCCTCATCACAGAAATGGCAAGGTAAAGAGAAACGACTGGAGGATCGTTGCTTTATGCTGGTGTGCGCTTTATGGTCTTTATGGTGAACAGCGAGATGAATCAGCTCTGTGTTCACACGTATCCCTTCCCTCTTGGATTTCCTTCCCATTTACATCGCCTCAGGGCAGGGAGCAGGGTTTCCTGCGAGCAGTGGGTTCTCGCTGGGTATCTGTTCTATAGATAGTATCAACAGTGTGCATATGTCTATCTCCCAATTCATTCCACCCCACTTTCCCAAACCCAGTCCGGGGAATGAGCACCTCTGATTTCAGGACGTTAAGTTCGTCGTTAGTACTGCAGAAGTATTTCTTGTTCATTGGCCCAGGCGTGTCCAGCTCTTTGCCATCCCACGGACTGAAGCTCCCCAGGCTTCCCTGTCCTTCACTGTCTCTTGGAGTTTGCTCAGACTCATGTCCATTGAGTCAATGATGCCATCCAACCATCTCATCCTCTGTTGCCCCGTTTTCCCCCTGCCCTCAATCTTTCCCACCATCGGGGCCTTTCCAGTGAGTCAGCTCTTTGTATCAGGTGGTCAGATTATTGGAGCTTCAGCTTCAGCATCAGTCCTTTCAAATAACATTCAGGGTTGATTTTCTAGGATTGACTGTCCAAGGGACTCTCAAGTGTCTCCTCCAGCACCACAGTTCAAAAGCATCAGTTCTTTGGCATCAGCCTTCTTTAGGGTCCAACTCTCACATCCGTACAGGACTACTGGAAAACCCATAGCTTTGTATCTATAGGGACCTTTGTTGGCAAAGTGATGTCTCTGCTTTTTAATATGCTATCTAGGTTTGTCATAGCTCTTCTTCCAAGGAATAAGCATCTCTTAATTTCATGGCTGCAGCCACCATCCACAGTGATTTTGGAGCCCAAGAAAATAAAGTCTGCCACTGTTTCCATTTGTCCCCCATCTATTTGCCATGAAGTGAACAGCAAGCCACTGGGGGAGTATTATTCTTGAAGTGAGGGTTGGAGGGAAGAGGAAAGAAAGTAAGTGCTCATTTTCTGGTCTCTAGTATCCCAAGTCCCTTCTTCCCACTGGACCTGCTTAGAAACCATCTGCTGTCAGGAGAACCAACCCGCCCATCCCACCTGGGTGTGCAGTCAACTCTGTCAAAGTGGCGCTTTCTGCTTGCATACCCCCTAGGCACGGGGAGCTCACTCACTACCAAGGAAGCCTGTTCTACTGTTGGAGAGCACTGGCCAGGAGAACGTGCTTCCTCAACTGGAGTATGCCTCCCACCCACCCCTGGTACACATACCTTTGACCCCTCTGGGGTCACAGAACACTCTGACCTTCTACTTTATTTGCTTATTCATTTATTCAATACAAATGTTTTTAAGGATAATCTCTTCGTTTTTCTAAGCATTATTTTTTCATCCATCATGTGGAATTAATCAGGCCTGTTGTCACCAGCAAAACCCATAAACAATTCTTAGGGAATATAAATGGAGTGTGGGTAATAAAAACGTCTGTTCTCTTTTATAGTTTTTCTTTGCCCTTTAGTTTCATTCTCTCATGGGGTGCTGCAGGCAGAGGTCTTGCACCCAGTCCTTTAGACTAGAGTTCCTAGGGTAGCAGGAACTCTGCACCCAACAATTCTGCCCGTGACGCCACAATTCAAGACAGTGATGGCAGGCCGTGTGCAAAGACGCTGTGCTCAGCACACGGACCCGAATCCTTGCGCAGCATGGCTGTGTCCCACCAGTGAGAACTCCGCCTTCTCCCTGCAGAGGAGAACAAGAAATTCTTGTGTTTGAGTGGCAGGACCCAAACACACAAGAGAAAAACAATACTGCTGGAGAGTCCTTCCCCAAGGGTTCAAAAAACCCCCTACCATCTTTGGGGAAACTTTAGCTAAAGACCTGAAAGGTATATTTTGAGGAAATACTACAACCATTCTGAAATATCTAGCCAGTAAAGGATATAAGGTGTCCAAGAAAAAAGGCTCAAAGGTCACAAACGAGGGTGATCTACCCAGGCTTCATTCTCACGGAAGGTCAGAGAAGCCGTCCCAGGAAAGGCAAGAACCCATTTACAGCCTCACCTGTGCTGAGTGGAAGACAGCTCAAGGGTTTCCCAGGGATGGCTGGGTTTTGTAGCATCTGGATCCCTAACTATGGTCTAATAGCTAGGCTTCTACGTGAAAAGTTGAAAGGAAAGGATAATGACCCTTCCGAATGGAATTTAGGATACAAAGGGGCCTTCTACGAATTGGAAAAGCAATTACGTTTGAGTCTGGCTCTGTCCCTTTCAGATTAACTAAACCCTTTGACCTGGGGTTTCCCTGGTGGCTCAGACAGTAAAGAATCTGCCTGCAAGGTGGGAGACCTGGGTTTGATCCCTGGGTTGGTAAGGTCCCCTGGAGAAGGGAATGGCAACCCACTCCAGTATTCTTGCCTGGGAATCCATGGGCTTGCAAAGAGTCAGACACACCTGAGTAACTAACACTTGGACCCTTACTTTCATGAGAGAAGGGTGATTGCCCCCTCAAATATTAACTCAAAAACTGGGACCCCTTGCTCAGGTGATTGCTTATTTTTCTAAACAATCAGATCAAACCACCAAGGGGTGGCTGCCTCGCCTATGGACTGTACAAGTTACCACAACTCTGCAAAAGGAGGCTTCAGTTAAAAGTTAATATCTGGTCTGCTGCTGCTAAGTCGCTTCAGTTGTGTCCAACTCTGTGGACCCCATAGACGGCAGCCCACCAGGCTCCCCCATCCCTGGGATTCTCCAGGCAAGAATACTGGAGTGGGTTGCCATTTCCTTCTCCAGTGCATGAAAGTGAAAAGTGAAAGTGAAGTTGCTCAGGTCAGTCAATCACTGCATAAACCCCACACCAAATTCAGGCTTTAGTTCTAAGGAAACAGAATGGCTATTCCCCAGAAAGTCAATTCAAGTTCAGGCTATGCTTTTAGACAACCCAGAGATTACCTCAAAACCCTGACACACCCTGAATCCTGCCACCGTGTTGCTACCCACAGAAACAGGGCCCCTGGAGCATGACTGTACAGAAACCATAGACAAACTATGCCAAACTTTATGACTGACTGCTCTGATATCCTTGCTGTCCAAGGGACTTCCAAGCAGGATAAACCTCAGCCTTAGAGTGGTTTCACACCTTATTGAGAGATATTGGAAACCTTGACTTTTAAAGCTAGCATCATGGAGTTAATTGGATTGATGCTTTCTTTTTCCTGATTGAGATATAATTCACATACCATAAAATTTACTCATTTAAACTACACAATTCATTTTGGGTATGCTTATATGGTAAGTCAGAGAAGGCAATGGCACCCCACTCCAGTACTCTTGCCTGGAAAATCCCATGGACGGAGGAGCCTGGTAGGCTCCACAGTCCATGGGATCACAAAGTCAGACACGACTGAGCGACCTCACTTTCAGTTTTCACTTTCATGCATTGGAGAAGGAAATGGCAACCCACTCCAGTGTTCTTGCTTGGAGAATCCCAGGGATGGGGGAGCCTGGTGGGCTGCCATCTATGGGGTTGCACAGAGTCGGACACGACTGAAGTGACTTAGCACATGGTAAGTATGTAACCCCAAATCTAAGAATTCAGCCTCTCCCAAACCCTAAAGAGTAATGGTTCACAGATGGGAGCAGTTTTAAGAGAGAGGGGAAAAGGCAAAAAGGTGAGTGAGGTATGCAGTGACCGCCCAGACCGAAGTTACAGAAGCAAGAAGCCTACCCCAGGGATTTTGCTCAAAAGGCCATGTTGACAGCCCTCACCTGAGCCTCAGAAGCTTGGGGAAGGGAAGGTCTTAAATCTTTACAGATTCCCAGTATGTATATACCATCCTGTATACACACACACACACACACACACACACACACACACACACACACGGCTCTCTGTAAGGAAAGAGGTATGCTTACTGCAGATTATAAACGGTAAAACCTTGCTTGAAGCTCTGAGAACTAGTACAGCTTCCAAAACTCACGTGGCAGCGATCCATTGCGGGAGTCTCCAGCAGGGAGATGCAGAATTAGTAAAACGAAGCAGCAAGGTGGACCCAACTGCCAAAGGGAGGCCCTGGAGCCAGAAACCCCTCACACCTCAAAGGCCAGACCCATCCAATTGCTCCCCAGTGACACAAAGGAAGAATTAGACAAAGCCCCACATGGGGCTTCAACAGAGATCCGGGGGTGTCTAGCTAGTGAACGTGGGCAATACTTCTTTCCCCAAACTGCGGCTCATCCAGCCGTGAAGGAGGCTCAGCAAGGAACTCACTGTGTGAGGGAAACCCCACATAACTGGTTTGTTGTCTGTGTGCTAAATCGCTCAGTCGTGTCCAACTCCTTGCGACCCCACGGACTGCAGCCTGCCAGGCTCTATGGGATTTTCCAGGCAAGGATACTGGAGTGGGCTGCCTCCAGTAAGTACATACTTACATGGTAAGTATGTAGCCCCAAATCTAAGACGGCAGCCTCTCCCAAACCCCAAAGAGTAATGGTTCACAGATGGGAGCAGTTTTAGGAGAGAGGGCAAAAGGCGAAAAGGACGAACTTTTCATCCCACTGGAACGAACCCACTGGAGTGGTTCGTCCTCCAGGGGATCTTCCTGACCCAGAGATGGAACCTGTCTCCGGCATTGTGGGCGGATTCTTTACCACTGCTCCACAGGGGCTCAATTGATTAGCTGAGGATGTGGTAACTTTCGGCATGAAAAGTAACAACCTCTTTCCTGGTGGCTCAGAGGTTAAAGTGGCTCCCTCCAATGCAGGAGACATGGGTTCGACCCCTGGGTGGGGAAGATCCCCTGGAGAAGGGAATGGTAACCCACTCCAGTACTCTTGCCTGGAAAATCCCATGGACGGAGAAGCCCGGTAGGCTACAGTCCATGGGGTCGCAAAGAGTTGGA
>SJYF01000519.1:2723844-2736328 GCA_006410515.1 Procapra przewalskii | reverse complement strand
CCAGGAGTCACAGGGACCCCTCCATGCGTGCCTCGCACTCAAGGGAAGAGAACCCCAAGCCCTCACCTCTGCAGGGACAACCTGGGGCAGTGACCCCTTGACTACCTGTGGGAACCTCTCTCTTACCTGAAGCTTCTCTTCCATAAAACCACCATCAAAGCATGACGGGGGAGATTCAGCTGCGGCAGGGCCTGGACGCCAGGGCCCTCTCGCCCTGACCCACAGGCTGAGGACCCAGAGACCCACGTTTGCAGCAACACTTTACAGGTGAGCACTATTCTCTTGTTAATATTCGGGCCTTTTGGAACTTTACACTGTCTGGTGTTCTTTGCCTCCAAAAGGCTAGACAAACAGGGGCGGCTCAGGGATGCGAACAATCAGGGTCTAGGCCTGAGGGCAACCAGAGATACATAAAGGCAGCCGGGGAGCATCCCGCCCCTCCGGGGGGCTCTGATGACACCCCACACCCACAAGCAGCAGTCACAGAAGGCGGTCTAGCGCCCCTCGACAGTGAGGGGCAGGATATGGAGCAGGGGTGTGTCACCAGCAAAGCCCGTTAACAACCCCCAGGAAATGAAACAGAATCTGGGTAATAAAATCAAGTCTAACCTTTCGTTTTTCTGTGCGTGTAGTCTAGCTTCACTGGCTCAGAGGATGCTGCCCGCGGAGGCTCTGTACCGTGTGGCTTCACACCCGGCGCTCTGCACTCTTTAGAACCAAGTTCTTGCTTCAAAATGCCGCGGGGCCAACACCTCAGTTGGCTTTGCCGGCCGTGTGCAGAAGCGAGCCAAGGTGACTATAAGGCCACCCCGCCCATGGCCTGTCTACACAAGTAAGCGTGTGCTCTGGAACAAACTCACACCTCTCCATTCTTTGCTGGAAGGAAGAAGCTTTCTCCGGCTTCTGAACCGAACTCGCCCTTGTTTCATCAACTTGAACAGCACCAGGCAGGAGCCCTTTTAGGGAGCCCAAGCGGACGGTCAGGTCGGTAGCACTACCGTATAGGTTTGCGGGTGCTAACGAGAGACGTTAGGCCCGTGTGCATGCTAAACTGCTTCAGTCGTGTCCGACCCCGTGTGGCCCTGTGCACTGTAGCCCGCCAGGCTCCTCTGTCCATGGGATTCTCCAGGCAAGAATGCTGGAGTGGGGTGCATGCCCTCCTCCCACGGATCAAACTCGTATCTCTATGCCTCCTGCATTGGCAGGCAGGTTTACCTCTAGCACCTGGAAGCCCCAGGAGTTAAGCAGGGTTTGGTTATTAGTAGCTACGGTGCATCATGAAACGCTGAATTTCAAGAATCAGAAACTAACAGTGAACTCTTCTGAGCACTGGCCTGTGGTTTTTGTGCCAGTACTTGCTGCCCGAAGACCCATGAGACACAGCCACTCCCTTCCAGCCGCACTGGGAGAGCCTGAGTGAGCAGAAAGGGGCTGACTTCGCTCAGCAGCTCTGACAGCAAGGAGGGCCCCCCTAAACACACACACACACACACACACACACACACACACGTGCAGTCTGGATGTGTGAGCCTGTTAGCAACCAAGGAGGTGACTTCTGGGCTGAGACTTGAAGGAGGGGCTTTCCAGGAGAAAAGGGACAGGTACGGGGATAGGAGTGTGAGAGGGCGGGGTGGTCCTGGTACAAACCAAAGCCTGTGTGCCTCTCTCCAGCCCTCAGCCCTGCAGGAACTCCCATCCCCACAGCCCCGTACAGCTTGCATCAAATGAAGGCCACACCCAGGTCTTCCTTGATTGTTTAAGTAGCTTCACTTAGAAGTTGCAAAGCTAGTATAATTTGTGTACAACCTTCCCCCAGACTCCTCAGGTGGTCTTTCTCCACGTGTACCTGTTTCCTCATCTCTTTCCCACTCGACACACACACAACACACACATGCACACACCACATATGTGTAAGTTAGTCTTTTTCCTCAATCATTGGAGAATAAATTGTAGACAAGGTATTCCTTCACTCCTGAGTATTTCAGCACGTTTCCTAAAAGCAAGGACATTCTTGTATATATCCACAAAGCAAATCAAAATCAGGAAATTCACATTGACACAATATTATCATCTAACCTTATTCAAATTTTTAGATTATGAAAATTTCACCTAGTGTCCCACTAATGCCCTTTGTAACAAAAGAATGAGTTTTTTTCCCTCTGGCCCAGTGTCTAACTGGGGAGGAGGCATTGCGTTCAGTAGTCATGTTTCCTTAATCTGAAAAATTCCTCCGTTTTGCCTTTTATGACCTTGACATTTTTGAAGAGGATAGGCCAGTTGGCTTATAAAACGTCCCTGAATTTGGGTTCCTGGGTTCTTTCATACAGTGTGGCTGGCAGCCAGCTTTCTCCATGAGAAAGGCTGAGCATTGGCGTGTTCCAGGCCCACTCCTGCTGCTTCTCATTAGTGACCATCCTCTGATCTCCCAACTCGCCTAGATCCTACTCCCTCCTTTCTCCCACAACTGTAAAAGACTTGCTCCTGTAATAGACCCCTTACCCCATACCACTCAGAGCGTTTCTGCTTCCCAGACAAACCCTGATGGACAGACAGACTTGAAAGTGACGATAGACAAAAGCTGGTGAATCTGGGTGATTGCTGAGTCATCTGAAAACTTCTCTGTAGAATTCAAATTTTGAATACGATTTTAAAATTAAATATTTTGAGGAATGAGTCACAAGAGAATGAGTGCTGCTAACTAAGTGTGCCCCTGTTATGCTAGCTTTAGACCTTGATTTAGTTGACCGCCTTATAGCTTTACAACAGTGAAACCACCTCCCTTATGCGGCTTAGAAGCATTCCAAGGCTCCGGGGGAAGTCCAGCTCCATGTCCCTCGGTTTTGAGCCCAAGTCTCTCTCTGTTGGGGAAAAAATATTTTAATGTTTTGTGTGTGTGTGTATCACTGCTCTGATGAAAGAGGTTATTGTGCCCCCACCCCAAGAATTGAAGGTCTAACATTGTACATCATAGAACCTTTATTATTTTTCCTCTATTCTTAGAAACGTACATAACGCCCGTGCTCTAGTTATAACACCATTTATAGACATTTAAAATGCATCTTCATTTATAAATATTTTACATTTGGTCCATAGAACAGATCATTTTACTAAATACTGTAATTTTTTTTAAAACAGGCTCTGTATATAGTTTGAATATGTATATATTACATATATTTTTTTAATATAGAGATAGATTTACTTGGTGTTCTGAGAATAAACCCTTATTGCAAAAAAAAAGCATATATGATAATACAATATCTTTCCCTCCCCAGGGCAAATACTAAAAAAAGTTACACATATTCACAGTTCTCACAGTAATTGTACGACACGTAATATTGTGCTATATATGTAGGTTTGGATGGAAATCAGTTAAGGGATTTCTTGCCAAACATCTCACTTAGATTTGCTTACAAACATTATTAAATACGCTGCATTTGTCTTTGAAAGACTTGTTCATAGTTTCAGACTGAAGAACAAAGAGAAAGTTAGAAGTCTTCCTGCCCTTATTTTAAAGGAATTCACGCCAAGGCTGAGGGGGTGGGACCATGAGACACAGAGAAGGGTTCCTTTTTTCTAAACCCTATAATTTAACAATACATATGCATTTTGATCCTGGATTGACCAGTTGGCATTTGGGATGCCTTAGTGATGAGACTATTTTACAGATGACTTCAGGAAAAGCGTGTGGATTTCCTACACAATATCAGATGAGACCCTAGGTACCACACGTGAGGATGAATGTACGTATGTGTGCGTTTCTATGCATACACGAACTTTTTTTCTACAAGAATGTGCTTAATAATCTGAGGGTAATAACTTATTGCAAGAACTGGTATGCTGGTCACTTCTGGATGAGGATGACAGATTAAAAAAAACCCACAGTCACAGTTATTTACCATAGTTATTAAGGATTAGTTGTAAAACACAGCTCGTGAGTTTAACTAGCTAAGGAGTACAGGGCACAACGTATGACTTGCTACACGGGGACCCACGTTCCCAGCAAAGGAGAAACTGCTGAGTTGCTGGAGCTTGTAAGAAACTGTCTTCACTGGGTCTGCTACCGTCGCCACCATCACCACCGTGGAACCCAGTTCTGGATATGCACACACACCACCTCCCGATGAAGCAGTTTTCATCTTGGCAGCACTTGGGGAGGGGGTCTGGATTAACACCAGCCCCTTGGTTACTGGGCTGGTGGGTTTTAGTGGCAGCGAGGAGATGCCCACTGGGGAATTTCAGAGGAGGGGAGAGGGCAGCAGGCGTGACTGGGGTGGCTGTAAGGGGTGAGACGGTTCAAGAAGGAGACAGTTCAGACCACTCGATCCACTTTGCAGTTAAGCACAGGGCCTCACCTTTACTTCCCATGGACGGTTCTGTGCTTTGCAAAGCAGGCTGGCCTAAGAAAAGGGCTCCTGGTTAGGGAACTTCCCCGGCGGGATCAGAGCCCCTCCACAGCCAATGGTGGTTAAAAAAATCAATTGTGCTTTGCAGCAGTTTTCCGAGGAGCAGGGGCTTTGTCTGGAAGGACTGCTGCTGGGCCAGGCGCCCTCAGAATGGCCTGGCGAGGAGTGTGGAGGGGGGTGGGTTGAGCGGGGGGATGAGCGGGGAAGTAGGGAAACTTAGTGCAGAGATGCCCCTTCACTTGGGTGGAAGGGAAACAGGTTACTGGACTGACTGCTTGAGAAAGCAGCTCTGGAAATGCTGACGGACCTGCGGGGGTGGGCGGGGGTGTCAAGCTGCCTCCAGGAGAAAAACCACACGAAAGCGCTGGCTCCCTGCTCTTATTAAAGGCGAGCTCTCCCTGGAAATGCCCATTATACAGAAAATACCCTTTTCACGCGCGCAGAGCAGCATTCCCGGCAGAACCCAGCTCCTGCCAAGCCGGAGATAACAGTCATGGATTTCGGCAGCAAGAGAACAGTCGGGAAGTAAAACTACAAGCCAGGGGCGCACGGTCTCGCCGCCTCTCGCTGGCCGCCGGGGTAGCAAAAAGATTACAGAGGCCCGTGCGGCCGATGCTGACGGGGGAGGGGGAGGCCGCGTTATAAAGGTCACCAGCATCTACTGCCACGGCGGGAGCCCCCACCCCCGGGGGTGTGACTGTCCCCACCTCCCTCTCTTTGCCTGGCGATGGTGTCTGGACTCGCCACTCGAGGTAGGTTGAGGGTATCTTCAGACTTCAAGTGGTGGTCACGTGCAGCCGGGGCGGGGGTGAGAGCGTGGGTGGGCGAGGCGCCCCGCACCCCTAGATGTAGGCCTCCTTGCTGGCTGAGCCGCTGGCCTGGGACTGCTCCGGACCGTTCTCCGGGCGCACAATGTCTTCACTCGGCTGGATCATAACCTGGATGCGCTGTGGGCGGCAGAGGGATTCGCTAGGATGGCGGGAGGCTGGCTTCTCCTTGGCCCACCCACTTTCCAGGTCCCTCCCGCCTGCTGGCCTGCAAGGCCGGGACTCCCAGCCCCCTCCTGCTCTTCTGCTGAGGCTCTTGCCACGCCCACCTCTTTTCACGTGGGTCATTGTAGCAACTCCCCTGCCGCCGCCCAACCCCCTCTACTTCCGTTCTTACCCCTCACCCTTTTCATTCTATTCTTGACACCCCACCTGGAGTGATTAGTGAAAAGAGAAGTCAGTTCAGGTCCCTCCGGACCTAACAGTGGCTCCCATTTCACCAAAGTCCTACAAGGCCCCACAGGACCTGCCCCCACCCCATCCCCTTCACTGCAGACATCACTGTTCTCCTTCAGCCCCTCGCTTCCTCCACTCCAGCCAGGCAAGCCTCCTCACACACACGCAAGGAGCAAGGGCCCTGCTGTCCCCGCTGACTGGTACATCCTTCCTTTCAGACGGTGACACAGCTCGACCTCTGTCTCCCGAGGTCTCGGCTCACTGTCGTCTCCCCAGGGAGCCCTTGCCCAGCACCCCCTAACCCCCTTCTCCATACTGCTTAGCCCCATCAAGCATGACTTCATTTAATTGTGGCTCTTTCTCTCTGAGAATGTATTGCCCATGCTGGTGGTGGGTTAGTTCCTAAGTTGTGTCTGACTCTTTGCAACGGCATGGATTTGCAAAGCCAGGCTCCTCCGTCCATGGGGATTCTCCAGGCAAGAATACCGGAGTGGGTAGCCATGTCCTCCTCCAGGGGATCTTCCCGCCCCAGGGATTGGACCATGTTTCCTGCATTGAAGGTGGATTCTTTACTACTGAGCCGCCAGGGATGCCAGTGAGGATGGGACTTGGGCTCAGGGCTGAGTCCCCGGCACTGACAGTGGTGTGGCACACAGCAACTGTTCAGTGCGTGTCTGCTGATGGGGTGACCCGCGTCCACCTTCTCTGCACACCCTGCCCCCATCCGACCCCATCAGCATCTGTCC
The DNA here is from genome assembly GCA_006410515.1 of Procapra przewalskii. NCBI lineage: Eukaryota > Metazoa > Chordata > Mammalia > Artiodactyla > Bovidae > Procapra > Procapra przewalskii. Next base: position 2,729,956 of record SJYF01000519.1, on the reverse strand, counting down.
TCAGATGAGCCTTCCCATTTCCCACCCCGGGGTCTTTGTACAGGCTGCGCTCTCTGCCACTCAGAGACCTGACTACCTTTTGAGACTTAGTAGAGAATCCTGGGAAGCAAAAGCCTTGGACGTGGAGTTGGAAGAAAAGGCCGTAAGGGCCCTGCTCTGCTAATACCTGACTGCAAGGGGTGGAGAAGAGGCTTCCTGGCGCGTCTTCCCTGTGCTGCAGACCTGCAGCCCCTCCTGCTGGCTCTGAGTGGGTCTGGCAGGTACCTCTTGGTGGGGAGTCACGCTAAGAAGCGCAGATCCAGGTCTTCCCCAGCTGTGGCCCTGCATCCATCCTCAGTGAATCCCCCAGCCCTCACTTACTCCGTCAATGTCTCAGCCCCTGGACCTCCAGCACAGTCTTGTTCACTCGAGGATTCAATCTAATTTAACAAAGAGCTGCTCTGGACCCAGCATGTGCTCGGGGGCCCCCGCTGTGGGCAGCATGCCTTCCATGAAGTCTAGAGTTAAGGTCTTAACACATCTGATTCCACCCTTCACCTGCTCCTCAACAGCTCCGCACAACCCTCAGGATAAAGTCCAAAGTTCTTGTCCTGATTTTCCAAGCCCTTCACGATCTGGGCCAACCTTCTTGCCTCCGCACTCTGCCTGCCAGCCTCACTGATCAGTTAATACCCCTGGGCCTTTGCACATGCTTCCTGTGAGGGCGGGCCACCCAACAAATGACCAAAAAAGGACATCCCGCCGACTCCGGCAGTTGGTCCGGCCCCAACCAGGAACTGAAAGGCATTGCCGACCCTCGGGGGCCGGCTCTGGGGCCTTAGGCCAATCAGGTGATGACCCCAAGACCGCGGTCACCAACCACCGCTGTAGCCTGCGTTTTTGCCTTATACGGGAAAGATTCAGCCCGTTCTCCCAACCCATGCTATAAAACCCTCCCGCACCCCTCCCTGCTTTGCAGACTCCCTTTGTTCCCTCGCTTGCCCGCTTTCGGGAGTTCTGCCCGGGAGCGATCGCCCAATAAAGGCTTTTTTCCATTGGTCCGTAGCGGTGATTCTTTTTCCGCGGCCTTTTCTTACACTTCCTACCCTCTTCCAGGGACATTCTCTCTGCTTCTAGCGTTTATTTTATCTACCTGTTCTTTTCAGATTTGCTCCTCTTATGGGTTATTACAGACTACTGAGCAGTGTTGCCTGCGCTCTCCAGTAGGTCCTTCTTGCCTGCTCTTTGTATATCACTGTGTGTGTGCGCTAACCCCAGCTTCCTAATTTATTCCTCCTTTATCTCCTTTCCCTTTGGTAACCGTAAGTTTCTTTTCTATATCCGTTTCTGTTTTGTAAACACGTTCATTTGTATCTTTCCTTCCTGCTTCTACTCTCAAGTGTGGTTTGTCCTTAGGCCTTTTCTTTGTTGTCCCCTCTTTCAGAAAGCCTCTCCAATCCTCCTCAATGCCGGCAGGGCTAACCCGGCTCCCTGGTTCACTCCAGTCGTGACCTCTGACACTCAACTGTCATTGGCTAGCAACCTGTCCTCTCCCCAGCTAGACTGCGCTCCCAAGGGCAGGGGTGGTGCTCAGCACAGGAGAGAAGGGGCCCAGCGACAGGAAGGGTAAGGAACGGGCTTACCTGCTTCAGGGAGCCCTTTAAGGTGAGGAACATGTAGGCCATGTATCCGGGGATGAGGACCATGGAAGACAGGGCCATGAGCCAGCCCACGCCCTGGCCCCACTTGGGGAAGACGTAGCTCCCCATGGTGAGCGGGGTCATCTGCACAGCGCTGAAAATGAACACGCCCTGGGGAGGGGGAGGGAGGGAGGGGCAGGCGGTCACCCAGACTGGACTGCCAAGGCCCTTCCTTAGGCCCTGTACATGGTAGGGCCGCTGCGCTCCAGCCCTGCCCTGGAGCTGACAAGGGCCCTCACAAGGACCCAGCATCCTGGGAATCCTGCATCCAGGGCCACTGCTAGGATACAAGGTAACTTTGTGTAGAACAGAAGAAGCCACCATCTCTGAGAGGACCAATAATAAAAGGTGCCTTCTCTGTGGCAGCCAATAGAGAAGGGCCTCCCTTCTGGGAAAGCCAATAAGAAAAAGGTGCCCTCTCCGGAAGAACCAATAGAAGAAGCTGGTTCCTCCGGGAGGGCCAATTGCAAAAGGCATCCTTTTGTCCCAGGTAACCAGAACAAGGGTGGGAGGTTGCCCCCAGCCTGCTGTTGGCTGGGTGCCCTTGAGATGGGCACAGTATATGCAGTGGCCCCGCCCCACTGCAAGGACCTGGGTGGTCCCTCCCAGGCTGGTTCCTGCCTTAGTTCCCCCTTGCAGGAGGGAATGAGGGACGCTGAGAATGCGGGGTCTCCCCACGTGGATGGTTCGGCTTCAGAATCAGGCCAACACGGTTTGAGGACAGCACCTGCCCACTGGGTAAGGCTGGCTGGTGAGCCCTGGCCCCCGCAGCAGTGAATGGAGGCAAAGACAGCTACTGTGCTGAGGTTCGTGAAGACTCCAGGGAACAGAGGAAATGCTCAGCACAGATGGGAGAGAGCAGTATTCCTAGGGAATAGAGGTCTGGGGCTCTTCCACCTGCCTTTGGCTCCGGAAGTTTCTCTCTGGCCCCGAGTCACCCCAGGGTCCAGTCTGGCCCTGCCCTTACCGCCACAATGATGGGGGTGAAGAAGGACCAACAGAGCTTCCACCAGATGCAGGGCCTGGAGCCGACCATCTCTTGGATGTTGTCGTAGAACCGGTTGACGCCTGTGACAGTGGGGACGAGAGCAGGAGGGTGAGCGCGCAGTGGGCTCGAGGCCCCGACCTGCTGCTTCCTCACACCGCGGCCACGCCCAAGTCACCTAACCTCTCTGAGCCTCAGTTTCCTCGTCCGTAACACAGGGCGAATGCTCCAGGGTAGGGAGTCCTCATTAGCTAAGTGCTCAATAACCAAAGCCTGCCCCCCCCCGCAACCCCCCACCCTGGGCAAGTGGGGCAGTCACCTGAAGGTGAGACCATCTGCCACCACAAGGATGCACCTGCAGGAAGCAGCCCCACCAGCCTCAGGTCCCTCCCACTCAACCTCTCTCCCAGCAACGCCTTCGAAGCTTTGCTGGGCAAAGGAGGTTTTCCCTGCTAGTCTATTGCATGAGCGGCTGCTGATAAGACTGCATGGAAGAACTACCAGTCGTGCAGAAAGAACCTGCAGAGGTCCTGAAGTTCACGAGAGTGATACTGGGCGCTGCTCAGACTAAAAGCAAAGTCAGTGAGAATGAGGATCTGGGAGGGTCAGACTAGGTGGAGAGCAAGAAGGGAGAATGATGAGGAGGGTGAGGGGGCAGGGCTACAGGGACCCCAAGGGACCCCGGAGAACACTTCTTCCAAAACCACCAGCTTGCTGTGACAAGCAAAGTGCCCGAAAGGACAGCTTTTCACTATCAGGCAGTTGAGTCTAGAAACTCAGGCCAGAGAGTCAACAAACAAAAATCCCCATGTCCTGCATTCTTTGTTCTATGATTATCGCCGTTGTTCAGTCGCTAAGTCACATCTGACTCTTTGCATCCCCATAGACTGTGGCACGCCAGGCTCCTCTGTCCTTCACTATCTCCTGGAGTTTGCTCAAATTCACATCCATTGAGTCGGTGATGCTATCTAACCATCTAATACTCTGTTACCCCCTTCTCCTCCTGCCCTCGATCTTTCCCAACATCAAGGTCTTTTCCAGTGAGTAGTTGACTCTTCGTATCAGGTGGCCAAAGTATTGGAGCTTCAACTTCAGCATCAGTCCTTTCAATGAATACTCAGGGCTGATTTCCTTTAGGATTGACTGGTTTGATCTCTTTGCAGTCCAAGGGACTCTCAAGAGTCTTCTCTGGTACTGCAGCTTGAAAAGCAACTTGAAAGGTGCTCAGCCTTCTTTATGGTCTAGCTCTCTTAACCGTACATGACTACTGTTCTAAAACACTGCATGCTTTTAATTATAGTTTAGCTTTTAAAAAAATATTTAACTTTAGAACTTTTTTTTGTAGTTTTGCTTTTCTTTTTCTAGATACAATTTCAAATAATCTTTGATCCCAAAATTTATGAAGAAATGTTGGCTCCCACTTTAAAGGAGTTTAACTCAAGAGTTCAGTTCAGTTCAGTTCAGTTCAGTAGCTCAGTCATGTCCAACTGTCCTGGAGTTTACCCAAACTCATGTCCATCGAGTCGGTGATGCCATCCAACCATCTCATCCTCTCTCATCCCCTTCTCCTTCTGCGTTCAATCTTTCCCAGCATCAGGGTCTTTTCCAATGAGTCAGCTCTTTGCATCAGGTTCCCAAAGTACTGGAGTTTCAGCTAGGTTATCTTCTAAACATGGGACGTCCTATGCTAACTTCATTGAATTGCTGTGAGGACCAAATAAATTAATGTATGGAAAAGGCCTGGTGTCCAAACTGTATTTGCAGAATGATGAGTGGAGAAAGGATGACTGAATGGATGGATGCATGAATGGAGGAGGAGGGGCTGGTGCTTACCATAAAACCAGGAAATGGAGACACATTCAAAGAACACGAGGAACAGCAGGCTCATGCCGCTGGCAGAGTAGTAGTCGAAGAGTTTGAAGACATAAATGCCCCCCTGCAAGAGGAGAAGAGGGGACAATGGGTCCACTTACCCTGGGGCCCAGTGCATTCAATTCAGCGTCAACACAGGCTGTGCAGGTTGGAGTTAGGCTACCCTGCAGCAAGAAGGCCTGAGAGTAGATTAGAGGAAGGGCAGGGGGCCTTGTGGCCCTGCAAGGATGTAGGCCTGGACTCTGAGGACCAGGAATAAAATGTCTGAGTGGCAGATGCAAACACCCCATTTCTGGGAAGGCTGGAGGGCAGAAAGAGGAGCTAGTCACCCGAGACGCATGTTCACAATGTCAAACGAGTCATGTCTCCCCCCATAAGCTCTTCCATAACTTAAATAAGACCGTAATACAACACATAAAAAGATACATAAAATAAAATCCAGAACGTATTTGGAACGTCCTGCCCAATCTGGCTCTGCACCCACTACCTGCCCCCCGACTCCATCACCTCTACACTGGCCTTCCTCCTGTCCCCCCCACTCGCCGAGTCCATTCCCACCCCGGGGCCTCTGCAGCTGCTGTGGAGGTCTCTCCCCCGGCGAGACCTCTCCCCTGGCTGGCTCTCCCTTACCAGTGAGTTTCCGCTCAGCCGTCACTCCCTGACTGTTCTGTCCCAGGTGGCGTCCCTCCCGCCCCGCTGCTCATTCTCCGTCCACTCCCGTCTTGTTCTGCCACGTTAACTGCAGAATCTGCAGGGTCATGCCAGACCCACAGCAGCTGGTGAGCAACGATGAAGAATGGAATAACAGGGGAACAATAAACCTGGGCCCGAACGGCATCTGGATCCAGGGATGGCTTTGCGGATCATAAATCAGACCCATAGGGCTGGGTTCACAGCTTTAGGCTCATTTGTGTTTATCGTGTAATTCCTCAGTTGTGTGTCTGTCTTCCAACTAGACCGGGAAGCTCTTTAAAAAAACAATTTTATTTATGTGTTTGGCTGTGCTAGGTCTTAGTCTAACTGAGGCACGTGGGGCCCGCAGTTGTAGCACTCAGGGTCTAGTTCCCTGACCAGGGATGGAACCCCGGGCCCCCGGCACTGGGAGCTCCGAGTCCGAGCCAGCGGACCACCAGGGAAGTGCCTTGGAAGCCTCTGAATGCAGAGAGGCCTGCTCACTCTCCGGATGGAAACAGAAAGGTGGAAATAAAAGGAAGGCCCAGATCCAACCTGACTCCCCGGGTTAACTCTGTGAGTCTTTCAGGCTCAGCCTTGCATTTCCGCCTCCAGGAAGCAGTCGCTGGGGCCCCATGTCAGGTTGGGGAGGCTGTGTTCTCATTTCCCCCTCAGCGTCTGCATCTCCCACCAGCCTGGGAGCCCCTTGAAGGCAGGAACCCTGTCTGAGTCATGGATTAGGGCCTGGCACAGAGACGGTGCTCAGCGGACACACAAGAGGGGGCACAGAGGGCCTGCCGGCGGCCCCAGGCGGCAGCAGCGGCGGCAGAGGCGTGCCACGCGCCCACCTGGGTGATGTTGGACAGGCCAATCAGGTAGGAGACGAGGCAGACGGCGGCGATGA
>SJYF01000519.1:2693355-2705817 GCA_006410515.1 Procapra przewalskii | reverse complement strand
ACACACACACACACACACACACACACACGCTCTCCTGAGTCCCACCATGGGGACATTGCTATCACAAGTCCTCGAGAAACGTCAGCTACGGAGAAGGTGGCGTCCCTCCCGTTGCCAAACCAGGGGTGTGCTGGTGAGCACAGAAAGCAAGAGACTGGCCCAGCCAGGAGTTTCTGCTGATTTCTGCAGGGTCTGTGTTCCCGCCCCGGCGGGGTCAGGGTCCATGGTGAGGTCACAGGATCAGAAGAGATGTGCTCACTCAGTGAGCCTTGCGGGTTCTTGATTGCTTCCTATCAGGAAAGCCTTGGACACCAAAGATGAGGCTTAGGAGGAGAGAGAGACTGGAGAAAAGCAGCAGCAGGACAGGGAGAAGGCGCCGGAAGGAAGAGAAGGCAGGAGAGAGAAGGCAGGAAGGAAGGGAGCGGGGACACCCAGGGGTGCTGCCGGTTTCCTCTTTGCCCTGCTCTGGTGACCTCCTGGGACCTGCCCGAGACCCCAAGGAGGGAGGGGGCCTGTGTGTGCATGCCCAGCCGCTCACTCGTGTCCGACCCTTTGCAGGACCCGTGGAGTGCAGCCTGCCAGGCTCCTCTGTCCACGGGATTCTCCAGGCAAAAACACTGGAGCAGGTCGTCATTTCCTTCTCTGGGGCTCTCCCCCGCCCAGGGCCTGACCCTGCAGTCCCTGCCATCTCCTGCATCAGCAGATGAGTTCCTTACCACGAGCGCCAGCTACAAAGCCCAAGACCCCGAAGAGGGAGAGGAGGGAGGACGCCAACGTTTCAGAGATCCGGGCAGAATCCAAGGAGGCAAGGGGCTGAAAAGCTGAGACTGCAACCAGGTCACGGGGCTTCCCCCCACCAGCTTCCTCCAGCTGAGCCAGGGCGGGCTCCAGGCACCCCTGCTTCCTCCAGCTGTCCTAACTGGCTGAGCCAGGGCGGGCTCCAGGCACCCCTGAGAACCACTGAGTCTCTCATCGCCCCCCTCCCCTGCTTCCTCCATCCGGTGTGGGGAATGCTGGAGTCTCTGCTCCAGGGGACGCCTCTGAAAAGCACCCCCTGCTCCTCTGGCCAGAAAGGATGAATTCGGATCAGGAAATAGAGAGTGACAAGACACCCGCCTGGCATTCTTTTCACACTGCTCTTTTCCTTGGAAGGCGCGCTTGTGAGAAAACCAAGGGTTAAAGGACCCTCCCCTCCTGTTCGAGAAGTGCTTGAAGGACTCTGAAGGGCATAAGGATGAAGGCCCTTTAAGAACTCAGATTCGGGAAGAAGCAAAGCACACTACTGCGGGAACTGGTGGAACTAAACGGTTTTCAGTCCCCGCAGACGCACAGCTGACGTGGAGAGCTGACCCCGCGCCACAGGACGGGACTGTGGGTGACAGTGGCCCTGGGCACCGTGGCTCCCTTACCAAGTGTCCACAACCTGCGACCCTGCTTCCTCCTCTGGACACCTCTGCAGGCTTTCTCAGTGCCGCTCTAGAGATGCACGTGCCGAAGTCCTGAAGACAAACTAGATTAAGATCACACAGTCAGCATAAGAACCACCAGGGATCTCAGATCACCTGCCTGTGGGCCAGAACGAGCCCCCACGTGTGTGTGTCTGGTTGAGCGCTTTGGGGACGGGGAGAAGGTGTGTATGTACCAGTTTATTACAAGTCCCCCCACAACTATCACCTTGCTCCTGACCTCTTAACTCAGTTCTTTGACCCACCCAGCCCTCCATGGCAATTCTAATATACAGGGCAGAGTCTAGTCATGCCAGACAGCTCTTTCTCAAAGTGGTCGGAGGAGGGGTCCCTGTTGCCCCTTTCCTAAGAAATATGCAAAATTTGGGGGAGGGCGGATAAAAAAGCGAGGTTAGCATTTCGAGTTTATATTTGGGAAACAACAAATCCTATTGTTCTTTTAATACAGCTCAGATGGATTTTAAAAAATCTTGAGACACTGCTCTAGGATATTTTTCAAGAATGAGGAGGGTGTGTGTTTTCAGTCGATTAAGGGTCAGATTTCTGGGTCTCAAGTATTTCCTACCAGAGAATGCCAATTTTGTTTTTGAAAGACTCCAACGAATGCTCACTTTAGCCAACGCATCTATTCTGGATTCATTCACCAAACTTTCTAAAGAAATCTTCCTCGTATGAATACCCCACTCCCATTTCTGTCAGGAAAAAAAAAAATCCCATGTAGGGAGAAGAGACCACCCATTTGGGGAAATGAGATTTTTATTGAGAAAACGGTCTTCAGTCCCAGGAACAATGAAGAAATTCATGAGTAACTTCCGCTCAGGAGGTCAAGGGTATTCAGAAGTTTATTTGTCAAGAGCCAGGATGGAATAGGGCAGTGTTTAAGGGCACTGGCGCCGAGGGTGGGAAAACCTGGTTTTCAGTCAGTTCAGAAGCTGCATGAATGCGAAACCTCCCGAACACGGAGGTGAAAATGTTTCCTGTTACGGCCACTGTGAGGATCACCCGGGGAGACTATGAAAAGTGGTTCACACAGAGCCTGGTATGTATTAAATACTCGTTACCTGGCAGAAATTATAATAAATCACCTGATTAGGGCTACTATTTTTTTTTCAAGATAGCTATGGGAAAAAAGTCCCAGGCAGGATGCCACAGTTATCTTAACCCACAGGCAGTTGATAAAAGGGAACAGTGAAGCCACTGTCAACGCCGACCACATCAAATTCTCAGAGCAAACTGCTCACTAAACACAGTCCCCAAGTGGACATGGGCACCTACCCCTGCAATTAGCACATCTGCTCACACCTCCTTAAATGTCAACTGTCTTCATCCGTCCACAGAACGGATCTCCCAACCCTCTCCCGCCTGCAGAGGATGGAACAGTCATAGTCTGGGGGTGGTGGGGGGCTTGGGCTCACTGCTTCGCACGCACCCCGCCATCCAGTCTCAGGAGCAGCAGCGAGCAGACGACCCTCCCTCTCCGGGGAATCCAGGATCAGGTTGCTTCTCTGGGGGTGGACGTGCTCAGACAGGTTAGCGGGAACAAAATGGTTGCTTGCCTCTAAGTCATTAGGATCCTAGCTCTCCGCCGTGCTTTTGAAACAGCCAGACCCCGAGGCCAGCACCCTCTTTCTGCTTCCTAAATGGAGTGGGGCTGTCTGCCAGCTCGCCTCCCCTCTTTGCCAGCATGCAAATGATGTACTTTGGGGTTCCTTGGGGTGTTAACCCCGTGCTTCCCGACTCCCAGGTAGGGAAGAGAGCATATTGCCCCAGCTGTTCGGGATGGAGAGATGAAGGGCGTGGGTGAGAGTGTTTATTTTCCACCTGGCTCACTTGGAAAGCGGCACACAACAGACACGACTCCCCCAGCCTGGTGTGCGCCCAGGTTTGCGGACTGGGTACATTTACAGCGAGGTATACACCAATCATGCCCTCCAAACACAGAGTACTTATGCATGTTTTTACTGGCGGAAGCTGTGGGTTTGTCCTGGTGACATTCACTAAGCCTGCACTGAAGATCCCCGTTATTTACTGCTCTTGCACTCGTTCTGGCCACTTTCCCTCTTCTTACCATCTGCACCTACTCTTCCCACACCGTATCTCCCAAGCCGATACATGGCTGGGAACACACCTACCTGTCTAGCCTCTTCCCTTTGGCTGATGCTCAGCAGTGGGGCCCAAAATTGTATGAGGTTGATCTGTTCTTATCCCCATTTTGCAGGTGAGGACACTGAGTCTCAGAGAGGTAAAGTGACTTGCTCAGGGTCACGCAGCTAGGAAGTGTGAGGGTGGGCCTTGGATTTACTGTTCCCCATTCCTCTTGGGCTGGAATTGTGGCTTCCAGCCCACCAGAAGCTCCGTGTTTCAGAGTCTCCTCAACAGTCTTTAGAGAGGTCTAGGTGCTCCGAGTACACTGCGTCCCCAGCTCGCCAACTGCCCTCCCCCTGGCTGTACCCCTCCCAGGGCTTCCGTAGCCCAGACTCCCTGCAGCCACCGGAGGTTTGAAGCCCAGCTCCATCTCGTGCACAGGTGTGTGACCTGGTGAAGTCACTTCTCCCCTCTGCAGTTCACTCTGCACCTCCACAAATGAAGGAAATTACCCCGTCCCGTGAGGCTGCAGCAAGGGTGCTTCCAGACAAAGCCAGTTTCCCTGCAGCTATCCCCATTTCCCCACCCCCAGCCTCTTTTCTGGGGAAGCTTGAGCCCTAGACACAGTCCCCTCCACTCACTCCATCACTCGCTCGAGCAGCTCCCGAATCAGCATTCAACACACATCATTCTGCCTTGTGCAACGCCATTATCTCCCGAGGACACAGGCTCCGTTGTCATGGCAACCAGAGTCCTTCCACCAACTCTATTTAATAATTTTTCAACAGAGGCACTGGGCTTGGGGCAGGAGAAGGAGCACTGGGTTAGGGGTTAGGAATTCTGGGTCCTAGCACCTGTGGGCCTCAGACTCCGCCTCTTTAGGCCTCAGTTTACCTACCCGTAACAGGTATCTGAAATGGGTGGCTTCTGTGACTTTCCCTGGCCTAGAAAAACCTCAGAAACTGATTTCAAGGTCCAAGAAGCAGGAGGCAGGGAACCAGAGCGACTGGGGAGGTCTGAAGGTTCGAGTGACACTTTCAATCCACAGGAAGAATCAGAAGCGGCCTTTGGTGATCAGACCCTCTCCTGCTGCCTCTGCAATGCCACTTATCAGACATTTCTGCAACCTCCTGACCTGCCATGGCCAGGGCTAGGGTTCACTCAGAGACAGGTTTGCCTGCAGTCATCAGAGCCCTCACTGTGCCCGGCGTGTTGCTGTTTAGTCTCTAAGTCGTGTTCAGCTCTTTTGGGACTCCATGGACTGTAGCCCACCAGGCTCCTCTGTCCATGGGGTTTTCCAGGCAAGAATACTGGAGTGGGTTGCCATGCCCTTCCTCCTCCAGGGGACTTTCCCAAGCCAGGGATGGAACCCACGTCTCCTGAATTGGCAGGTGGGTTCTTTACAACTGAGCCATGTGGGAAGAAGCCCCAAACCCAATTTGCAGATGTACAAACTGAGGCAAAGGAGCTCATGAGCACCCGCAAGTGAGAAGCCCAGCTCCTGGAAAGGCTAGGCTGGCGGGACCCAGGAAGCGAACCAATCCCCTTGCCTTGCCCTTCTACCCCATTCAGCCCATGACAGGCCAGCTCCGGCCCCAACCTGTGCAGCCTCTGGCTCCCCCTCAAGCAGTCACAGAAACAAGCAAAAGCAAGAACTAAGTACTTGCTCTGTGTCCCCAACTACATGGGGCACCGCAGACCCCAGAAGACACGGCATTTCTGCTCCTGGCTTATCTGCATGACCCACAGTAGGGCCTGGCACACAGCAGGTGCTCAAAGCTTTATTTGGTCCCGCAGTTGGCCCACATCAGCCTCTGACCACCCCCCTCCCCAAAGGCCGCTAAAGAAAATCTCCCAGAGCAGCCACCAATGTCTCAGCTCCGAGGAGCCGCTGCGGACCCCATGCTGGGGAGGGGGACCAGTGCGAAAGGAGGCTATGTGACTCCCAGCCGGCTCCGGGGCTGGGGAGGGGGCGGCCCTGCTTGGCACAGGCTGATGGCACCGCTTGCAGGCCCAGCCGCTGCCAGCCCAGTGGCGCTATTTAACTCCGCTGGGGCTGGCATTTCATTTAATACCCGCGGCATCATTAACAGCGCTGCATCTGCGCTGTCATTAGCGGCGTTCTCTGCCATTCGGAGAAAGGGCCCTTACAGTCCCAGTCATTAGTCTCAGGGAGGCTGTCATGGGGGAAATGGAGGAGGAAGTGGGGCACGCAGCCTGCCTTTTCCCGCTCGGAGAGCTGGCACCGGGTGCACGGAGCGGCCAATCGGTGGGTCCAGTCCAAAGCCCTCGGCCTTATAGACAGAGAAAGGGGAAGGACTAGATTGGGGAAGGACCCAGCCCTCCATTCCTCAGGCTCCCAGGCAGCCCACAAGGGAAGTGGCGCTCCCCACCACTTCCTGGGGTCTACAAGCCCAGGCTTGGGTCTCCGTCAGCAGGATGGAGCAACCTGGGCAGCCAGGAGACGGCCCTGGGCTCGGTCACCTACTGAGGATCCCGGAACATGGCTTATAAAATACTGGGCTCAGTGCCTGCGTCAGAAACTGGGGCTCCTACGCATCTGATGACTTGGTGACACGGCGCAGAGCCAACCTGTTAAAAGCGTGTCCATGCAATACAGCAAGGGCACTCAGATTCCTTCAGGAAGACTACTTCTTCCCCACCCCCAAGCCCACTTGCGAAAACCATAGGTGGGTCCCTGACCACAAGCTTTGAAGACAGCCAACAGGAGCGCTAAGAGGCGCGAGGCTCAGGTGGCCAGGAGGGCCGGCGCAGGATGGGGAGCACGCAGCACGTGGGAAGCAGCTGCCTCTGGCCACGGTCACTTTTGTGCTGGCTTCCCCCACGATGATTCCACCTGGGTGCTCCCCAGGGGCAGCAGGTGGCATGGGAAGGCACAGGGGGCTAGCACCAGCAAGACCTGGGCTTGAACACTGCAGTATAACTTGGGCGGAGCAACCCCACCTCCATCGACCTTGGGGTCGTCCTCCAGCCGATGGGGACGGCACTGCTGGTGCCCTGGCACTGTTCTCACCACCTCGGGCAGCCCACATCGATGCCCGGGCAGTGCTCCAGCCTCGCTGGTCAGGGTCGGGCTGGCCACGCGGCCAGGGGACGTGTCAAACCCCCAAGTTCCCCCGGCCTCCCCCTACCTTACCCTATTCCACAACCTTCAGCTTGGGCAGCAGTCCAAGAGACGAGGGGAAGTGGGTAATGTCCAGGGCAAGTGGTTTCCATCCCCTCCCCACCCCTCCCCTTCCCTCTCGGTCAGGCATAACTCTGAGCCACACGGCAGATCCCAAACCGCCTTGAGGCTCACATGTAAACACCTGCCCACAACTTTCCAGGCTACCAAGGCCCTCAGATCCTGCTGGATGATCTCCCGGGGCCCCTGGAGCTCAGATCCGTGTAGACGAGCACTGGTGTGCTCGTGCTCCTGAGAGCAAGCATCCTTCTTGTCCCCAGGCACTGCCACCGCTCGGGGACCCCGGCCAAACGAGTCCACTGCACACCCCACCTGGACACAATGGAGGACATGTCAGCGGCGGGCCAGAGCTCCGGGCAGGCCAGAACAGGACCTGCGGCCCTTCCTCCAGGACCTCATGCCGTGGCTTTCCACGCTGTCTGGCAGGCTTGACCCCAGCGCTGTGACCTGCCTCCCACAGAGGTTCCTTCCAAGGGGCTCCCTGATGAACTGGGATTCACGCTTAGGAAAGGTGACTCCCCTCAGCTGGGAAACCAGAGGTCAGGCTGAGGGTGTACAGGGCTTGCTGAGCCCCCGTTTCCCCATCCAAAAAGTGATAGATAATAATGGAAACAGTAATAATATTACTTTCACCCGGAGCTCCCAGATAATACAAACTTCAACAGAAAGCACGGCGTGCCAGTCTGTGTAAGTATTAAGTGTGTGCGTATTTCACAAGTGTGCAAAGAGGCTGCATTTGAGTCAAGGTCATTCCGATAAGGGCTTTCTGAGAAGTCACTTACAGAAAACGCCTCTTTTTGTTGGACAGAGGACTCTTCTCTGTCAGAGACGCTATTTTCTTCCTCTGGAATAGTTCAGACAGGAGCAAAAGAAAGAACAACTACAAGAGCGTGGTTTTTTTTTTCTTTCTTTCTGTACACTGTGAAGTGTTGTTCTGATGACTGACAGAATTGCTATCAGGACTGAGTTCCAGAAGACCGCAATACTGACACCAAATGTCACTGTTCACTCTCCTTGTGGCCGCTGCCTTCTCCCTGCACAGAACCTCCTCACCAAACAATAAGGCCATGAAAGCAACCTGCTGTCAGCGTCTTTCGGGGCATCTCTGACCTTGAATGTCCCTCTGGCCAGAACACAGTTGTCTCCAGAGCTGGCAGGCGACACCGATCTTGCAGACACCATGCAGCTGACAGGTGGGCAGAGCTGCAGATCACTGTCCGGAGAGGCCACTAACTCGTGCACCCTCCAGCCCGGCCTGCCTGCCATGAGGCCATCCAGCCTTGGAAGCTGGGGACCCTCTTCTGCAGCCAGGAGGGCCCCTGGTACCCTAATGTGGCCTGTTCCACCTAGCTGCACAGCCCCCTGCCTGCACAGGGCTCCAGCCAATCGCTCCTCAAGACCTGGCCTCCTTGTAATTTCCAATTTGTAAGAAAGGTAAAAATAGAAGGCCATTCGCTGCAGGCAGCTCGCATCAGATCGCATGCCACTTTGGTGTCATGTCAGATCACGGTAAACAGAGTGGATGGCTTCCAGAGCAGCAAAAGGATGGTGACAAGTTGGGATTGGGGGGGAGCACCTGAAAGTCAGGGCAATGTGGCTGGGTGCACAATATCAACACCAGCTTTAAGTGAATCTAAAGCACAGGTCACAAATACGCTGTATATTACGGGGGCACCTGGGCACAAACCCCAGTTCTGCCACTTAGCAGCCAAGGGACCTTGGGTATAAGTTCATCTCTCTGTACCTCAGCCTCCCCAGCTAGCAAAGAGCAGCAATCACACTACCAGCCTCCTGAGCTGGGGCAAAGCTCAACTGACGGGATGAATGCAAGGTGCTTCCTAACGGGCAGCTCCTTAAACAGGGTCAGGGCCAGGGCCTTCTTCGTGGCAGGGGCGTCAGTACCACATGGCTGCACCTGGGCTCCCGGGCCAGCTCCTAGCCCAGTGGTCTGGCAGCTGGTGCCCTCACCTCTCTCCGTCTCAGTTTCCTCATTGGTCCAAGGACAATTCCACTATGGAGCTCACGGGGTTTTGTGGAAATGAGACACAGTTCTATCAGGAAGGCGTGCAGCACAGCCCCCTGGCATATCACTAACTCTTAGCTGTGACTGCTTATTGATGAGATTATCACTGGAACCACATTTTGTGGAGTTTCTTTTTTTTTTTTTTTTCCTGTTTATGACTGAATCCAAGTCTGCGCTGAAATATCACAGCTTGCGTTCACACCTACGGTCCATGCCAGGCAACCCTGTTTCCGCTATTAGCCGGCTCCCCATTCATTCCATCTCTACCTCTGCTCTGGAGGCCCTCAGGTGAGCTCGGAGTAAAGATGCTGGATGTTCGTAAGGCTCACAGAGGCACATTTCCTGGGAAGCCCTATCTTGGGGTCCACATTGGGCCTCCCAGCATTTCCCCCTCTCAAGTACCATGCCCTTTCCCACCACTTTCCAGAGAATGGGTGGTACCACCCCGGTTCTGGGCTCACTTGGGGAGCCGGCGCCGGGGATGCCACAGAGCAGCGGCTGAGCATCTGACGATGTTCTTGCTGGGGGCCGAGGAGGACCTGCAGGGGCTTTTTACAGTTACTGTCGATGCAAGCTTGCTCTCATCACGGCAGGTGTGCTCTGTCAGCCATTCAAGCAGCTTGGCCTGGCTGAATGGAAGGGGCAATCCTGACACAGGCCAAAGACAGACACTTCTCTGTCTCCACGTGGGGCTCAGGTGATTAAGAGCCTCTGGCTGGGTTTGGTGTTGGAGCCCTAGCTGGGCGAGAGGGCTCAGGTGATCAAAGGGAGGAAGTGCTAGGCCCGCTTCAGGCCAGGGACACGGAGGGCTTGGGTACCATCCCCCGCCCCTGCTCTCAAGACAAAGAGGATGTTCTTTGGGATGCTGGGGGGCTGGAGGCAGCAGGCAAGGATTAATCAACTGGGGTTGATTGTGATCAACTTGGCTTGTGATCCACACACCGCAAGGGACAAAAAGACATTTCTAAATTCCAAGTGACTTGGGACATCTCAGCTCCTGAGCTCATAGCCACATGCGGGAACAGCGTCTTTATGTGCAGGCAAGAAGCCACCTGACGCTGTGCTTTACTGAAAGCTGCTCTCAGCAGATGCTGGGAAGGCAGGGGAGCAGCCACTGCTTGGATGGTGCCCCGGAGGGGCCTCACCGTCAGTCATCCTGACCATCGCCATACCACCTCGCTTTGTGGAGGTGAAAGCAAGGCCCAGAGACCTATCAACGGGACAAAGCATTGGCCTGGAGGTCAGGGGAAGAGTGGGGTTCAAGCCTCTGCCCTGCCTCCTCCTGGCTGTGTGACCTCGGGCAAGTCACGTTCCCTTTCTGTCGCGCAGGTTCCTCACCTCTGAACTGGGGGGTTAGAACAGTGCCTGCTGCACAAGGTCACTGCAGCTTTCAATACTCTGTCCCCACCTCCCCAAACAGGCGAGAACTTGCCCAAGGTCACCTGTGGAAAGCGGCCGCAGCCCATTCATCCAGGGTTCGCTCCTGGCTGTGGCCTCAGAGGCTGTATTTCATAGCCTTCCTGCTCAGTAATACAGAGAGGCCCGCGCTCGCACTGTCTTCACCCTCCATCAGCGCTGGCTTTATTCTAAGATCCTTACGGAGCGCCTGCAAGGTGCTGGGTGGCCGGTAAACACCCTCACAGCATTTGGAGCTCCAGGTTGCCATGCACGTGAGAACCAGGGACAGACGAAGCGACTGTGCTGCTTTCAGCTTTGAGGGACCTACTCCTTCCTTGTCTTAACCCTCCGAGTTTCCTAGTCCTTGGCCTCTAGAAGCCCCCTCCCAGCCCCATCCTGAGATCCTGGGGGACCCTGCTTCTCACCGAGCCTCCAGCCAGGACTGAACAGGCAGAGTGTCAGCAGAGCCGGTTCCCGCTTCCCCCTTGCAGCAGCCGCCTTTCTCCTGTAATTCTCAAGGCTCGCCCCACGCTACAGATGCCCTGCCAGGCAAGCTGGGTTTCCTCCCGCTGCCGGGGACTCATGGTTCGTCCTCTAAGGACTGGCCATTGAGCCAGTGCTTGGCTGGATAGAGAGCGGTTTCTTTGTTTGCAGCCTGCCTAACAGTTTCTTCCTGAGGCTCAAGGGAAGCTCGGCCATTTTGCCCCATCGCCCTGGGAAAAGGTCCCTCTCACTTGTCCAGGGACCTGCAGCCTCCTCTGCCTCTGGGGTGGGGGGTCTGGGGCTGCTCTGCCAGGACGAGGGCAGGGGCTGGGTCTACCCTTCACAGAGACAGCCGAGAGGCAGAGGACACACGCCTGCGATTCCCACTGACATCCTTTGTTCTGGAATCTCGGAGTTGGGGTACTGCATTTCATGCTCTGTTATGAATGCATTTCCTTCAAAGTTGCCAACGAGAGAATCTAGGCCATATCCAACACCCAACACCCCCCTTTCTCACCAAATACCCACCGTGCCCATCACAGATCAGGACTGACCCCAGAGTCCGCTCACTTAGCCTAACAGAGTCTCTGATTTGGGGGTGTCACCAAAGCTCAGGAGCCATTTGATTCAGTGCCCCTTCCCCAGTTCTTCATGAAGATGAGGCTGAGCTTCCTGGGACAGGACAGAGAGCTCAAGCCCCACATCAGGCAGACACTGGGCATCATAACTCCCGGGGATTCACGTCTGTTTGGAGAGGAGATCAGCTCAGAGCCTCCCTGTGGGGCTGCCGGGTCTGGGTTCTTTAGCCGAAAAGCAAGCTAAGCTAGAACACAGCATCTGTACATGCCAGCCATGGGGACATGTGGGTACAAGAGGAAACCCAATGGAGACCTGCTGGTCATTGTCCCTTAGGGTGGCAGGGTCGCCTCTTTTTCCAGTGTCCGGAAAATAAGTGTCAGAATGTAAGGCAAGAAGACAGGCATAGTCGTCAAACCTCAGGGACGCCCCCTCCCCTCCCCCAATCCTACATTGCTCAGAGAGCGCGGCACGGACCTCTGTGCGCTCAGCTCAAGCCCAAGCTGCGGTGTGCTTTCTAGCCAACGTTTCTTGAGAGCTTAAGCTGCCTAAGACAGAAAGGAAGTGTCCCATTCCCCAGTCGCCCTGGTCCCCAGAGCCCGCAGGAAACAGAAGAGGGGCGCAGCTCGACCGGCGCAGCTGACCCCACACGGAGAAGTGGCACACGGCTCGCCAAACGTTATCATTCTTTCCCGGGTCCCCTGCCGTCCCCTGGGGGTGAACGGGGCGCTTCGACGGCTCCAGCAGAATTTAGCATCAGCTGGGGGTGGGGGGGCCAAGGGGCCCGCGACCCTTTGGAAAAAAGCCGGAGATTTTGGTGACCCTCGCGCGTGCTCCCCCGGCCTCCTTGCGCATCCCAGAGGGATGGCCCGGGTGCGCGTCGACTGTCGAGCGGCGCCTCGGGCTCCTTACTGTGGGCCCGAGGCCGGGCGAGGCGCGGGGGTCTGGAAACTCGGCGAGCCCGACCCCATCCCGCCCGGCCCGCGGCGGCAGCTCTGGGCGCCCGGCCTCTCCGTCCGGCCGTNNNNTCCCAGACTCAGCGCCCCGACGCCGGCCGCCCCTCTCCTACCTGCGGCCGGGGCTGCGCTGCCCGCGGCGGGCGCTGCGCGGGCAGCTCGGCCGCTCCGGTGCGCTCCGGGCCCGCGGCCGCTCCCGGCTCGGGCCGCGCTGCGCTCCCGGGCTCCTCCGCTCCTCCGCTCCGCGCTTCTCGCCCGCAACCTCGCCGC
>SJYF01000519.1:2657673-2682918 GCA_006410515.1 Procapra przewalskii | reverse complement strand
TTTCCATGATCCAGCAGATGTTGGCAATTTGATCTCTGGTTCCTCTGCCTTTTCTAAAACCAGCTTGAACATCAGGGAGTTCACGGTTCATGTATTGCTGAAGCCTGGCTTGGTGAATTTTGAGCCTTACTTTACTAGCATGTGAGATGAGTGCAATTGTGTGGTAGTTTAAGCATTCTCTGGCATTGCCTTTCTTTGGAATTGGAATGAAAACTGACCTTTTCCAGTCCTGTGGCCACTGCTGAGTTTTCCAAACTTGCTGGCATATTGAGTGCAGCACTTTGACAGCATCATCTTTCAGGATTTGAAACAGCTCCACTGGAATTCCATCACCTCCACTAGCTTTGTTCGTAGTGATGCTTTCTAAGGCCCACTTGACTTCACATTCCAAGATGTCTGGCTCTAGATTAGTGATCACATAGCTATAGTTTTTACGTGACAATATTGGTGGGATAAAGCTAGCTCCTGTTCTGGTGTGTGGGGAATGCTCCAATTATTCAGGTGCCATTTGCAAGCTCTTCGCCACCCAACTCAAAAGACTCTCCTTGAGGGCTGAAGGCAGTCTCAAATGCCACCACCTCCAAGAATCTTGTCTGACTTTCACCCAGTTGCATCGGATTCCTTCTGCTCCAATTCCCATAGAGATCTTGTTCCTGCCTCCCTTCAGTACTCACCACTCTCCCTTCGGTGGGAGTGGGGATTGCCCTCCAGGAGCCTTGCGCACAATATCGGCTCAATACCCACTGAGACTTTGTTAATATCTGCTCCCAGAGCAGAGAACCGGGGCCCCTGGGTTCCTTCCACGCTCCCTGTGGACATGCAGCCTTATGAGACTACCTTCAGCACTCGTCAAGAGGTTCCCACCTCTGGGCCTTTACCCACGGCTGTTCTGTCTGCCGAGAACACTGTTCCCTCACCATCTTCTCCCGTGGACTCACCTGTACCGTGCTTGTTTCTGCTGGGATGCCAGCAGCGTGAGTCCTGCCCAACCCCCCAACCCCCCGGCCCGGTTGAGTTCCCCGGTTGGATCCACTCTGCGTATTTCCCCGTCATAGACATGCACGCACTGGGTTGCTTAACTCCTGGTTTCATCGTCTCTCTCTCCAGCTGGTCTGTAAGCTCTGCGAGGTCAGGGATGGGTACACAGCCCAGTGCTCGGCACACAGGAAGTGCTGGCTAATTATCTGTTGAAGAGAGAAGTATGTGCATGTTTAGTTGCTCAGTCGTGTCCAACTCTTTGTGGCTCCATGGACTGTAGCCCGTCAGGCCCCTCTGCCCATGGAATTCTCCAGGCAAGAACATTGGAGTGGGTTGCCATGCCCTCCTCCAGGGGATCTTTCCGAGGACCCAGGGATCCAAGACACATCTCCTGCATTACAGGTGGATTCTTTCCCACTAGCGCCACCTGGGGAGCCCGAAGAGAAATACACCCATGAAGACGACAGGCTCTTGTCTCACCCAAGTGGCCGATTCTTAAGGACCTGCCTGCTGGGCCCTGGGACAGGCCAGGCGTGAGTAGCGCTCGGAGTTCTGAAAATCCTGGCTTTCTCTCCCCTGAGCACTCCTGGAAGTGAAAACCCTGCCTGTGGGCAAGCATGAGAGTCAGCCACTCTCAGAATGGAGCTGAGTGTCAGTCTCACCTGTGGGCATCTGACCATCAACCCGGGCTCAGTGACAGCCCCAGGCCACAGTTTCTCTCTCTGCTACAAGACGCAGCCATGATGACCCAGGAGAGTCTGCTGAGAGGGCCGGAGGGGTTCATGGCACTCAAACCCTGGCATGGAGTGGATGCCCCATGAAGGCACTGGCACCCATCCATCTGTCTCTATCTTCGGAAATCCAGAAGCAGCAAACGCCTGCTCTGCTTTCATTATCTGCCATCAGAATGGCAGCTAATCACACTATCGTTATTTATGAGAGCGATGGATTCAGCATTTTTATTCCGAACAGAAGCTGTTGACATTCCTAGAATAGTCCCTGGAGAGGGAAAGCCCATTGCAAAATGCTCCTTCAGAAACAATTTGCAATCAGTGGGCCAGGCGTGGGTCCAGGGATGTGGTCCCTGCTGGTTCTCACTGATAAGGGGAATAAAGAACGCTTCCACTGGAGGCCAGGGCCAGGGGCGGGCAGGAGCCAGCAGAGAGCTGACATCTTAATGGGAGACAACGCTGCAGGGCCCTGGGGCTGCCGCTTGCCTGCCCCAGCTGACGTGGGCTGGGGGCATCTTGGCAGGGGGGAGAAGATGGGCCCTGGGGAGCCCGGCCCCTTTCTGTTCACCTCTGCCGTCCACCCCATCCCTTTCTCTCTGACTCTCTGTCTTCTCTTTTTACCTGCCTTTCTCTCCCTCCCTCTTCTTTCCTTATTTTGTTTTCCTTCGTTTTTCCTCTTTAAAAATCACCCTTAAGTACCCCAGTATTTCTGGTATTTACTCCTTGTAAACTATCACAGTATTTAAGACAGATGTTCCTTTTGATCTTCCAAATGCACTCCTCACTTACTCCCCCTCCCCTTAGCAGACAGGAAGAGATTGCTGTGTGTCCCTTCCGAGCTTTCTTTCTTTCCTTTTGCATGTATCTATATACCCCTAGTAAATATGTTTTTGGTGGGTGTCGTTTACGTTATAAAAATAGCATCGTACTCTAGTTGTCATTCTGTCGCTTGCTTATTTTTTAAAAAAACAACAGGACTTCCCTGGTGGCCCAGTGGCTAAGGCTCCGTGCTCCCAGCGCAGGGGGCTCTATCTAGCTCTATCCCTGACTAGATCCCATGTGCTGCAACAAAGATCCCACATGCCATGACTCGGCACAGCCAAATAAATGAATAAAAATAAATATTTAAAAAAAACTTCTTTTAGAAGAGAAGTTTTGGGGGACTTCCTTGGTGGCCCAGCGGTTAAGAATCCACCTGTCAATGCAGGGGACACGAGTTGGATCCCTGGTCTGGGAATATTCTACGTGCAGCGGGGCAACTAAGCTTGTGGGCCACAACCGCTGAGTCTGTGCTCTAGAGCCCCCGCGAGCTGCAGCCGGTGAGCCCATGTGCCTAGAGCTTGTGCTCTGCAACTAGAGAAGCCGCCCTACCGGCAGCCCCACGCACTGCAGTGAGGCCCCAGCACAGCCAGAAATAAACGAATGCTGTTTTTAAAAAGAGAGATGTTTTGGCTCCTGCAAAATTAAGAGGAAGGTTTCCCGCACACCTCCTGCCCCAAGGCAAGCAAAGCTTCCCTCCGTATCAACACCCCCTGAAAAGTGGTCCACTCGTCACAGCTGATGAACTTGCACGACAAGGTTAGCGCCCTAAGCCCGCAGTTTACCTCACGGTTCCGTCTTGGCCTTGTACATTCTGTGGGCTTGTGCAAACATATACCGTTATTACACCGGGTTGGCCAGAAAGTTCATTCAGGTTTTCTGTTATATCCAACGAACTTTTTGGCCAACCCAATAGTATCCACTGCCCTAGAAATCCTCGGTGCTCTCTACCTATTCAGCTCTGTTCCCCACCCCTCATTCCCAAGCAACCACTGATCTTTTCACTGTCTCCATAGTTTTGCCTTTTCCGCAATGTCATATAGTCAGAACTGTACAATATGTAGCCTTTTCAGATTGTCTTCTTTCACTTAGTAATAATATGCATTTAATACGTCTTTTCACGGCTTGATAGCTCATTTCCTTTCAGCGCTGAAAAGCATTCCATTGTCTGGATGTACCTCAATTTATGTTTCCATTCACCTACTGAATGGACATCTTGGCTGCTTCCAAGTTTTGGCAGTTATGAATAAAGCTGCTATAAATATCTATGCGAGTTTTTCTGTGGATGTAAGTTTCAACTCCTTCGGGTAAATAACAATGAGTGGTATTGCTGCATAGCATTGCCAGAATATGTTTAGCTTTGTAAGAAGCCAGCAAAATGTCTGGAGGAGGCAGTGGCACCCCACTCCAGTGCTCTTGCCTGGAACATCCCATGGATGGAGGAGCCTAGTGGGCTGCAGTCCATGGGGTTGCGAAGAGTTGGACATGACTGAGTGACTTCACTTTTCACTTTCATGCTTTGGAGAAGGAAATGGCAACCCACTCTAGTGTTCTTGCCTGGAGAATCCCAGGGACAGGGAGCCTGGTGGGCTTCTGTCTATGGGGTTGCACAGAGTCGGACACAACTGAAACGACTCAGCATCAGCATCAGCAGCAAAATGTCTTCCACGGTGACTGCACCATTTTGCAATAAATGAGAACCACCAGCAATAATCCCACCAGCAATAAATGAGGACTCCCTGCGCTCCAGATCCCCACGAGCATTCGCATTCGATGCTGTCAGTGTTTCTGATTTTAGCCATTCTAATAGGTAGCTCATTGTCATTTCAATTTGCATTTCTCTGATGACATATGATGTGGGGCATCTTTTCGTATGCTTATTTGCTATCTGCATATCTTCTTCAGTGAGATGTCTGTTAAGATCTTATGGTTTTTAAACTGGGTTGTTTGTTTTCTTATTGCTGAGTTTTAAGAGTTCTTTGTGCATGTTGGATATGTCTTTTGCAAATATTTTTCCCAGTCCATGACTTGCCTTCTCATTCTTTTGATCTCGTCTTCTGCAGAGCAGAAGTTTTTAATTTTAATGGAGTCCAGTCCAATCAATTATTTCCTTCATGGATTGTTCCCTTGGTGTTGTTTAAAGAGTCATCACAATACCCAAAGGAAATCAACCTTGAATATTCATTGGAAAGACCGATACTGAAGCTTAAGCTCCAATACTTTGGCCACCTGATGTCAAGAGCCTTCTCACTGGAAAAGACCCTGATGCTGGGAAAGATTGAAGGCAGGAGGAGAAGGGGATGACAGAAGACGAGGTGGCTGGATGGCATCACCAACTCAAAGGGCATGAGTTTGAGCAAGCTCTGGGAGATGGTGAAAGAGAGAGAAGCCTGGCGTGCTGCAGTCCATGGGGTCACAAAGAGTTAGACGTGACTGAGTGATTGAACAAGTCATCACCATACTCAAAGTTTTATAAATTTTATCCTATATTATCTTCTAGGAGTTTTCTCATTTTGCATTTTATATGTAGGTATATTTAGGATCTATGATCCACTGTAAGTTAATTTTTGTGAAGGGTGTCAGGTCTGCATCTGGATTCATTTTTCTACATGTGGACGTATAGTTGTTGCAGAACCATTTGCTGAAGAGACTATCATTGCTCCATTTCAATGCCTTTGCTCATTTATCAAGGATCAGTTGGTTGCATTTACTTGGACCTCTTTCTGGGCTCTCCATTGGTCCCATCGATCTGTTTGTCTGTTCTTTCATCATTAGCGCACTGTCTTGATTACTCTAACTTTATAGCAAGTCTTAAAGTCAAGGAGTGCCTGTCCTCAACTTTGTTCTTCTTCAATGTTGCTTCACTTTCAAGGTTATACAGCTAGTGACCAGTGGCCCTAACTCAAGTCTTGGCCTCTTATTCCTGCATGGAAGAGGCGAGGAGACAAGGGTGAGAAGAACAGCTAAGGTGGGATCATGGGGGGCCTTGAGGACCAGACTGAGGCACAAGGACCTTGTCCTGATGGCAGTGGGGGCCAAAGAAGGTTCTTGAGCAGCAGAGTGAGCAGAAGCCTTGGGAAGATTAATGGGTGATGGTGCTGTGAGTCTGGTGGAGGGAGAGGTGTGGGAATCGAGAGGCATTCAGGAGGCGGCTGCGATCATCCAGGACGGAACGATGGTGCCATGAAGAGAAACCCTAACAACCAGCCCTGCACAAAGAACTCCCAGCTGTCCACTAGGAGGGCAACTCCTGGGGCCACTCCATATACCGTGATGCATGTCATATCGTGGAGCTGGACTCACTGTTGGCTCTAGAGATGGGCAAATACCCTAAGCCTGGCCAACCAGGACAAATTCATCATCCCCATAGGGGTGATTAGTTCAGGAAGGAGCACATGATGAAAGCTGGCCCAGAATGAATGAATCCCAGACGTTTGCTGATGAAGGGTGCCTGTCTAAAATCAAGGCCAAACTAGAGGCAAATGTAGTCAAGGAATAGTGAGAGTGAAACTCAGTCATAATGAGTCCTAATGATATCATCTGAGCTCCTGGATCCAGCCATGCCTGAAGTCGCCTTGGAACTTTTTTTTCTTATGTGACCCCAAAAGCCCTCCTCCCCTAAACAATGTTTAGTATAAGTTAATCTGCATTGGGATTCTTTTGCTTATAACCTAAAGTGTCCTGGGGGCTTTCCAGGTGGCTCTAGTGGTAAAGAATCCACCCACCAATGCAGGAGATGCAAAAGACATGGGTTCACAGAAAAATAAATGACCTAATCAAAAAATGGGCCAAAGTACTAAACAGACATTTCCCCAAATAAGACATCCATATAGCTAACAAACACATGAAAAGATGCTTAACATCACTCATTATCAGAGAAATGCAAATCAAGACCACAATGAGGTACCATCTCACACAGGTCAGAATGGCTGCGATCCAAAAGTCTACAAACAATAAATGCTGGAGAGGATGTGAAGTAAAGGGAACCCTCTTACACTGTTGGTGGGAATGCAAACTGTGGAGAAAAGCCTGGAGATTCCTTAAAAAACTGGAAATAGAACTGCCATACAACCCAGTAATCCCACTGTTAGGCATACACACTGAGGAAACCAGAACTGAAAGAGACACGTGTACCCCAATGTTCACTGAAGCATTGTTTACAATACCCAGGACATGGAAGCAACTTACACGTCCATCAGCAGACAAATAGATAAGCAATTTGTGGTACATATACACAACAGAATATTACTCAGCTATAAAAAAGAACACATCTGGGTCAGTTCTAATTACGTGGATGAAACTGGAGCCTATTATACAGAGTGAAGTAAGTCAGAAAGAGAAACACCAATATAGTATATCAATGCATATATATAGAATTTAGAAAGATAGTAATGATGACCTATGTGCAAGACAGCAAAAGACACACAGGTATAAAGAACAGACTTTTGGACTATGTGGGAGAGGGCAAGGGTGGGATGATATGAGAGAATAGCATTGAAACATGTATATTACCATGTGTGAAATAAACGACCAGCGCAAATTCTACGCGTGAAGCAGAGCGCTCAAAGCTGGTGCTCTGGGACAACCCAGAGCGATGGGGTGGGGAGGGAGGCGGGGGAGGGGTTCAGGATTGTGGGACACATGTCTACCCGCGGCTGATTCACGTTGACGTACGGCAGAAACCACCATGATATTGTAAAGTAATTAGCCTCCAATTAAATTAATTAAACAAAAAGACATGGGTTCCGTCCCTGGGTGGGGAAGATCCCCTGGAGTAGGAAATGGCAACCCACTCCAGTATTCTTGCCTAGGAAATTCCATAGACAGAGGAGCCTGCTGGGCTACAGTCTGCAGGGTGGCAAAGAGTCAGACATGAATAAACACCCACAGACACTCTTTCTCCTAAAGTGTCCTGACTGACACACCAGTCACCTGGATTGGAGTCAGCAATCTACAGCCCACGGGCCAAGGTCAGCCTACTGCCTGTTTTTCGTAAGTAGTGTTGTTTTGGAACACAGCCCTGCCCATTTGTTTACGTGTCATCTATGGCTGTTCTTGCACTGCAAGGCGGAATTGAGTAGTTCTGACAGAGATCCTATGATCCACAAAGCCTAACACAATTTTTGTATGGACTTTTACAAAAACATACATCAACGCATGACCTAGCTCAATCTCTCTCACCTCTTACTAAGGTGGAAAGGGGGCCTAGAGAAGGGCTTGCCTAACACTGGGGTGGAACCAGCCTAGAATCCAGATTTTCCGACACCCAGGCTGCAGCGCCTGGTTCTGCCTCTGCTTGTCCCAGACACTGCCCTGAAGTGTCCACGTGCCCTTCTGGAGGGTGTTTGGTTCACTCGACAGTGGAATCCTCCTTGTAGGCCCAAACAAAATCCTTCTCTGTGGCCTCCCTGTGAAGCTTCTGGGAGTGGCAGGGAGCCGGGGAAATTGAATTCCATAAATAACCAAGCCTGACAGCCCAGCCCGTCCTTCCTGCCTCCCCTAGCGACCTGCTAAATGGAACGGGAGCAGACACGGAGGACGACTGTCTTGATGGGGACCCCGTCAACATCCTGCAGGTGCCCTCCTGGCCAGGGGGCCCAGGAACAGGGGAGGGCCCACTTGTATTAATAAAATGCTTTTACATCATTTAAATAAGACAGGGTAGGGGTCTGAAGACTCGTGCATCTTCCCATCACTTCATGGCAAATAGATGGGGAAGAAATAGAATCAGTGTCAGACTATTTTCTTGGGCTCCAAAATCACTGCAGACAGTGACTGCAGCCATGAAATTAAGAGACGCTTGCTCCTTGGAAGGAAAGCTATGACCAACCTAGACTGTCTATTAAAAAGCAGAGACGTTACTTTGCCGACAAAGTCCATCTAGTCAAAGCTATGGTTTCTCCAGTAGTCATGTATAGCTGTGAGAGCTGGACCATGAAGAAGACAAAGCACTGAGGAACTGATGCTTTTGAACTGTGGTGCTGGAGAAGACTCTTGAGAGTCCCTTGGACAGCAAGATCAGACCAGTCAATTCTAAAGGAAATCAACTCTGAATAATCATTGGAAGGGCCGATGCTGAAGCTGAAACTCCAGTTCTTTGGCCACCTGATGCGAAGAGCTGACTCACTGGAAAAGACCCTGATCCTAGGATAGACTGATGGCAGGAGGAGAAGGGGGCGATAGATGATTGAGATGGTTGGATGGCATCACCGACTCAGTGGACATGAGTTTGAGCAAACTCTGGGAGATAGTGAAGGACAGGGAAGCCTGGAACGTGGGAGTCCATGGGGTTGCAGAGAGTTGGACATGACTGAGCGACTGAACAACAGCTATCTTAAGGAGGCTGGGAGGTGATTTGGATCACTGTGGGTAGAGCTGAGAGGGCTCAGAGGCATAAGGAATGTGCAGTCACAGAAGGTTCCCTGGAGGAGGCAGTCTAGAGTATTCAAAGTAAAAAATGTTCAGGAAATGCTCGGGAAAACCTCTGCTACCTCTCCGAACCCTGCCCGCTCCCAGCTGTCCACACTCCAGCCACATGGGCATAACCCAAACTTGCCAGACCCACTCCTGCCTCGGGACCTTTGCAGCTGCTGTTCGCCCAGGCAGGAGTCCCTGAGTCTCAGACCTTTGCGCTGCTGGTTTCTTCTCGTTACTGGGTCTCAGCATGCTCGGCACCAGCTCTGAGAAGCCTTCCGTCACCACCTATCTGAAAGCTCCTGCCGGGGTCTAGTTGGTCTCCCTCTTGTCCTCCTGGTTTTCATCCATCTCTGGCCTCTAGAACTGTCCCTGGCCTGGGGCAGGGAGAGATCAGTAGTATTTGTTAAGCGAGTGGCTGAGGAAGCAGCACGTCCCCCAGGAACTTACGGTTTAGTGGGGGAGACACGAGGCCCCTGCAGGGTGAGCGGCCCCACGAAGGGATGGGGTGAGGCAGGGCAGGCAGCCCTTAGGAGGCCGGGGAGACTTCCTGGAGGAGGGCAGGGTGGGCAGGAGTGAGCTGGGAAAGTGTGAAGGAGACTGGAGGAGGGAAGCATCAGAGGTGAGGGAGCGTGGGGGAGCAACTCAGTGCTAGAGCAGAGAGCAGGGACTTCCCTGGCGGTCCAGTGGCTAAGGCTCCGGGCGCCCAGTGCAGAGGGCCCAGGTTCAATCCCTGGTCCGGGAACAAGATCCCACCTGCCGCAACCAAGGATCCCAAGGGCCACATCTAAGACCCAGTGCAGCCAAATAAATACATGTATTTGAAAAATAAAAAGAGCAGAGGGGAGGTGGGACTGAGAGGCCAGACAGGTGGGCAAGCCTCAAGGCTAGGGCCAGCCTCAGCTCTTAGGGAGGCTGGACTCCATCCCAGGCCAGGACAGCAGCTGAGCGGGGGCACGACAAAGGCTGCCCTGGGCGTGAGAGGCTCATCTCAAGGATGTATCAGAATCAGAAATCAGGACCAAGTTGGTGGGGTCGTCTTCCCTCCTGGAAAGGGGGAGCATGGTCACCTCAGAAGAAGATGGGGTGACCTGTATCCTCTGCTCCTCTGCCGCACCAGCATCCACATTCAGGGCTGGGTCCTGCTGTAGCCCAGGCCTGGCCCCTCCAGGCTGCTAATCAGGCGGCTTCCTGGAAGAGGTGACCTGGAGCAGTCCTGGCCCCAGTGTGAACAGGGAGATCTTAGTGAGAGACTCGGTTTTGCTCCCAGTGGGGTGTGTGAATGTGTGCACCTCTCAGTGGCTCGGTTTCCTCATCGGCTGAACAGGGCGAGGAGCAGCTGGGCAGGTCAAGTGCAGAGCACCGAGCCAGGACCAGAACCTGGCAGAGGCGACTATTAGGGGCTTGCTTGTTCTGGCCCCACAGAGGCTCCTGTGTGTGTGGTGGGCAGGGAGGGGTGAGCTGGGAGTGGGAGAGCGCTGCTGGAGGTCTGGGGCAGCCTAAGGCATCTGGGGGGCTTCCCAGGCGGTGCTAGTGGTAAAGAATCCACCTGCCAAGGCAGAAGACGCGGGTTTGGTCTCTGGATCGGCAAGATCCCCTGGAGTAGCAAATGGCAACCCGCTCCAGCATTCTTGCCTGGAGAATCCCATGGACAGAGGCGCCTGGGGGGCTACAGTCCATGGGGATACAAGGAGTAGGACGCGACTGAGTGACTAAGCATGCACAAGGCATTTTGGAGATCCCCGAATCCCTTCTGGAAGATCCTTGTCTTTGGCGGTGGCTCAGGACTGCGTCTGTCTGCTGGGCTCCCAGCCCCCCGGGGCAGCTCTGAGAGTCGGTCCTGGGTCCGGGAGGCACCTCAGCCTCTGGAGCTGCCGGCTGGTCCTGCCCCCATCGCTGTGCAGCCTCGGTGCTCGGGCCAGGTGGAGACGGCCCAGCGGCTGCGTGGAAGGAGACAGATGGCCACAAATGAGGGGTGAATGAACCTGCTAAACCATCAGCTGGGAAATTGAGCATCTCGCCTCCCATCTGTGACGGCTTCTTCTCCGGGGACAGGAGCGTATGTTGGGGTGTGAGTGTGGGGGGCGTTTGCTGTACATGCAGATGGACGCAGTGTCGCGGTGTGGGCTTGTGGCACACAGGTGCATACATGCTTGCATATGTGTGCACACACTTACTCGTATACACACACATAAACTTGCACACACATGCTCACACCCTCCCCTGACTCACATTCTTCCCATCCCACACACGCCTATTTGTCCATTCAAGCACAGGCTCTTATGCACACCATTTACACACTTTTTTTTTTTTACATCCAGAGACACCACCTGACACCTGTGCACACCCAGAAACACAAGGTACCCCGAAAGATAGATTTGTGCAGCTATACTTTCTCAGAGTCACCAAGAGCCACTGAGACACACAGTAGTCACGTATGGATAAGAGAGTTGGACCCTAAAGAAGGCTGAGCATCGAAGAATTGATGCTTTCCAATTGTGGTATTGGGGAAGACTCTCGAGAGTCTCTCAGACTGCCAGGAGATGAAACCAGTCAATCCTAAAGGAATCAACCCTGAATATTCATTGGGAGGATTGATGTTAAAGCTAAAGCTCCAATACTTTGGCCACCTGATGTGAAGAGGTGACTCATTGGAAAAGATCCTGGTGCTGGGAAAGATTGAGGGCAGAAGGGGGACGACAGAGGAAGAGATGGTTGGATGGCATCACCGATTCAATGGACATGAGTTTGTGAAGGACAGGGAGACCTGGTGTGTGCAGTACATGGGGTCATAAAGACTTGGCACGACTGAGCAGCTAGAGACAGCAACCGACATGCACAGCTTCGCACAGCCCTGCATCTGAGTGGGGTAGGCTGGCTCCCATTCAAAAGTGCTTCCTGGCTCTCCCTCAGGGAAGGGCCACTTCCCATAAAACAGGCCTAATCACGTGACCAGCTCCAGCCCCTGAAACTGGAGGGGAAAAGCCGTGTGTCCCTCTGGGTGGGAGCCTGCAGAGCAGGCTCCCAGTTCCTCCACGGTCTGCTTCGCCTCTGCTGTGGGGATCAGCGGCACTCTGGGAAGATGCTGCCCATTTACAACAGGGAGCAGCTGGCAGGGTGCAGAGCCAGAGGCGACCCTAGAAGTAACTGAGATGCTGGGAAGTAAATCTTCATTGTTATGAGCTACTGTGATCTGGGGACCACTTGTTACTGCAACATGGCGTAGCCTCGGCTAAGAGAGACAACACACAGACACACAAACACGTCTCACAAACATACTATGAGATAACAAATATATATATATATATATATACTTATTGATTGATTGATCTCTGCCCCCAGTTCCTGGCACAGAGCCCCTGAAACCCTTGGAACTTCCTAAATGACAGGAGTGGTTTTTTTCCCCTAATTATGTGACATTTGGTGGGCTCCTGGATGGCTTTAGGATAGGTGCTGGTCCGCAGAAAGACCAAGCTATGATCAGAAGCTTGGAACTTTCAGCCCCACCCCTTACCCTCTAGGAAAAGAAGAGGGTCTGGAGACTGAGTTAATTGGGACTATATGATGGTGGTGGTGGGTGCTAGGTCATGTCTGACTCTTGCGAACCCACAGACTGTAGCCCGCCAGGTTCCTCTGACTACGGGATTCTACAGGCGAGAACACGGGAATAGGTTGCCATGCCCTTCTCCGCGGGGATCTTCCCGACCCGGGGATCGGACCTATGTCTCATGCCTCCTGCGCTAGCAGATTCTTCCCTGCTACTGCCACCTGGGAAGCTGGAGACTCTTCTGGGCCTCACTGTGCGCACCTCTTCATCTAGCTGCTCATCCATATCCTTTGCTATGTGAAAGAGCAGTGACGAAAGTATGTGTTTCCCTGAGTCCTATGAGCCATTCTAGCAAACGCTCAAACCCAAGGTGGGAGTCATGGGGACCCTGACTTTTATCCGGTTGGTGAGAACTGCAGGTGCGCTCGGGACCTGTGTGCAGATGGACAGAAGTGCACTCAGGACGTGCGACTGGTGCCTGAAGTGGGGGCAGTCTCGTGGGACTGAGGCCGTAACATGTGGGATCTGACTCTGACTCCAGGCAGACAGTGTCGGCACTGAGTCCAGTTGTAGGACTCCCCGCTGGGGTTGCAGAATTGCTTGAGGTGTGAAAAACCCACAAGCTGGAGTCAAAAGTGCTGTGCGTGTGGTCGCAGTGTGAGAGCAGAGGAGAAACACAAGAGGGAGCATCTTTTCTTATGTACACAGAGGCTCAGGGCTCCTGCAGGGCACACACACACACACCCCACTCCCCTGTGCTCACACGCTCTCCCCAGCACACACCACGTTAGTCTGACAAGCAGTGCATCCAGCCTTTGGTCAGGAACAGGGCGAGCGGCCGGGACAGGATGAGATGGGAACGGACGCGTAGGTCGGTGATGGGGCTGTGTGTGCGCGCTCAGTCGTGTCTGACTCCCTGCGACCCCAGGGACTGTATCCCTCCAGGCTCCTCTGTCCATGGGATTCTCCAGGCAAGAATACTGGGGTGGGGTGCCATTTCTTCCTCCAGCGGATCTTTCTGACCCAGGGGTCGCACCTGAGTCTCTTGCGTCTCCTGCACTGGTAGGGGGATTCTTTACCACTGCTCTACCTGGGAAGCCTGTAGAGCTTCTCTGGTTGAATTGTTTCCTTATCAGGGGGTTTTCTGTTGTCAAAGGATGCAGAGCTCGAGTGAGGCAAGATTCCGAGGGTCAAGGAGCACTTCCCGGGGGTCAAGGAGCACTTCCCGGGGAGTCAGGAGTCAGGAAACTTGGCGTTGGATCTGGTGTGGCCGTGTCCCCTTCTCTGCTCTGCACCTCCCTGGGGACGGGCATTGCTTTGAATCCAGGAAGGAAGGAGGCTGGTCAAATCTGAACAATAATAATAAACAGCCCAACACAGCCTTCCCCCTGGCGCAGAGTCAGCCTCTTCCTGAGCTGGAGTCCACTGGTGGAGCCCTCACAGGGGCCCTCTGAGATCTCAGGGTCAATGGATTAAAGTCCCCCTGGCAGATATCTGTGGGTGGCTGCCAGCCTGCAAATGCTGGTGCTAGACGTGGGTGATGCCATGGTGACCCCCGGTGCTCATAGGCTCAGCTGACCGGAATCCACGGCAGGAGGGGCACGCGTGATCTTGGGATGGAATGACATGCGGTCCCAGGGACAAGTGGACACATCTTGGAGAAGTCTGGTTTCTCTCAGCAGGGCTAACTAAGCTGGGCCTTCAGAAGCTAACAAGGACATGTGTTTTGGTGACAGAAAGACCTGGATTCACGTCTCAGCTCCGCTGCTTCCTGGATATGGAACTTTGGGTAAGGACTTACCCTGACCAAGTTCCTCATCTGTAAAGTGGATATACTCATGGCTGTAATCATTGTTGGGTTGTTGTGGTAAGGATGAAATGAGAAGATGCTCAGAACAGCCCCAGGCAGGGCCTGTCTTTGCTTAAAGGCTCATATCTGATGCTCCTTCCTCCAGGAAGCCTTCCAAGATCTCTTTTCCCTCCGAACTTACGGAGCAGTTTGTACCTGATTAAAACACCATTCCCACTGAGCTTGAATTAGAGTGTGTGTGCGTGTGTGTGTGTGTGTGTGTGTGTGTATGCGCGCGTACACTTAGCTGTCTGACTCTTTGCAACTCCATAGACTGCAGCCTGCCAGGCTTCTCTATCCTTGGGATTTCCCAGGCAAGAATACTGGATTGGGGCGCCATTCTCTTCTCCAGGGGATCTTTCCCACCCTGGGATTGAACCTGTGTCTGTCTCCTGCAGTGGCAGGTGGGTTCTTTACCAGCTGAGCTGCATTACCCTGGAGAATTAGTGTTTACTCAGTCGGGAATTGTGTGTTTTCTTAAGACCCATCTCTGTATCAGGCCCAGGGCTGGGGGCTGGAGTGTGGGGGTGAGTAGGAGGTCGCTGCCCTCCCCAAATGCCCTGCCCATGTGCCTGTTATAAGGCTGAGGCCGTGGCCAAGCCCTGTTTTACCCCACTGTTTGTGGGGCTCAGAGACAGGGACACAGGGCTGCCCTAGGGACTGGGAGACAGAAGGGCAGGGTGGGAAGGACTCTGGCCTGCAGTCATGTCCAAGCTCTGTTCCTTTCTCACTCTGTGACCTTGGGCAATCCCGGGACCTCCCTGAACCTCAGTGCCTCTACCTGCGTGCCAAATGGCAGGGGTTGGGCCTGGCAGGGGCTGGCCTGATACTCTAGGTGCCCCTGGGCGCTGGCCCTGCAGAGCTGTTGAGCATGAGCCTATCCTCACGTGGGAAGACAGTGGGTGGCCCAGCCCACCCTAGGCTCATCTCCCCCAGGCCCTCATTGTATCCTGCAGAGGAAGCTGCGGAAGGTTAATGCTGAGTTCTTGGAAGGCCGCCCTTTGTCTGGGGCAACTTGAATTAGCATCTGCGGGCTGATCAGAGTCCGGGTATTAATGAGCCATTGAGTCAGAGCCAGGTTTTCAGTGCGCTGTGCTGTTGATGGATTAATCGCTTCTGACAGCTCTGAATGCCGACTCTGTGCTCATCCTCACAGCAAGCCTGGGGTGGCCGCTGGCTGAGCCGCCCGGGACCCAGGCCACTCCTCGCCCCCAGCAGCATTTCCGCAGCTCAGCCTGGGTTCTCGGCCTCTTTAATCGACTCCACCCTCATTCCTTTCCATCAACCATTTTTCCTTGATTCCTAATCCAGTCCCACCCAGGCCAGATCATTCAGCACCCCCTAGTTACAATAGTGGGTGAATGTTGAAACACTGTCTCATCTCTTGGGCAACAATGTGCTGAAAATTGCATGCTCTCAGAAGCTTATTTCCTCCCTGGAAAGACAGGTGTTTTGTTTGGATGAATATTTGTATACTTTTGGGGCAGATTGGGGTGAGGAATGCAAATTGAGGGCAGAGCAGAATTGTTTGAGCAGTCAAGAGGATTTTTAGAGACTGTGTGGGGAGAAGAGGAAGGAAGAGATGCAGACATCCTCTGGTTGCTCCTTCTGTCTTGACCTTTGGGCAATTCCTTGACCACTCCGTGACCTTTTGTACCCTGGGCCTTTGCTTGAGCTGTTCCCTCTACTTGGAATGCCCAGGCCTCTCTTCTTGGTTCAAGACAACTCCTAATCATACTTGGAAGCCCACTCTACATTCACCAATTAACCCTTTCTAGGTTTCCACTCAACTCTGAAAAGATTGCCTCAGAGGTGAAATTAAGGAAATAATTCCATTCACTGTTGCATCAAAAAGAATAAAATACCTAGGAATAAACCTACCTGAGGAGTCAAAAGACCTAAACTCTGAAAACTATAAAAACACCAATGAAAGTAACCTATATGTGTACAGAATTTGAAAAAGAATGAATACATGTATAGCTGAATCACTTTGCTATACACTTGAAATTAACATGACACTGTAAATGAAGTATACTCTGATAAAATTTTTTTAAAAAAGAACAGAAGTTCCTAAAAAAACAAACAACTTTTGGGTCTTCCCTGGTGGCTTGGTAGTAAAGAATCCTCTTGCCGATGTAGGAGACATGGGCTCGGTCCCTGGTCTAGGAAGACCCTACATGCCGTGGAGTAACTAAGCCCGCGTGTCCCAACTACTGAGTCTGTGCTCTGGAGTCTGGAAATCACAACAAATGAGTCCATGTGCCACAACTACGAAACCCATGCTCTACAAGAGAAGCCACCGCAGTCAGAAGCCTGTGTACCGCACCTAGAGAGAAGCCCCTGCTCAGCAGGAGAGAAACGCCTGTGCAGCAGTGAAGACCCGGCACAGACGCGAATAAACAAGATTATGCTTCAAAATGGTATGGGGACATATATTAAAAAAAAACCCCACACAATTGTCTCAGGGCTTCCGTGGTGGCTCAGATGGTAAAGTACTTGCCAGCACTGCAGAAGGCGCAGTTTTGATCCCTGGGTCGGGAAGATCCCCTGGAGGAGGGCGTGGCACCCACTCCAGTATTCTTGCCTGGAGAATCCCACGGACAGAGGAGCCTGGCGGGCTAGAGTCCACGAGGTCACAAAGAGTCGGACACGACTGAAGTGACTTCCCAAGCACATAAGCATGCTGGAAGCCTGGCTGAGAGCTCTTTGAGGGCAGAGACCTTGTCTCATTCAACAGTGTAGCCCTAGGCTCATCTGCTGTGGTCGGGCATCTTCAATGACCACACTCTGACCAGCCTCATCTGCAGCTCTGGGCTCCTCCCTTCAGAGCAGGCCTGCCTTCAGCAGAAGGTTAGTATTTGAGCAACTGTGACTGTTTCTCCTGTTCGGTAGGAGTGCCATGGCCTCAGCCTGCTGCTTGGGGGGCTGGCAGGCAGCCCAGGGAGCTGGAGGAGGATGAAAAGGGCCGCCCTGATGGCCTGGTGCCTCCTGAAAGTGGTGTTCTGAGGGGAAGCAGTTGTCACAAGGCTTCTGATCATCATCCCTGCGTGGGGCTGGCTTTCATGTCTGTGATCACACCGGCCCCCTGAGGCTGCGCTGGTGGTGGGAACACAGGGCTGGCGGGGCAGCTGGATCACAGCAAAGACCACCAGTCTCCCGCCAGGCCCAGCTGTCTGTCTGTGGGGCCCAGATTCCAGACTCTGTGTGCAGTGTGGCTTCCACCAGCTCCCTGCCCTTTGCTGCCTCTTGTCCCTCCATAAAGTAAGTGGTTAAACTGTGAAGAGGTACAAGGATTCTCACTCACTCATTCATGCGTTACTAAATTCTCTTCTCAACCTGGTAGCCAGGGGGATTCTGTTAAATGACCAGACCCCTCCTCTGTTCAGAAGCCACTACCCTCAGAGTAGAAATCAAAGCCCCTGCAGTGGCCTTTGAGGCAGGATCTGGGCTGGTGGTGCCCTCTCCTGGGAAGCCCAGCCCTGGTCTCAGCCACACGGACCTCCTGGGTGCTTCTATGCTCCGCACACGGGCCAGCTCTTGCCTCAGCAGTCTCTCTTCACCACCCCCTTTGCCTGGGACATGGTTCCCTCACATGGGACCCTCCTGGCCTCACCTCTGGTGAACCCTTAAATGCTACCATCTTTAGAATCTTTCTCTGATCACTCTATTCTCTTTTTAGCCCTCCCTCAGCATTCCCAATCTTCTCTATTTTGCACACACATATTATATATAGTCCATATATATATATATATATATATATACATACACACCTATCTCCTTAAGTTTTCCACAGCATTTGTTGCTTTTTAAAGGCCTACATATTTGCTTGTCTATTCAGCAGAATTAAAAGGACACCAGGGCAGGAGTTTTCATTTACTTTGTTCATTTACCAGCTGTCTGACCTTACAAAAGCCATGCAATCTCTATGCCTCCGTTTCCTTGTCTGTCAAGTGCAGGAGACTGTCCCCACAGGCTCACCTCACAGCGCTGAGAGGACCCCACACAGCATGCGTTAAGGGACGGACCCCTGCACAGATGCCGGCCATGCAAACCCAGGACCCCCCGTCACAGGAGGCTCTGCCCCGTTCCTCTGACTGAGGGTGCCTTTCAAGTGGAAGAGGTGCTGGTAGCTCCTGCCGTGGGCTCTGCCCCTCTCCACCCAATTGCTTTCTCTTGGCCATGCAGGTCGGGTCGGGCGCACTCCTGGAAGCAGCCCCGGCCGAAGACGGACGATGGGCAGGAGTGGGAGGATGTAGTCCAGCTTCCTGCCCCTCCAGTGTGGCTTGACGTGAGCCCTGAGCCCCAGCGGCACTGGCAGGAACCTGCTCAGCAGTGAGCCTTTTCTTTACTCCCTCCCTCCCCTGCTTCCCCATCAAGGGCTTCCTGGGGTCACCAGCTAATAAGTTGCTTCCATTCGAATCCTTGTCTCAAGGTCTGATTCTGGTGAATCCAACATGAGGCAAGCGGATTCCTGGAAGGTCTGCCTAGGGCACCTCCATGTCCCCCTCTCCCAGCCCAGCCAAGCCTGTCCACCATGGCAGTTGTCTCTGTGGTTTTCTTAAAAGTGCCTTTTGAGTTTTCCTTTGACAGAGAGAGAGACCGACCCAAAATGGGAATCAGAGAGCAGCCTACAGCCCATGGGCTAGAAACAAGATGTCCTTGGGAGCTATTTACATTCCAAGCTTCCCTCCTGAAGCCAGAAACCTGTAGACACGGCTCTTTCTGGTTGTCTACACTCCATCAAATGAACTGTTTTTGTAGAGTGGCTTGTGCATGTGTGTGTGTGTGCATGTGTGTGCGTGCATGTGTGTGTATGCATGCATGTGTGTGCATGTGTGCATGTGTGCATGTGTGTGTGCGTGTACTGGGGTGGGGGGAGTGACTGGGTAGGATACTGGCTAAGCGCTTTAAGCCTTTGGAGCTAGATAACCAATCATCACAGTGAATTTTCACTCAGTACATACTGTGTATCTGGACCATGCTGAATGTGTTTGTTACGTGCGGGATTTTCCTAAGCTTGCCTGATAGCTCCATGGGAGACTGTATCAGGCAGGGTCTTGATAAGAAAGAGGAGGTGCACACACTATGGAGAAAGTCAGAAGAGTTTAACAAAAGAGGCAGGGAAACCAATAAGGGGTGATAAGCGCCTAAGTTCAGCAGCTGTGGGCCTGAAAAGGACTACAGAGAGAGTGGCTGAAGCTCAGGAGAGGGCCGCCTGCCAGGAGCTGGGGCTCTGATGGAGGGATGCGGCCAAACTGCAGGGAGGAGACACGACAAACCCCCAGGGGGGATGAGCAGCATGCCCTTGCACCCAAGCACCCACCCTCCTCCTGCCCTCTGGTCTCCCATCCGCTGAACCCAACTGTTCAAGAGGGGACAAGGGAGACTGAGGGCTAGTTCTTAAAAGCCAGCGTCCTGGGCCATAGGGCAGGGGAAGAAGGCTGGAGAGCAGGGCTGGAGGGGAAAGCACGCGTCCAGGAGAGGGAGGAGCTGTGACTGTCATTCCCACGCGGGACTAGCTGAGTGTGAGGAGCAGGGCTCAGTGCAACATGAAAATGCCGGTACCCCTGTTAAACAATTATTGGGAATTTCAAGACAGCGACAGGAGAAAATTAACCATGTCACATGCCCATGGAGCCAACCTTGTTCCCTCGTTACCGATGGAGAGACTGAGACACGGAGCGGTAAGGTGCTTTATCTAAGGCAGCTATACTTGGGCTTCGAGTCCTGGCTCTGCCCTTCTAGCTATAGAGCCTCAGACAAAACACTTTCCTGCCCTACAGGAGGGTCTCAAGACATCTGACTACCGACCGTAGAGGCGTAGAGGTGTTGCCAAGAACAAGGGGGATGAAAGCTGGCTAGCCAAGCAGAGCCTCTGAGAGCTGTCCGAGGTGCTGGTATGCCATTGGGCTCCCTGGGCCACCCGAGTGTCTCTTGGATGTTTAGGAAGGCAACAGCTTTTAAAATAGCCTATTTTTCACTCCCAGCCTGTCTCTGGGCTCCTCTAAGTGTCAGAACACAAAGGTGTGAAGTGTTATTGTCTGGAGTGTGCGATGTGGTGAGCTGGAAAGAGCATAGCCATGGGAGTCAGGAAATGGAGATTTAACGAGGGCAGTGTTGACATCATCTCATTTCATCCCCACAGCCGTCCCTCAGAATGAGGGGTCCCCAGCCTCTGGACTCTAACACCTGATGATCTCACATGGATCTGATATCATAATAGTAGATATAAAGTGCACAATAAATGCAATGTGCTTGAATCATCCCCACACCATTCACCATCCCCCCCACCCTGCTGGCCCATGGGAAAACTGTCTTCCATGAAACCAGTCCCTGGTGCCAAAAAGGTTAGGGGCTGCTGCTCAGAAGTACTACTGTAGCCACATCACAGGCTTTTCTGAACACTCTCTATTAGGCAGGCTTAACCACTGCACCATTACTCTATCATGTAAGTGTTGTTATCATCCTCACTTATGGACCAGGAATCTTAGGGTAAGAGACAGTCACCATGGCAGTAGGTCCCACTAGGGCACCACCCACTATGCTTGCTCTGTGCACAGGGAAAGCTGAAGATGCTGGAGCTGATGCCCATGGAAACACTGCTCAATCAATGACGGGCGGGGGTTGGAAGACAAACAGCCCCGTGGCCTCACCTTGAGGTTGGGATGATGCTGAGGCGTGTTCTGCACTCTCTTCCAGGGTCCTTCTGTGGGGTTAAGCTCCAGCTGCCAACAGTGGGATCTGGCTTGCTACCACACCCTCTGCTGGCGTCCTTTGCTTCCTCTGCTTCACTTTCTGTCTCAGCCAACCTCGAAGATGACCCCCGTGACCCCTACCTCCTGGTATTCAAACTCTTGTAGCCCCTCCCACACTATATCAGAGTTGGTTTGTGTGACCAATAAAATATAACAAAAGTGATGGTATGTATGGCTCCTGTCTAGAGAT
Source organism: Procapra przewalskii (assembly GCA_006410515.1). NCBI lineage: Eukaryota > Metazoa > Chordata > Mammalia > Artiodactyla > Bovidae > Procapra > Procapra przewalskii. Next base: position 2,661,635 of record SJYF01000519.1, on the reverse strand, counting down.
CTCTGGCTCTCTCTCTCTCTCTCTCTCTCTCTCCCGTCAGTCACTCTGGGGAGAACCTGCTTCCATATCTTGGGAAGCACTATGGAGAAGCCAACACTGTGAGGTGTCAAAGCCCTCAGCCAGCAGCCTGCGAGGATCCTAGAGCTGCCCAGAACCATGAGAGTGAGCTTACTGGTGAATCTTTAGCCTCACTTGTTATTCAGTCACTAAGTCATGGCTCACTCTTTAAGAGCCCATGGACTACAGCATGCCAGGCTTCCCTGTCCTTCATCATCTCCAGGCGTTTGCTTAAACTTATGTGCTTTGAGTTGATTTTGCTATCTAACAATCTCATCCTCTGTCACCCCCTTCTCCTCCTGCCTTCAAGCCTTCCCAGCATCAGGGTCTTTTCCAATGAGTCGGCTCTTTTCATCAGGTGACCAAAGTATTGGAACTTCAGTATCAGTCCTTCCAATGAATATTCAGGGTTGATTTCCTTGAGGATGGACTGGTTTGATCTCCTTGCAGTCCAAGGGACTCTCAGGAGTCTTCTCCAACACAATTCAAAAGCATCAGTTCTTTGGCGCTCAGCCTTCTATATGGTCCACCTCTCACAGCCATACATGACTACTGGAAAAACCATAGCTTTGACTAGACAGACCTTTGTCAGCAAAGTGGTGTCTCTGCTTTTTAATATGCTGTTTAGCTTTGTCACTCCAGGGGATCTTCCTGACCCAGGATTGAACCCAGGTCTCCTGCATTGCAGGCAGACGCTTTAACCTCTGAGCCACCAGGGAAGCCCTCTTACAAAGAGTGTCTTTTAATTTCGTGGCTGCAGCCTCAGTCAATTCTTCAAATCATCAGCTCTGGTTGACAGTTTGACCAAAACCGCATAAGCAGCCCTGAGCTAAATGACTTCCAGATTCCCAGCCCTCAGAAACCATTAGATAATAGACACTTGTTGTTTGACACTGCTAAGTTTTGAGGTAATTTGTTATGGTGATTGTTAACTAATGCACTTTCTTATTCCACTATCAAGGTTTCCTGGATTCACTTCTCAAATGAACTATTTAAACTTGAATCCTCATTTCAGCCTTAGCTCTCAGAGGAACCCAAACTCAGACCTCTGCCCAAGGGCATCTGCCTGGTAAGTGGAGAAGCCAGGGTTCGCGCCCACAGTATGTGAAGTGACTGCTCAAGTGTTCAGAGCTATGCGTGTCAGTCACTCTTAGCTGCAGCCTACGAGCACCTCGGTGACAGGGACCCTATAATCTATAGGAGGTTATAGTCTTGGCTCCTTTAGTGGCCTCCACACCCAGCTCAGTGCCTTTCACACATGAGGTGCTCAGTATATGTTCCTGACCTTCTGCACCCTGCCTGACCTTTATTATGGATGTTTGACTTCAGAGATTTAAGTATCTGAACTAAGGATTTAGGCTGTGTTCAAATCCTGATTCTGGAATCCACTACCAGAGTGACTTTGGGCAAGTTATTTAATCATCTTGAACCTTTCTTCCTCTATAAAATGGGGTGATATGGTATCTACCTCACTGAGATAATGGTAAATAACTGAAATAAATGTGTGTATCAGTTCAGTTCCGTCTCTCAGTTGTGTCTGACTCTCTGAGACCCCATGGACTGCAGCATGCCAGGCCTCCCTGTCCATCACCAACTCCCGGAGCTTGCTCAAACTCATATCCATCGAGTTGGCGATGCCATCCAACCATCTCATCCTGTTATCCCCTTCTTCTCCTGCCTTCAATCTTTCCCAGCAACAGGGTCTTTTCTGATGAGTTGGTTCTTCACATCAGGTGGGTGGCCAAAGTATTGGAGCTTCAGCTTCAGCATCAGTCCTTGCAATGAATATTCAGGACTGATTTCCTTTAGAATTGACTGTTTTGATCTCCTTGCAGTCCAAGGGACTCTCAAGAGTCTTCTCCAACACCACAGGTCAAAAGCATCAATTCTACAGTGCTCAGCTTTCTTTATGATCCAATGCTCACATCCATATGTGACTACTGGAAAAACCATAGCTTTGACTAGACAAATGTGTGTATAGTCTTGGTCAACACCCAGCACTTAGGAAGTGCTGTATCAGGGTCTGTGTGGCCAAGAGCATTTCAGATGTGCCTCCACCCTCCCATCTTCAGATGGCACACAACTCAAGTAACTATTGATTTGGTAGATGACTTTGAGAGACATGAGACCTGATTTCTTTCAACTCCCAGAGCCCCTTGGGGACACTTACCAAACATGTATAACTTAGAACAAGCTCTCACCTCACCCAGATGATGCAGAGAGCAAAGCTCCTTGGGAGTGGGAAGGGAGACACAGGGTCTGGGGGGTGGGGAGCACACTCTATGAACTTCATTTTTTTTAAAATTTTTTGCCAAGAATGAATCCTGGCTGCCTTCTCAGCAGGTGTTCAGTAAATACACATGAAAGGAAGGATTGGAAAAATGCCAGGATGAACATCACTGCTTTGAAAACAGGAGTGCATTTTACAGAAAACAACATCTCCTGGGAACAGTTACACAGCATCACTCCTAAACACATATCTACCTGCCCTTTTCTCCTCTACCTTCTGAACTGATGACCACAACCCTTGGCTGGTATTGATAACTCTACCAGAGACCCCGAAGGCACCATAATTCATATTCATCTCCCATGGTGGGTTAAGAATATTGGCCCATTTATACCCTAATTATGCTAATTAAGTAATTTTTTTTAATAAAGGAGACAGTTATTACCTTCAGTTTGACAGCATCTGACTCCATTAGCAGTCACAGCTGCCAACATCATGGTGCTGATTAGTTACCTCGAATTGCTTAGAGAAAGTCAATTATCATCAGGGTGCACCCACAGTGTCTTTTGGATTATGGCGGCATCGGACTCAATGGTTTCAACAGTGAGCCAGAGTCTAGGGAGATGAAGCCACAGTTGTGGGGGGTCACCGGCTCTAACTGTGGTTTAGGCAAGGCAACGCATGGTCTGGCATACTGGGGTCCACGGAGTCACAAAGAGTCGGACATGACTTGGCAACTGAACAGCAGCCATGCAGTTGGAGCAGGAGGCCACTAGAGTGGAGGTCAAGACAGCTGTGACGGCTGGTCTAGGATCAGAGGAGCCATGGTGACCGCAAGTCCCCTTTTCCCCAACCCGTGTCGCTTTCCATGGTCCTGAAACACTCTGCACTAGGGCTCATGGTTTCACCTAACCCTTGGCTCCTGGTTCTGGAAGCTCATGGACAACTATCCCCACAGCTCATATCTTTTACTTTTTAAACTCTTTATCTCTTGATACACATTTTTGTCATTTTTTATGCTGTCACCGATTAGTTAGGCCCGTGTCTTATTAATAATTCACAGGAGTGACTCCATACACCGTTGACAGTTCAATAATGCTTCTGACAGTTACACACTTTATTTTTGTCTCTGAGAGGCTGGGAGGGGAGCTCGCGTGACCTTAGCTGCCTTCCCCAAGGTTCTGCTTTGGAGCAGTGGGTGCACTTGGGGGAGGGTGAGGATGAGGCCTCCAGAAACACTGCGTTACACTTTAGGGAGTCGAGGGCCAGATTCTGATGAGCGCCACGGAAGGGACGGGAAAGGGGGGGCGGGGGCTTCAGCAGAAAATGGGGGCCGAATCTGCCGGCGCCTCCGGAGGCACAGCGCCATCAGAACTGCACGCTCCCACGGGAGCTCCCTGGAGGCCCTGTGAACCTCCTGGTGAAGGTGAAGGTGAAGGTGCTCAGTCGTGTCCGACTCTTTGTGACCCCGTGGACTGTAACCTACTAGGCTTCTCCATCTGTGGGATTTTCAGGGCAAGAATACTGGAGTGGATTGCCATTTCCTTCTCCAGGGGAGCTTCCTGGGCATCCCCCTTATTTAGGCTAAGATGCTGGCGTAACTTTAAGCAAAGAGAAAAGGAGCCTGCACAGGCAGCTGTGCTGAGATCAGGAGCCAGTGGAAGGGGGACCAGATGGG
>SJYF01000519.1:2634125-2647576 GCA_006410515.1 Procapra przewalskii | reverse complement strand
GGAGGCAGAATGAGGAGCCCAGCCCGGCTGTGCTGCACCCCCTCGCGGGTCCAGGGTCTCTGGGTGCTGGTGGGTGGCAGGGCCACGGTCCCCGGAGCGGGAGCACGGACTCCCCGGGGAGCCTGGGGAGGGGGCTGGGCGATGCGCTCGCCATCATCAAGGCGCAATCAGCGCTAATCAGCGTGTTCTTGAAATAGACCCAACTGGATGGGGGAAGCGAGCAGCCGCCTGGGTTTGTATAGCGGCAATCAAGAGAGAGGCAATTTTAGATCTGCGGGAACAACAGCTCTTTGTCCGCGCGCAGAGACTTTGCCGAGCTCTGCGGAGCCCACTGCGGCTTGGAGATAAAAAAACACTCTATCAGGGGCTGCAGCTGCCCCCGCCCAGGAAGGGGGGCGTTCAGGCAGTGGGTCCAGCTGCCTCCGGGGTGAAGTCCAAACTCTCCAGCACTTTGGCTGGGCCCCTACTATGTACTGGGTGCACGGAGGGCTGCTTTTTTGGTGACCAGTGGGCTCCATTTTGGGCTTCACAGGTGGTGCTAGTGTTAACCCGCCTATCAATACAGAAGACGTGAGACACGAGTTCGATCCTAGGGCCTGGAAGATCCTCTGGAGGAGGGCATGGCTACCCACTCCAGTATTCTTGCCTGGAGACTCCCAGGGACAGAGGAGGCTGGCGGGCTGCCGTCCATGGGGTCGAAAAGGGTCAGACAGGACTGAAGTGACTTAAGCGTGCAGGGACAGGGCTCTGTTTTACAAGAGGTGGGGTGGGTGGTGGAGGCCCAGTGAGGTGGGGAGTTTCATGGTGGGTCACCTAGCTGGTGGGTGGCCGAGCTGGGATGGAAATCCAGTCTATCCTACGACAGACCTTGAGGCTCTTCCTTTTATGGGGGACCTTCTGACCCTAGGAGACCTTATCCTAAGTTAAGCCAACACCCTAATGGGATTCTCAGGCCTTGAAAATATGTCAAAGCCTGGGGATAACTGGTTCCAGTCTGCAGATGAGGCAAACTGAGGCTCAGAGAGATAGAGAGACTTGCTCAAGGTCATCCAGATGCTGTATGTGGTGGAGCAAGCCAGTGTGGGTGCTCCCTCGTGTCTGACTCTTTCTGACCCCGTGGACTGCAGCCCTCCAGTCTCCTCTGTCCATGGGATTCTCCAGGCAAGAATACTGGAGTGGGTGGCCCTGCCCTCCTCCAGAGGATCTTCCAGACCTTGGGATCAAACCCGCATCTCCCTCATTGCAGGCTGATTCTATAAGGCAGAGCCACCTGGGAAGTTGAGGAGCCACTGAAAGAGAAACGCCTCTGAGGCCCGCCTACCTGCCCGCAGCCCCCGACCTGCCCGCCGGCCCCGCCCACCTCCGTTGCCGCTGTTGCCCAGGTGCCTCTCCTTACAGTCCTGGCCCTGCGCCTCCAAGACCTCCAGTTTGTGATCCCTTCTCTTGCACCACCGAATGTTAAAGGACCATGGGGGTCCTCAAACAGCCCGTGGTCAGTCTCCAAGTAGTTCCGGTAGCCCTGGCAAAGTCTGGGGTGCGTTCCTTCTGGGAAGTGGTAGAACCAGCGCTCAAACCTGTGTCTGTGAGATGCCAGAGCCTCTTGAAATCAGCAAGCTCTGGGTTTCTCCAAGGGCCCAGCCGGCGCCACAGCCACCAGGAGGCTCTCCCTGCCCACTCCGGGGCTGCCCCTCTGAGTGACGCTTGGTTGTGGACCTGGCCTGGTGGTCGGGTATGGCTCGCTGGAGAACTTTTGGGGTTTTGGTGGCCCAGCATCATTCCCTCTCTCTGTCAGTACTGAAGCCTCCTGATTTCTCAGGAGTAACTCCTGTGGAGTAACTCCCAGGCAGAAGGAAACTTCCCTGACAGCCAGTGGTCAGTCAGAGGCTCTAACAGGGGTGATGGGCAGGATCTCAAGGGGAGGACACAGCAGGGAGGTGGGGTACAGACCAGGCGAGAGGCCACAGCAGCAGCCAGGGGAGGGCAGATGGTCCAGGGAAGTGGCTGGAGCAGAGGAAGTGAGTGGATCTGAGGTTTCCAGGAGCAAGGTCTGAGGAGACCGGCTGACTGGTGGAGAGAGGAGAGAGTCTCACTTGACCCACTGCCTCCACACTCCAGGCATCCCTGACTCCCCTCACAATCCCAGGAAATCCCACCTTCAAAATATGGTCACAATCTGACCACATCCACCCTTCTCTGACCCCTCACCTCTTGCCTACACCACACTCCTCACTGATCTCCCCACTTCCGCCCAATCCCCCCGACAGCAGCCAGATGGTCTTACTGAAAAAGAAGTCAGGTTATGTCCCTCTTCTGCTCGGCTGGCTCACATCTACACCAGCCTCCCAGCTAGTGACCTGCCCCACCATGTCTCTCACTTCCTTTCTACATGGCCCCTTGCTCCCCACACTTCAGCCATGCTGGCTTCCTCCTCACTCTGGGAACAATGCGGATAAGCACTCATCCCAGGGCCTTTGCGCATGCTGTTTCCTCTGCTCCAGAACACTCCTCCCCAGACAGGCTCCAGACAGGCCAGACTCCCTTCCCCTTTCTTCTTTCCCTTGCCCTGATCATCTTATTTAAAATTCCAACACCACTCCACACTCCTGGGCCCTCCTGATACTTCCTCCCTATTTTATTTCTAGCCCTATCATTTATCATCCTATATACTGTCTATTTTTACTCTTTAAAATATTTATTGTCATCTTGTAATAACCTACCATGGAAAAGAATCCAAAAAAGCACACACACACACGCATATATAACTGAATCATTTTGCTGTACACTTGAAACATTATAAATCACCTAGATGTCAGTTAAAAAAAAATCACTGTCTGGTCCTCCCATTAGAATGTAAGCACTATGAGGGCAGAGTCACTGTGGGTCCGCAATCAATATTTGCTGAGTGAAGGAAGTGGTTGGAGGGCAGTGTCATTTATTGAGATAGGGAGGAATGGACTGGTAGGTGTGGGTGTTGGAGGAGATGAATTCACCTGGGAAATTTGAGTCTGAAATGTCCCTGTGGGCACCCAGGAGCAGCTATTCAGAAAGCAGTAAAAAAAAAAAAAATCTAAGCAAAGACCTTAGTTCCTTCATCTGTAAATTGGGCTGATAATCTCAGCTCCCTCAGTGGGTATGTGTGTGGGGAGGGCAGGTCCGCTGAGATACAAAGGCGGCAGGGCAGCACACCGTCATCCTCAACAAAGCGTGGCTTCCTTGCTTGTGTGTTTCCTTCTCCCTTCTAACAGCTATGACAAGTTTGCTGTGACAAGTTCCCTGTGACAAGCATGAAGCCGACGGCATGTCCATAAATGTTTGGAGGATTATGTGGCCTGGAGGAGGGGTCCTGCCCCTTTGCTTCTTCGCTTTCCTGAGTTTCAGCTCACGGGGTGCCCAGAGGCCCCAGCAGAGGCTGGAGCTGAGGTTGAGGACCATGTGCAATGGCAAATCCCCTCCTTCTCCCTGTCATCATTTCTTCCAACCACATGGGAATCATTTTCCGTTCCCTGTGGGCCTGCATTTGTAACCAACCTCCCAGTGGCGAGGGGAGGATTTTTAAAAATAGCTTTATTGATTTTATTTTTTGGAAGATAAAAGCAATAGATGTTCTTTGTTAAAGGAAAAATTAGACGGTATAGAAGGAAGAAATTAAAATCAGCCCAAATTGTATCACCCAGAGATAATATTCATCTACCTTTCAGGGTTTGACCTTCTCATTTCTGTGCTATGTCTTTATGTCCAAATGGGTTTGGGGCAGGACCCTGGGGCAGATGGAGCAAGGTGGGGACTGTGGGGAGGTGGACAGGCACCAATGCAGGTAACTGGTGTCAGGACCTGTGTAATTGCTGGTACATGGTCAGAGCAAACCCACAGTCTGTCTCACGTGCCACATCAGCGCCTGAGAAGCTGCCTTGCACTCCTCAGATTTTATCATCATTTGTATATTCACCTCACCACAACCCCTATCATATCTTTAATACCTTTCCTGCTTGTCTGAAGCTCTATAAAACAAACACCATATAGCCACTATCTCATTTAATCTCTAGAATAACCGAAAGAGCGAGTTCCTGTTTTTAGTTCCATTTTACGGATGAAGAGACTGAGGCCCAGGGAGGCAAAATGACTGTCCAAGGCATGGCGTGAGTTCAGAAGCAGGAGCCAGGTCTCCTGATAGCAGCATGCTAAGCAGAGCTACATGTAACAAGAAGCACATTCTTTTCACGTGCCAGACACACACCCTCAACATCCCTGCCAGAGGGGCTGATTCTGTCCATCTGTCCAGTTGCATAGATGAGGAAACTGAAGTCAGAAAGGTGAGGTCATTTGCCTAAGGCCACACACCCAGGGCTGTTGAGAATTGGAGGCAAGTGTGTCTGGCTGCAAACAGGAGCTCTGGACGGGCTGGGATAAGAAGGGTGACTGTTCTGTCACGGGCAGCCTCTTTGTCCCTCATCTGGGCACCCAGAGTGGAGCTTCAGGACCCTCTTGTCTCGATTCCAGTCTGCTCCAGTCCTGACCTCACTGGTCATGGCCTGGACCATGGGGAGGGGGGTTGGGTTTAGCAACAGCACCACCTTGTGGCTGATTCTGCCACCAGACCCCGTCTGAGCCCAGGACTCTGGGTGGGAGGGCCGTGATGGAGGGGTGGGGGAAGCCTCCTAGCTCATTCTCCCGCGTTGGAGCCCTGGGTCACCCAACAATTGCCTGGTATAGAGAAGAAACAGGGGCTCTGGGTTTTGTAAACCTGGCTTTGAATTCCAGCTCAGTCTGTGTGATGTCAGCCAAGCTCCTCCACTCATTTCTCTTAAGTTTGGACTTTGAGTTTTCACATCTGTAAAATGGGTATGAACCGGAGTTGCAGGGTAGTTCTGAGGCTGATGGAAAATACCTGCCTCCCCCCACAGTCACCCACAAATCACACCCAGACCCTCTTTCAGGCTTCTCCTTAGTCACCCAGCTAGTGGGGCCCAAGCTTCTGTCCAGACCAGGCTAAGAGAGCCTTCCCATTCTAGAAACGGCTCACTTGGGGAAGAAATTCAAAAGGAAGGCAGAGAAAATTCACGGGAGAACACGAAAAGTCGAGTGTTGGCTAGAACTGGTCTGACACACTGCTGGGGGCGGGGGTTGGTTTCTCTGGGAGAGCCAAGCTTGTTCCACTCTCTCAAGGTCAAAGTTGCCTGCTGAGTGCTTTGCCCAGACCCGCCTTGCCCGCCACCTTAAGTGGTCTGCAGTCTGGCTAGCTTCCCCGTCACTGCCTGGTGGGCGGGCCCACCTTTGCTCACATTCACATCAGATTCAGTTTTCCCACCCAACCCCTGAAAGCACTTCTGAGCGCCCCTCCTCCCCTTCCTCAAGGCTGCGCCCAGCAGGGTGCTCTTCAGAAGCTCTCTTTCCTCACTGAGACCCCAAGAGTCCCCCTAGAACGCTAGGTGGCTTCAAAGCCCCCCAGTAATGACCAAATATTTTTATAGCTCCTGATGCATGCGTGCTAAGTCGCTTCAGTCGTGTCCAACTCTTTGTGACCCCATGGACTGTAGCCCGCCAGGCTCCTCTATCCATGGGATTCTCCAGGCAAGAATGCTGGAGTGGGTTGCTGTGTCCTCCTCCAGGGGATCTTCCTGACCCAGGGATCGAGCCCCTGTCTTTTACATCTCCTGCATTGGCAAGCAGGTTTTTTTACCACTAGCGCCACCTGGGAAGCCCATAGCTCCTGACGACCTCAGTAACTCTGACTTGCTCTTCAGCGGTCCTCCATTTCCCCCAGTGATCCCCTATACACAGGAGCATGGGTCCCCTCCAGTACTCTGAACCCCTCCGAATTCCCAAAGGGCTCCATCACCCACTAGTGGCTTCACGTAGCTGTGCTGCATCCCTAAAGACCCCCAACCTCACTCTCAGGTGTCCAGGGATCCCAATGGTCCCTTCAAACATCCCTCTTGTCCATCTCAGTGAACCCAGTGGCAGGATATCATTCCTGGGAAACTCTGGAGACTTCCAGAGGTCCCAAGTACCAGCAAAGGGGTTTCAAGGCTCCCAAAGACCCTCAGACTTGCTCTGACAGGCCTCCTGCCATCACTCATCCTTGATGGGCCTGAGTGACCCGTCACCGCTAGTGAGGCACTCAGTGCTTTCCAAAGGGGGAGCGTGGGAAGCCTGTGGGTCTTGCAGCCAGGCACCCCAGGGCTGTTGCTCAGCAGCATCCAGTGCTGAGACCCAGGCAGCCAACCTGATTTCCCTGAGCCTGTGTGCTCATTGGGGGACCGTGACCACCATGCCAACCCACAAGGGGACTGAGGGAAGGCGATACCTACGGGAGGGCCAGCATGGTGTCCAGCACCAGGGAGGTCTTCACTGCCTACTCACTGCCTGTCCCACAGCGCCCCCTCTCGGGCAAGCTGAGCACTTACTTGCGGAAGCCCCTGCTCCTGGAAGCACATGTTCTGTGTGAGGGGCTGCACTGATGCTGGTGTTAGCCAGACCCCTCACTCGAGACACTGGGGAGGGGCCACTGCACAGGAGCTGTGTGGGTTATAAGAGCCAACCAGAGCTGGTGGGGGAGGGACTCTGCTCTTCACCGTGTTTCCCCAAAGACTTCTTCCTGTCTCTGCCTTTGCTCCCCATCTCAATGGGGTTGAGGCTGTTCCCCATCCCAAATGGGCTTCCCTGCCCAGCAAATTCTTTCCATCTCTCACCATTCAACTCGAGTCCCCAGCCCCCGGTAAGTGCTTGGGCGTGTGGGCCCCATGCAGACCTTGCAAACTGCGATCCTACTCAGCTCCTCCACTTTCCACGAGGCGTATCTGGTGTCTTTTTTTTTTTTTTTAATAAGTTGTGCAGCTTGTGGGATCTTAGTTCCCAGATCAGGAATTGAACCCTCGTTCCCTGACTTGGACGCTCAGAGTCTTAACCACTGGACCACCAGGGAAGCCCCTGGTGTCATTATGTGTGTGTGGGGGGCAAATCATTTACAGTTTCTGAACATTAGTTCCTGTATTAAGCAACGAGATGAATAAATCTTACCTGTTAGGTTTGTTGTGGGCTCAGATGAGGTAATGCCGGCGTGACCCCTGGAAATAGTGGGTGCTCAATACACTGTCCTGCTCCTGCTCCTGGCACTCCCTGGCACACTCTGCCCTGCAGTCTCTCCTGCGGGGTGGTTCTGACAGTCCACCTAGCCTGACACTGAGGGCGGTGCCTGTGTGGCTCCTCCCAGTCGCCTTCATGAAGTGGACCTTATTCTAAATGAGAGAGAGAAGGCCAGGAGTTGGCAACAGAGCCTGACTCGGCTCCCTACGGGATCAGGAGGTGCCCAGGCCAAGGGCTCGTTTGAGCTTTCACAGCCTGAGAGGGTGCCAGGGGCTGAGTACGAGACATCAGGGTAGAGGACTTCTTGGGGAATCCCGAGCCGGTTACATTTCCTCTCTGGGTCACATTTTCTTCACAAATCTACTGATGGCCAAGCCAAGGCCCAGACAAGTGGGCAGCCTTGCCAAGGGCCGCACTGCGGAGCTCGACTGGCTCGAGATGACCAGCCAAGGCAGAGAGCTTCTCCCTCTACACGCCCCCAGTCTGGAGCGGCACAGGCACCCTTCCGTGTGACTAGGAAGGGCAGAAGCACTCAGACAAAGGGCTCTTCCACTTGTCTCAGTACCCCTAGTCCTGGGTCCACGCAGGGAACATGCGGGGTGCTCGACAGAACCCACCGAACACCAGAACCAACTCTGTTTTCCAAAATCTGCAGCTCTCGGCCAACCTGGGGAAATGAATACACAAAGTGGGGTTGTGGCTGGATTGGAAAGACAACTCTTGTAAAGCACTTGGCAGACAGTAGCCATTCACTGTACAGTGATCACATGAAAGGCAATATGGGCTTCTGAAACAGCCCTGGGTGTTTCTAACTGATAACCCCCTCCGTTGAAGCAACCACCCCCAAATATGGAACCCAGACGGTTTTGCAGGAATGTCATGGAAGTCAGAGAATCGGGAGAATCACCTGATGAGTTACAACCACTCCGCCAGGAAGAGCCACAGAAAGTTGGTTCATTTCTTTTAATTTTTAAAAATGAGTAAGCAGACAATCGTGTACCCTTTGAATACCCCATAAAAACGTTCATTATGCAAAACAGTACAACCTTTTTCAGTTTTTAATAATACTGTAAATATCTCAGAAAGGATGTATTGTTTCTAATGAATATCAAAAAGAGTCAATGTGATGACGTTTCGCCTGCCCCACGTTTCCCTCCCTGCCCCCCGCCCCAAGTTACCCAGATACTAGTAAGAAATTATAAAAAGCGAAGAACAAAAGCCCTCCCTCTGCCCTGGCCCATGAATCCCGTTAAGTGAGTGAAGTGTTGAGTGCCACACGAGCAGCACGTCCCCAGCGAGGAGGCGGGGCAGTGCATCGGTGACCACGGTGGGTAGGGAGTTGGTAGCAGCAGAAGTGGGGAGAGCCTGCCCCAGCCTATTGTGAGAAGAGTCAAGGAGGGCAGACACAGGCAGGGGCTCAGCCAGGGCCCCGATCTTCCTGCGTCCATTTCCAGGGTCTACCGGAGCAGACAGGCCAAGGAGATGCCAGGCTGTGTGTGCAAAAGGGGGGGCCCTGGAACCAGACATCCCGACCTGCCTGGGTGGTGGCGGCGCTTGGCCTCTCTCTTAGCAAATGCGGGCTTCAGACAGGGACCGCTAGGGGCCGAGCAGCTGGGCGTTTGGGTGAATCCTATACGCAGGTTTATTCCAGGAAACTAAATCCCCTGTTTAGGGAAGGCTGTGCCACCGCATAAGACTGGGCACAGAAAGTAGAAGGATAAAGGATGCACCTTGCCTGTCCCCAGATAACTCAGGATCCAAGGCAGAGGCTTGACATCAAAGCCAATTAAGGAAGAGAGGGACTAGCCAGGGAGGCCTGGAGCAGTGCCAGCTGCTGCCCCAGACCCTGGAGCTGTTCAAGGCAGGGAGGGGCTCCACACCAGTGAGCTCTGAGGCCCCTCAGCCCCTTGGCCAGAGAGGCAGGAGGGCCGGCTCCTGGGGAAAAGGTAGAGGAGAAGCCTTGTGAAGATCCCAGGGCTCTGCTGGTGGCAGGAAGGGTGGGCAGGGATGGTGGGGAGGGTTAGGTGGTCACAGGAATGCAGGCGAGGGAAGAGGGCAGGGGGACTCCCAGAGGGAGGAGATGAGGTCAAGGGATGAAGGGGCTGGAGGACGAAACCCGGCTCCAGGCCCGACTGCAGCTCTGACCCAGGAGGCTCGTGAGGGGTCACATGGTGCAGACCCCAGCAGAGGCAGTGGTAGGACAGACAGCCACAAGCAGGACAGAGCCCAGGAACCATCAGCCAGGTGCCTCCAGCCAGCCTGCTGAGGAGGACGGAGCGGCAGAGCTGAGAGCGCGAGCAGATGGCCTGGAGGAGCCCTGCCGTCTGCGGAGCCGAGGACCAGGCTGGTTTCCACGGGAGGGAACCTCTCACGGAGGAAATCAAGCCCCATGGTTTCCAGGATAAACTTGCTTTAAAGAAGGAGTGACAAATGGCAAGTCTTCAGAAGAATCCAAGATCAACAGCAGGTCTGCACGCCTAGGAGGCACACAAAGGATCCCCGGAGAAGTACAACCAGGCCAGGCAGAAACCCCCAGAGTTCACCTGATCCAGCCGTCCCCACCGGGGAGACTCAGGAGGGCTGGGAAGAACCCAGGTCACTCGGCGGGACCAGGGCAGAGAGGGGACTGTCACCCAGGAGTCCTGAGTCGGCCGGGACGTTTTCTTCTCTGACACAGCCTCATTGTCTGCAAACCCACCATCTCTGGGAAGCTCGGGAGGATGGGCAAGGGAGGGGCTTCAGGGGAAGCCTGGAGGCGTGGAGACAGGCAGACTGGGCTGAGGGGCACGGACAGGCTGGTTCAGAGGCTGATGGAGGAGGCAGACGTCGCTCCCACCCGCTCACCCCATAGCCTGAGAATAAAAAAGTCCGGTCCTATGGTACAACTTCTTCCTAACCCCGAGGGAATGCTGGTTACACCCTCCTCGGATGAGAAGTCCTTGTATAGGGTTATCTCTCCGCATCATTACTCTCACAGCAGTTGGGGGGATGGGACGAGGAAGGGGCATGACTTGAAACCAGAGTGGGCACAGCCACCTTAAAATTAACTTGTTAATAAATCCTGTGCAAAAAAAAAAACAAACAAAAAAACAAAAAAAAACCCCAGAAACGAGCAAGCCTCTACCATTAGGTGAAGTACGCAGTTCAGGTGTTCATTTGTACACACGACGGCGGACGGCAGGGGGCGAGCAGGCGGGACATCGAGGTGGCAGGGGCGCTCAGAAGTGCGTCTCCTTCTCTGTAATGGCGGCAACGGCCCCATCGCCCTTGAGTTTGGCGTCACAGTCATTAACCGCCACCGTCCGTGGGCCTGCCCCAAGCGTGCCCCGCATTTTCAGGTCGGCGCTGGGGATCATCAACTTGCGGAATCTCTACACGGTTGGAGAGGAAAAGAGCTGTCTGAGAAGAGTGGCTGTTGGGGTCCCCGGGGGGCCTGCCTCAGCGACACGTTTGGGGGCGGGGGAGCATGGAAATGGCATGCTGGGCTTGGAGCTCTGCCCTGGGCGATGCGTCGACCTGGAGATCTATTTCCTGCCCCCACCCCGGGACATGGGGACCCCAGGGTACCAGCGCTGGGTGAGGAAGGAGAGGGTGAACAGAGCTGCCTGCCCTGTACCTGGCCCGCTGCAGGTGACAAGACGCAGGAGCTGTATCCAGGCCGCATCCTTCCTTCCTGGGCAGACTGAGGCTGGGGTCTGAGTCCTTGCTTGGCCTCGCTACGTGCGGGGCCAGTCACCTAACGCCACTGAGCTGCGCTGTCCCACCTGCGAGATGGGCCAGCTGTTCCTCCTGGGGACTCTGCTGTGAGGGTGAGCTACAGCACCTCCAGGGCCATTTATACCGTGGTCTCTGCATAAATGGGTATGTTTCCCATAGAAGGCCGTCATCATGCCCGTCATCCCCGTCGAGGGAACAAGAGGTGTGTGTCTGAAGATGGAAATGTTCTCGCTAAGCCCTGCAGAGTGGCCGGCAGTGTGCTGTGCAGACGGGGTGGCCATCATCCACTCTACCCCTGACACACACTCCTGCCCCTTGATCCTGCCTGGCCCTCACCGCCCCAACACCTCAGCCTCACGTGCACGTCCAGAAGACGTCAGGCCAGGATTTGGGAGGTCCTTCCTGGGCCCTTTCCCCAGGAAGACTGGAAGGACTTTGGGGTGCTGGTTTCTTACGATCAAGGTCCTGTTTTCATGTTCAGATCCTGCCACGCCTAAGAGGCTGGGCCCATTCTGCCCAAGAGGGATTAACCGGCAGGATGCCCCTCTTCCCCCCAATACCATCATGAAGGGCATCTCCTAGTTGCCAGGCAAGGCGCTAGGATCTTGACACAGGATAGGAGCCGGGAGCATAGGCTCTGGAGCTGGGCGCCTAGGCTGGACTCCCAGTTCCACCGCTTCACTGAGGCAAGAACTTAACCCTCTGTATCTCGGTCCCTCATCTGTCGAAGAGGTTCACAGCGGCACCTGCCTTGAGTGTCATTTTCCTGAGGTGTCCTCAGATTTGTTGACCTGTGCATGGCTCTTAGTATAGACTACCCACCCGCACAGCAACTCTCTGACCCCCATCTTTCCTTCCAGATCCTTCTCATCAGCTGGCAGAACCTTCTGGAAGTGCGTGCATGTGTGCTAAGGGTCTTCAGTCATGTCTGACTCTTGACACTCTATGGACTTGCAGCCCGCCAGGCTCCTCTGTCCATAGGATTCTCCCAGGCAAGAAAACTGGAGTGGGCTGCCATTTCCCTTTCCAGGGGATCTATTCCCAGGAATAGAACCTGCATTGCTTACATTTCCTGCACTGGCAGGCAGGTTCTTCACCACTAGTGCCACCTGGGAAGCCCCTCTGGAAATGGAGGGATGTGAACTCTCTGGCAGGGGCCAGCCGGGGCCAAGGTATTCGGGCTCCAGGGCAGCTCTCCTTTGCACACGCCTGGTCCCAAGTCAGAATCAACAACTGCCCTTGCCCTACATTCCCTGCAGGAGCAGAGGACCCGGCCTTGCTCTGGGGGCAAGAGCAGACTGGAGAAAGGGACCTTCCCTCTCGGCTTGCTCCCCCTGGCTGGGTGCTGGCTCTTCCCTGGATGGACAGCAGGGCTCGCTGGAGCTGACTCTGGGCTGGCACTCGCCTTGGGAGGCACTGCCACACAGGCCGCACGTCTGTGAGACACAGCTCAGCCCCGAGACCCCCGGGTGCTACACTCGGGCTGGAACCAGGCGAGGGGTATGAGGCATGAAGGCACAGCCTCAGGGTACCTGCTCTACCACTCCAAGGCCGTGTGCCCTGGGGTAATTTGCTTCCCTCTCTGTGCTCAGCTTCCTCACCTGTGACGTGGGGAAAGGAAGCACCTCCACCTCACAGGAGAGCTGTGAGGATTCGGCAGCCTACTGACTGTCGACGGCTTAGAGCAGCGTCTGGCACAGAGCACACAGTTAGCAAAAGGGGCATGAAGCTGACTCAGACCTCCTGATCCCCCAGCAGGTGGGAAAGGAGAGTGAAGAGAGAGAGGGTGTCCAGGCTATGACGGGCCGGGGTCCAAATTCACTAAACAACCAGGAGACCATGGGCAGCATGATTCCACTGGCAGGAAATGCCCCAAAGAAGCACATACAGAGAGATTTCTGGGTGTCTGGGGCTTGGGACAGGGCTGACTGGGAACAGGCACTGGGAATCTCATGAATACCTAAGAATACATGTAAATAAATAAAAATGCTTGCAAATGGATTTATGGTGATGATGGCACAGCACAGAACACTGCTACAAAAAATATGCCACGGAACAGAAATGGGTGAAGTTTATGCTCCAGAGAACATACTTCAATCGAATTGTTGAAAATGGTCGGTTTGCTAATTCTTGGCAGTCTGATCTTAGGCAAGTGCCTGCATTTCTTTGACGACAGAGGAGACGCAGAACAGAGAGAGCTCTGCACCATGACGGCGCAGGACAGATGCCCCAGATGTCAGACCCTCTCCCTGCGCCCTAGAAACGGGGTCCTTAATGAACCGAATCGACGGGACACCAGGAGCTGACACTTGGCCCCTCGCTCTCCCAAGTCCTGGCTTAGGTGCTCTCCCTCTGTGCACTCCCTGAGTCCTAAAACAACCTCTGCAAGTGAGGGACTGCTGCTGACCCATTTTGCAGATGGGAAAACCGAACTCAGGGAAGACAGAACTCAGGGAAGGCAGCTCAATCTCCAGGCCTCAGCACAGCAGTACTGATGAACCCCTGACACGGAGGAGTTGGCCAGGCTTCCCCAGGAGACACGTGGAGGCACGTTCTCATCACGCCCGTGGCCCAGACGAGGAAGCAGAAACCCAGAGGCTCCCGTGGCCACACACACACTCACCAGCACAGCCCTCCCCAGCATAGCCAGC
>SJYF01000519.1:2581737-2593963 GCA_006410515.1 Procapra przewalskii | reverse complement strand
TTAACGTCACAACTTGACTTTGTCAAGTTGTGATAGTTGCAGGTGGGTGGCAAAGGGACTCAGGCATACATATACCTGTATCCAGTCTCCCCCTAGCTCCCCTCCCATCCAGGCCGTCACGTAATATTGAACAGAGTTCCCTGTGCTGGCCTTGAGAACTCTCAACGTGCTACCATCTCTAACCTTAAAGACACATGGATGATTTATAACATAAACACATTCACATGACCACAGATAAATCATCTCCCATCTCAGTCTTACTTTCACAGAGAATATTTTAAAGAGTAATTTCTGGGCTCTGATACCTTTTATTGGTCACACACCAATAACCACTAATAGGAACTCCCTGTCGGCATGAAATAAACCAGGAGAACTGGTCATAAGGGGAGAAAGAAAAGTCGAGGGTCACTGAACATGGAAAGGTTTGAAAATCAGTTGATTTTACTCAATGCCCTCATTTTATGACTGAGGGAACTCAGTACAAGGAAGGACAATAGCCCTTCCAGGTCAGTGATGGAGCTGGGTCCCTGATCCTGAGCCTGGGAGTTTCCCACTAGGCAACACTGCCTCCGGTGGGCAGGAGAGGGAGGCAAAGGCACAGAAGAAGGAGCTGAACCATGCGAGACATCTCCAGGCACTAAGCAAGGAGCGGGAGCAGCGTCCGCCCTCTTTGTGAGTATCCCGCAGGACTCGGCGCTTGCCCTGGGGGTCTTTTCAGCGCTTGCTTACACACGAGAAGGAAGGGAAGCGGAACATGACGTTCACACACCAGTGAGTTTTCAGCACCAAAAGTCACAATCCCCAGCAAACGCAGACATATCAAAGCCTCATCATTGTGCTGCTCACAGAGAGAAGAAAGCCTTGCTCTCCCTGCCCCACCCGCGCTGGGTCAGGAATCATCAGACTACGTCGCCGTTGCAAAGCACGCACCTTCCTCACCAAGGAGGCGTCTGGGGAGGCAGACCCAGCATCTTCAAGAGGGGAGGCAGACCCAGCATCTTCAAGAGGGGAGGCAGACCCAGCATCTTCAAGATAGGAACGGCGTACACCTCTCGGCAGCCCTGTGTTCCTCAGGGCACCATCATCCAGGTCAGCCCCCTTGATACTCTCACCGGTCAGCCGAGGTGGAGAGGGTCAAGCTTGTAAGGACAGAAGCCCAGAGAGGCTCAGTGACGTGCTCAAGGTCGTGAATATAGTGAGTGAGGACCTCATTCCACGTCTGGTCTAACTTCTTGATTTCATAATTGAGGAAACAGGCTCAAAGGGTGGAAGGGTAATAGATGTTTCAACTGGAGATTCTATTCTCTCGTCCAGTTCTCTCCCAGCTGTGGCCGCAGGCAAGTCATCTCCTTGCTCTGGGACTCAAACCCAGACTCGTCCACCAAAGAAGAAGGTGAATCTAGAAACTGACTCTCAAACTTGTTAAGACAGCAAAGAAATGGGCCCCATGGGGCACTTCTGCCAAATACCCTGGTGAATATGACTTTACTTCATGTGCTAGAAACAAATTTACGGTCAGAAAACATAATCATGGATAGTATGAAATATGAAATCATCCTCACAAATGTATGACTTTATGAATAAAACTGAACTGTTGAATTAAGCATGAATGACTCAAGGCAACTTTCTTTAATTTTAGTTTCCTCCTTGAACTTTTGGTGTGTCGTGTTCAAGACCAGCAGATGAAGAGCAGCAAATGCCAAGGGTCAAATTTGTTTTTTATGAGAGATACAGGAAACAAGTCATTATGAAATATAATATACACTGAAAATTCATAATGTGGCTGAAAAGGAAGATAGAAAACTCCCCCAGATGCCAGAAATGAGAGAGATCAAAGCTAAAAGATGAGGAGAAGGAATAGACTCAGTAACCCATGGGGATATCCGAATAGACAGATATCCAAGTGGCTGGGGTTTAAATTCCTTCCCAATGATAGAGTTAAAATCTCAGGCCCTGGCAAAGAAAATCCAAAGGAGAATAGACAGACTTTCCAATAACTGGCCATGGGAAAACTGGACAGCTAAATGTGAAAGAATGAAATTAGTATATTCTCTAACACCATATACAAAAATAGACTCAAAATGGATTAAGGATCCAAATGTGAGACTGGAAATCATAAAATTCCTAGAGGAAAACTTAGGTCGAACACCGTTTGACATAAATCACAGCAATATATATATATATATATATATATATATATATTGGCTCTGTCTCCTAAAGTAAAGGAAATAAAAGCAAAAATGAACAAATGGGACCTAATTAAACTTAAAAACTTTTGCATAGCAAAAGAAATCATCAACAAAATGAAAAGACAATCTACTGAATGGGAGGAGATGTTTGCAAATTATATGACCAATAATGTTTTAATACCCAACATATATAAACAGTTCATACAACTCAACATAAAAGGGGAAAAAAAAACAACCCAATTAAAAAATGGGCAGAATAGACATGTTTCTAAAGGGACACACAGGTGGCCTCATGAAGAGAAGCTCAACGCCATTAAGCATCAGGGAAATGCAGATCGCGACCATGATGAGCAGTCACCCCACACCTGTTGGAATGGCCATCACCAAAAGAAGTACACACGACAAGTGTTGGCGAGCACAGAGCGAATAGGGGGCCCTTGTATACTGTTGGTATACGAGGTATGTATGTATATATGTACACTGTTGGTAGACATATATACAAAGGTGCAGCCACTGTGGAAAACAGCACGGGGGGAGGTTTCCCAACTAACTAGAAACAGAACCACCATATGACCCAGCAGTTTCACTCCTGAGTATATATCTGAAAAAAAAACCCCACTAATTTGAAAAATAAATATATTCATAGCAGTATTATCTACAATTGCTGAGCTATGGAAGCAGTCTAAGTGCCCATCAACAGATGAACGGATAAAGAAGATGTGGTACATTTATACAGTGGAATACTACTCAGTCATAAAAAAGAATGAAACCATGTCACTTGTAGCAACATGGATGGACTTGGAGGATATAATGCTAAGTGAGATGATACCACTTATATGTGGAATCTAAAATACACAACAAACTAGTGACTATGACAAAAAAAGAACCAGACTCACAGACACAGAAAACAAGCTAGTGGTTTCCAGGGGGGAGAGGGAAGGGAGGAAACACAGGGGCAGAAGATTAAGAGGCACAAATTCCTATGTATAAAATAAGCTGCAAGGATATATTATACAAAACTGGGAATGTGGCCAGTATTTTGTAATAAGTATAAATGGAGTATAAACTTTGAAAATCACTATATCATGAATCACTATATTGTACACCTGTAAATTACATAATGCTGTACAACGACTGACCTCAGTAAAACAAAATATTTTTTTAAAAAATTTCAAGCCCTGGGTACGACCAGATGCTGAGTGGTTGTACTGTAAAATGTAGGAGCCAGAATGGAGTTGCCCTGTAGTGAATGACGTATCAGAAAACTCCGTGCCCCAGGCCAGGACTCGATCTAGAAGTAACAGGTATGAGTGTGATCACACATTGCTCCTGCAAAGCGGGCATCCGAGTTTAAACTGACACTTTAAAATTACCGTCCTTTTCATGAACTAAGAGAGCCTGGTTTTCACAAGCCTTTGCCGACAGAACTACTAAAGGATGTACTCCAATAAGAAGGAAGTTTAATCCATTAGAAAGGAGTGGAAATAGGAAGCAAAGGAATCAGTAAACACCTTGTAAAATTCAAGTAAATATCAACTTCAAATGGTAATAAGGCAGAATTTTTAAAGGGGCGGAAAACAATCACAAGGATAGGGAGAGAGTGGAGCTGGAAAGAAATTTGTGTTCTATGGTATTTTCCTGTTGAGAAAGAGGACAAAGCTAGTTAAGAGCCACTCTGACTAACTGGGCTGCTGTATCTTCTGTCTTCCCAATGCACTGGAGGGAGATTCTCTCCTCCCATCCTGGGGCCACTGCAAATGCAGCTACTACAGGCTCCGTGACATGTCACTGGGTGGACCTCCACTGCAGTCCTCTCTGCCCAAGGCAGCGGTGGCCACAGTTCCGCTCCTGACTCTTCAGCGTGCAGTCTTTGAACTCTTCTTGAAATCACCAGGCCCCTCTAAGGGGTAGAGGTCTCCTCTGCTGGCTCAGTTGGCAAACAGTCTGCCTGCAATGTGCGACACCCAGGTTCAATCCCTGAGTCGGGCAGATCCCCTGGAGAAGGAAATGGCAAGCCACTCCAGTATTCTTGCCTGGAGAATTCCATGGACAGAGGAACCTGGTGGGCTACAGAACATGGGCTCACCAAGAGTCGGACACGACTGAGTGGCTCACACTTTCTAACACACTTTAAGGGGTAGAGGAAAGAAACCCGCAATGCCGACAGAAGGCCTTCAGAGAGCCAGGTCTCACTTGGCCCCTGGTGCAATCTGAGCTTGAGTTTCCACAGACTTTTCTGCTTCTTGGGCCTGTTTCCCTCCAGGGCATGAATGTCCAATAGAATGTTCTGCAATGATAGAAACGTTCTGTATCTGCTCTGTCCAGTAAGGGAGGGCCCAGGCCCAGGTGGCTATTGAGCACCTGAAGTCTGATGTGTGAAACCGAGGAACTGAATATTGGCTTGCACTTAATATCAATTACTTTCAGTTTAAGTGGTTAGATGTGGCTTGTGGTCACTGTGCTGGATGGCATAGTTCTAGAGGGTGGGCACTCCCTGAAGGGATCCACCCCATTCCCAGATCACCCTGAGAGTTGAGACGGGTGCAGGTCTCTCCCACCCTCTGCCCTGGAGCATGAGCGAGAGCAGGGAGGTGGCACCCACAGCCAGCACATCCTTGCTCACCTTGCTTGGCCCCAGCACCTCTGCCTCCCTGACCACACCCCTCGCTGATGTGTCTGACAGGTCTCAGAATGCTGAACGCTGAGTGCTTTCAGACCAGTGCTCCTCAGACTCTCGCACTGTGAAACCTGCAGAAGATACTGCTGAGACGCAGACTCTGATGGGGCAGGTTGGCGACGGGGCCTGAGGGTCCACATTTCTAACAAGCTCGCATATAAGACTGATGCTGCTGCCAGTCTGGGGACCACACTTTGAGCAGTAAGGTTGTAGACAGCTGTCTTGAAATGTCAGTTCGTTCTGTCTACACATATCATGCCGAAGCTGAAGCTGAAGATACTTTGGGCACCTAATGGGAAGAGCTGAATCATTAGAAAAGACCCTGATGCTGGGGAAGACAGAAGGCAGGAGGCGAAGGGGATGACAGGATGGGATGGTTGCAGGGCATCACTGATTCAATGGACGTGAGTTTGAGCAAACTCTGGGAAATGGTGAAGGACAGGGAAGACTGGCATGCTGCAGTTCATGGGGTTGCAAAGAGTTGGACATGACTGAGTGGCTGAATGGCACCACCACCACCTGCCATGATAGCTAGCATAATAGCTTATGTTAATATCTGTATCTCATCTTTTTGCCGTATCTGTTCTCTAAAGACTTTTAAAAGCATACTCTGTGAGAACAGGATGGGTTAAGTCAGTTCATACTGTGCAGTGCCACAAAAATGCCTGAAGCTTTGGTCAAGAAAATAAAATTAAATGCATATTTGTCTCTTACAGAAAATTATAGCCAACATTTATTGAGCATTTACCATGTGCTGGACACAGTGCTATGCATACAATGAATGAGTATTATCTCATTTAATCCTCATAACAACCCTTTTCACAGAAGACAAAATCAAGGCATAGATAGGCCAAGTAATGTGCCTGTGGTCATACAGCTAGTAAGCAGATGAGCCATGGAATCCAAGTAGTCTGATGGGACCCCCACCCTGTACCTGCAGCTTTGGTTGAAAGCTTAAGATCAGGGCATCTCTATGCAAGTCAATGGACTCTTTTAGAGAAACAGATTCTAATGAAATACCTGCCCACAGGTATTCAGAGTGGCTTTATTCACAATGATCAAACTTGGAAGTACCCAAGATGCCCACCAATAGGTGAAAGAATAAACAATTACACATTGTCCAGACAACAGAATATTAGTCAGAGATAAAAAGATAAGAGCTTAAGGACACATAAAGACATACAGGAAAGTTAAGTTCATATTACTAAGTGAAAGAAGCCAGTCTGAAAAGGCTACATAATGTAAGGCATTCTGGAAAAGGCAAAACTATGGAGACAGGAAAAGGATCAGTGGGGTTGCCAGGGGTTTGGGGAGGAAGAGGGAGGGATGAACAGGTGGAGCAATTTTAAGGTAGTGAAACTATCCTGTATGATGCTGTAACGCGGATACATGACATGATGCATCTGCCAAAACCCACTGCCTGCACGACACGAAGAGTGAGCCCGAATGTCAAATATGGGCTTATTGAGCTAATAATACTGTATCAGCACCGCTTCACCAGCTGTAACAAATGTACCATCCCACCTTTCAAGGATTAAGTCAAAGGCTACACACATTTGTTGCTGTTTAGTCTCAACTCTTTGGGGACCCCGTGGACTATAGCCCGCCAGGCTCCTCTGTCCATGGGATCCTCCTGGCAAGAATGGGAGTGGGTCGCCATGCCTTCCTCCAGGGGATTTTCCCAACCCAGGGATCGAATCTGCGTCTCTGCATTGCAGGTGGATTCTTTACCAGTGAGCCATTTGGAAGCCCACCACACATATATAGGACGTTAATAGTAGGGAAAAGTGTGGCCAAGGGAGAGGAGCTATATGGGTACTCTCTGAATTTTATGCTTAATTATTCTGTAAATGCACACGTTTTTATACCTAACTTTGGAAAGGGGGGCCAAAGACCCTCCAGCAATGACAAAACTCCTGTCCCAGAATATATCACTCATCCACCCACTCCACCCTACTCCCCTAGAGCCCAGCAAAGGTCTGGCAAGAGTGGATACTTTGTACATTTATGCTAATTCATTTTAAAAGCAAAGACCCAGCATAATGCCTGGCATAGGTGTCAGTAATATCTGCCAGATGAACAAACCTAAGACTGGAATTCTAAAAAAGTGGCCTAAGGACCCCCGGAGACGGGCTCACAGCTGTTCCCTTCCTGTGCTGGTACAGCCGAGGCCTCATCCTCCATTGCTCTCACCAGCCCCAGCTGTGGCCCCTCCCAGTGGCATCTCAAGGGCAAAATCACTGCCTCATTCATCTCTCATACTCCTACCCCACAGGCAGGCCTTGCACACAGTAGGTGCATCCTGAATGCTTGCTGATACCTGTCTCATGGGCTGCTGCAAGTAGCCAGACACACTCACACAGCTGCCCATGAATCTGTGACATCAGAGCAGGAGGGGACTTCCCACATCCCCTCCGACAGCAAAGCCGCTCTCCCACCCCCACGGCAAGGTCACTGGGTACATGACCTCCTCTTCTTCCCTCTCTGTCTCCAAACTTACTCTATTTGCTCGCTCCTTCTATGTACCCAGAGAAGTTTGCTTGTGCTGATTCATCTACCCTTATCACATCTATGAGGGGGCAGGAGGTGAGTAAAAGATTGGACTCTGCCCACGAGAAGCTTACAAGAGACGAACTGAGCCTCAGAGAGAGTGAGCTGTCTGCTCAAGGTCACACAGCAGATGAAGAAGGGTCAGGCAATCAAATGAAGTTCCTTGTGACTCTAAAGCTCTTTGTCACGGAGTTCTGCTGAGCCTCTCATCTGCATAATCTTCTGAAGTTACAACTCTGTTCATGACAGTCAACCCCTTGTACTGAAACACTCAACGGCTCCCTGTAGACCACTGGATAAAATCTTCAGCTCTCTGGGCTTGACATCTGGTGTTCCCAACGAAGGGGCCTCAGTCTGCTGTCTGAACCTTATTTCTTGCGATTCCCTGTCACAAAACCTATCCCATGGCCACAATGAACTACTTACCTTTTCCTCCATATAGACTTTCTGGGCTTTGCTTTATCTCCAGATAGTCTTCCCTTCCCCATACTTCAAGGGTCAAAATAAAAGATTTTATGGTTTCATAAAATCTTCTCTGGGACATCCAACTGGAAATAATTTTGGTCTCCTGTGTTTGCAGTCCTTTATCTAAATCACTGTACACCATACACTCATCTACCCGTTCACCCACCTACCCATCCTCCCATCCACTCATCCATCCATCCCTCTATCTACCCATTCACCAACCCAACCATCCATCCATCCATCCCCCCACTCGTGCACTCACCCACCTACCGATCCATCCATCCATCTGCTTACTCATTCATCCATCCCCCTATCAATTCACCTACTCATCCACCTATGCACCCACTCATACAACCACCCACCTATTCATCCTGTATTGACTGGGAGCCTAACATGTGCCAGGTTCTCTGACAGGTGCCAGGGAGTCACAGTGGATAAGACAAACACATCCTCAGCTTACATGGAGCTAACAATCTAATGCAGGGAGGTTAACAGTGTAGCTTCAACAAAGGAACACAAGATTGCTTCAAACAGCCATCTGCCCTATGCATAAAATAATACAGAGGCTTGGTCAAAGTCATGAGGTTTAGTGGGGGTGCTTGGGCCCAGCTGATCAGATATAACTTTGGAGCAGAGACTATAGGGTGAGAGGGTGCCAGCCATGGGAATATCTGATGGGACAGTGGTCCAGACAGACAGGGTCTGTGATGCTCTGGAAAGAGCCTTGGATGTCCAGGGCCATGTTGGAGATGGGACCAGGCCACAGAGGGGTTCCTTAGCCTCGGTCATGGTTGAATAGTCTGAATTTTAATTCTAGTGTAAGGAAAAGCTGCTAGGACTTATAAGCAGGAGAGTCAGACTTCTGCTTCTGCTCCTGACTGAGTGACTGGAAAGGAATGGCCCTCCTGCCATAAGCAGCTATCAGAACAGACAAAAACAGAACCATTTTCAGGCAGCAGATAACACTCAGGGCAAGACTATTATCCGTGAGAGATGGGGTGATGCCAAGAGGGATATGCTGAGCCCTCTGCCTGAGGACAAGAATTGGAGCCCAAACAGAGCACAGAGTCCCGTCACGCTGAACAGGCAGGGCCAGAGGGCAGGGCAGCTGATGTAACTGGACACTACAGTGTGCGGCACAGGGAAGGGGGAGCTGGCCAGAGCAGGGGCCCCACACGTCCATGGGGAGGTTCCTGAGAGGCTGTGGCTGATGGCTGGGCTGCAAACATCCAGGGTGAGACCACCGGGGCTCCCCAGGGGGCACTGCCTGGGGCTGGCAGTGCAGCAGCACACTCCAGGCCAGACACTGCCGAAGAGAGAGCAGAGCCAGAGGGTTGGGCTCCCACCCTGCCGGAGTGGACAGGTCTGGCCAACACCAAGCATTCGTTCATCCTTGGTACCTGGCTGAGACAAAGCAAGACCTTCCCTTAGGGGGAAGAGCCATGTCCTAAAGCAGAGTTCCTGTTCTGTGCACTGTGGACATTTGTGACCCAGCATTCGTTCATCCTTGGTACCTGGCTGAGACAAAGCAAGACCTTCCCTTAGGAGGAAGGAACCATGTCCTAAAGCAGAGTTCGGGTACTGTGCACTGTGGACATTTGTGACCCACAATTCTTGGTCGCAGGGGCTGTCCTGTGCCTTGTAGAACATTTAACAGCATCCCCGGCCTCTACTCACTAGATGCCAGTAACCGTCCCTCCCCACAATCAAGCTGCAACCTCCAATAATGTTTGCAGACATTTCCAAGTGTCTCCTGGGAGGCAAAACTTCCCTAGTTGAGAACCATCACTGTAGAGTGATCACTACTCTAGAGCCATCCTTAAAAAGCCTAAAGCCAAGACCTGGAAAGATCTACAGGGAGACGGAGTGGAGAATCCCATTAAGCCCTACTCAGTCCTGTTAAGTTAGAGGAGCTTGACAAACAGCTGGGGATTTCCACCGACTCACACTAAAAAACAAATCTGAACTTATACAAGTTTAAGGTGATCAGCCAGTAACTGAACTATCTATTAAAATGAAAAACAACTACTCTTCATAGGAAGATAACAAATCCAGAATGTTGAAAACATATTATCCACAATATTTAGTCAAAAACTATCAGACATGGGGCTTCCCTGGTAGCTCAGGGGTAAAGAATCCACTTGCTCATGCAGGAGATGCAAGAGATGCAGGTTCGATCCCTGGATCACACAGATCCCCTGGAGAAGGAAATGACAAACCCACTCCAGCTTCCTTGCCTGGGAAATCCCATGGATAAAGGAACTTGGCGGGCTACAGTCCCTGGGGTCACAAGAGAGTCAGACTCGACTTAGCGACTATACAACAACATGTAGCACATAGCTCCTGTGTCTGGAACACAATAATCTTCAACATCTGACTATTTTCTGATTGAGTGAATTAGATAAATTAAATGACAAGGTTGTAAAGCACAGTATCTGATACAGACTCAGCCATCAAGAAATGATAACCAGTAATGAGTATTACTATACTCTTAGGGGGTAGCTGAGCAGCTCTTCAAGCACTGAGAGTACAGATTAATAAGGCACCACTAAATTGCTGAAACTAAAAAGCACAGACCTTCACCACGAGTAAATCTGGCTGGAAGAATTTAGTGGGTGCCCAGCCATGCATGGCATTTCAGGGTGTGTACAGGAATTCTGATTCCACCAACAGGCAACTCTTAAGGACTTGCAAGCAGTAAAGAAAAAACCATTCACTATCTTAGGTGCATATGATATCAAACTGGGCTCCCCAGGTGGCGCTAGTGGTAAAGAACCCATCCACCACAGCAGGGGATGTAAGAGATGAGGATTCATTCCCTGGGTCTGAAAGACCCCCCTGGAGGAGGGCAGGGCACCCCACTCCAGTATTCTTGCCTGGAGAACCCCATGGACAGATGAGCCTGGCGGCTACAGACCATTTGTTGTTGTTGTTCAGTTGCTGAGTCTTGTCCAACTCTTTGCGACCCCATGGACTCAGCAGGCCAGGCTTCCCTGCCCTTCACCAACTCCTGGAGCAAGCGCAAACTCACGTCCATTGAGTCGGTGACGCCATCCAACCATCTCATCCTCTGTCGTCCCCTTCTCCTCCTGCCTTCAATCTTTCCCCACATCAGGATCTTTTCCAATGAGTCAGTTCTTCCATCAGGTGGCCAAAGTATTGGAGCTTCAGCATCAGTCCTTCGAATGAATATTCAGGACTGATTTCCTTTGGGATTGACTGGTTGGATCTCTTTGCAGTCCAAGGGACTCTCAAGAGTCTTCTCCAACACCACAGTTCAAAAGCATCAATTCTTCTGCACTCAGCTTTCTTTACTGTCCAACTCTCACATCCATACATGACTACTGGAAAAACCATAGCTTTGACTAGATGGACCTTTGTCAGCAAAGTAATGCCTCAGCTTTTCAATATGCTGTCTAGGTTGGTCATAGCTTTCCTTCCAAGGAGCAAGCGTCTTTTCATTTCATGGCTGCAGTCACCATCCATAGGGTTGCACAGAGCTGGACACGGCTGAGGTGACTTCGTAGGCACATGATGGTTAGGTTGATAACACCCCCTGAGTTCCCGAGGCGTCTGCCTGATGACTGGAAGGAGCACGCCTGTGCCAGGTGCATTCCAGCCCCCACACAGCCCACCACTGCTGTCATCACCGACTTTACTGTGCCTCTTTCCGAGGAGACTGTCAACCAGCCCCTTGAAGATAAGAACAACGTGTGATCTGATTCTGCTTCCCCCTGCTTGGTTCTGAGTGGAAAACACATCTGCGTGGTGGAACCATGACCCTAACTCAGGATCAAATAAAGTGAAAGGAAAACTTCGGGGGATTTTTCAGTCCCAAGGAGTGAGGTTTGCAAGCAACCATGTCAGTGAGGTTTGCAATCTTTTCCAAAATATGTCCAATGTCTCTAAGTCAGTATCAGTTCTGTAAATACTGGTTTGAACGTCCGACAGCTAAGAGGCCCATTTTGCCTTGGGTCCGAACCCGGAATCAGAGTATACTGCCACCAGGTGGCGGCAATTCCATGGTCTCATCCCTGAGGTTCATCAGCTCAGTTCAGTCGCTCACTCGTGTCCGACTCTTTGTGACCCCATGGACTGCAGCACGCCAGGCTTCCCAGTCCATCACCAACTCCCGGAGCCTACTCAAACTCATGTCCATCACGTCGGTTATGCCATCCAACCATCTCATCCATCCTCTGTCATCCCCTTCTCCTCCCGCCTTCAATCTTTCCCAGCATCAGGGTCTTTTCCATTGAGTAGGTTCTTGGCCTCAGGTGGCCAAAGTATTGGAGTTTCAGCTTCAGCCTCAGTCCTTCCAAGGAATATTCAGGACCGATTCATCAGG